>CM042080.1:12975524-13452352 GCA_023509865.1 Trypoxylus dichotomus
CATAGCAACTGAAATAGTTTGTTTAGCCCACGAACTGATGCATAATTGTTTGAATTTTAGAAAACTTTGCTCACCGTGGGTACTTAGGCAGCTAACCAAGGAACACAGAAGGATTCGAATATGCTTGTCCTTGCAACACCTCTCTCGGTACGCAGAGGAAAGGAATGCTCAACAGTGTTGTTACTAGTGATGTGTGGTGGGTGCATCATCACCAACCCGAAACAACGCGTGCTTCAAGGCAACGCAAACAGCCTTCTTTGCCATCAATAGAGAAATTCAAGGTGGTGTCCTCAGCAGGATATGCTTACCATGTTCTGGGAATCTCAAGGAGTGCTCCTAGCTCATTTCCAGAATGGAAATGAGAACGTGACTGCTGAATCATACTGTAGACCTTTGTTGTTGCTTCGGGATGCAATTCGACAAGGACGTTCAGACCTACTGACAAGAAGAATATTGCTGCATCACGATAACAGCAAGCAGTATTGCGCCCACTTGACCTAGGCGAGAATTGCAGAATTAGAGTGGGAATTTCTTGAACATTACTGACTTACAGTCCCGATCTAGAGGCAAGCGACTATCATCTGTTTGGCGCACTCAAAAACATCTTGGTTGCAACCATTTCGGGGGTGATAGCGATGTTCAACAAGAGGTACGTACGTGGTTTAGACGGCAACCCAAATACTTCTATGTAGCAGGTATCGGGGCATTGATAAAGCGATGGGATATGGGTATTATTGATGTGACTTTGTTGAAAAATAAAACTTATTTTTGGGTAACTATTTCTCTAATTATTTTTATATAGCTTTTGTAACCTGCTTATTGACTAAATAGCATCTCAGACTTTCACGGCCGTTTGTCCTTAGTAGGGAGTCGTAGAAGCTTTCAATTATTTTCAAGGCCTCTTGGATTGTATCACCAAAACTGAAGTTTCTTTAGTATGATTCTGGATTTTTTCCGAAGAATTCGAACTGAAATAATGAACATCATTGAGCAGTTGAAAGACTTCATGCTTATAGGTCGAGATTAGATTGTTCGGAGATGGTTGTGGCAGTGCTTAAATATTTGAAAGTAATCGCGCTGACAAGAAAAAAATATTGGATAGTGTGACGAGTAAATCATAACTGAACTTTTAAACAAAACGCGGATGTAATGCGCCTAAAATTTGTCACAATAAAGCCTGATTTATTTTTGAATTCTTTTAAAAGTAAGAAATAACCAAAAATTATATTAACAAGGTATCATGTTTTCCGACGTAACTGAGTAAGCTTTGAAAATAAACGAAATGTTGTGTGGTTGTTCGTTAACACTAAGTTAGTAACGTTGTCAAAGAAACAAGATGATAATAATGATTCTAATAATAATAAACTAGGATTTAGTAATGTATCATAAATCATTAGCAAAAACAATATATATCAAGGAAAATGACGCTTAAATTAATGGAATGATGGAACTTTTTTCTCAACTGGAAGAATTAAAAAATAGTGTTTTATTTCCGAAATAATTAACGAAATGGATTTTGTTGCAATACCTTTACATTTGTGTATCTGTATACTTGGGCAAAATACATTTGGTTGATACATCTGAACATTCGCACAGGGCTGCTTATTTGGGTAAAATATATTTGGCTGATTCACATGATAAAGAAAAGTGGATGTAACTAATTAGGAGTCAATAATAGGGCACACTTGTTGTTTTTTTTTATAAAATAATGGGGTGTATTCGTTGTTAATAACTCGATTAAATGAGCCTTACATAGACAGTTTTAGTATCGATAATTTTAACATTTTATACATTGTTCAAGTATCTAAATTATCGATATTTCCCCGTAGATAATGGGCTATAAAATTCGGAGTAAATATGTTCAGTTATTTAGTTCAGTAAATTTATACATTCCCGCACATATCCCAGTAACAGCGTAATTTTGTAATTCTCAAATATGTGTATTAAATCATCTAAATTGTACATGTTATATCTCATAATTTAGAAAGACGTTATTTCCCATAAATAATTTGTTAAATCTTAATTGATGTAGTAGATCTTCATATCAGATATTCCAAAATGAATTTGGAATTAGGAAAAAAAGTAATTTTCCCAACAAAACTATTGATTTTGCTTTTATCTTTGCACTTCCAAGTCCATTGTTATGCTGACGCTTGTCTTAGACACACATATGCGTTTTATTACTCACATTTAAGTGTTATTTTACTGCAGAAAGAGAAATGAAGCGTAAAGCAATAAAATATTAGTACAATCAAATCATGGTTAAACGAATGATAGTGGTACTAAACACATTTTTATTGTTATCCGTTTAAGGCTGATCCATTAAAAAGAATGTGGCGACCCCTCTAGAATTTTTAAGAACGTCTATTTTTTTCAATTTTAAGCTTAGCTATAATATATAACTGTAACTATAATCATTGCAGCTTACAATGTGTTGCAAAGTATGTTGCAAATATCAAAAAAAAAAGAAATAATTTACCTAAAAGGAGAAATTTGTAATCGCACTATATCCGTGTCGAAGATTGGGTTAGGTATGGATTTGAAACATCTACAAGTCATATTTCTAATAAATTCGTGGTTGGGTTGCTTTACCCAGTTCTATCGCATCCGGTAAGTACAATCAATCATTAACAGCTATTGTTTCTTAGAAGGATTCTGTTCTTGAAACTCACCTAACAACCATATGTGCGCTTTATATCTCAACTATAAGCAAAACATTGAGGTAAACATTTATTATCATTCAGTAAACTAAAATAGTTCAACATTTTTTTATGCATTGAACAAGCTCTGAAAGTGAAAATAACAATTTAATGGTTAATGCAACCACGTTTTTCTTTTAGTGTATTTTACTGTTAATGCGGATTTGATAATTTATAATTAATAATAGTTGCGCGAGTTATCCTCAAAATTTGCTATCTCGGTATGTTGTATTTTAATTAAACACGTGAATATTTTATGATGAAACATATTTCAATATAGAATGAGAAGTTAGAAGCAGAAGCAACTGTAGTCTAAAAAGTTTTTTGTGTGTCCTAATATACATATCATAGTAATTATTGGTGTAGATAAAACTTAATTTATACACTGTAAAGTTAACTTTATAACAAGTTTTGTTTTATGTCGGGTTCACATTATGGCTTTGCTAGAATATAAATGAGTTATGTATCTACATACGTAATATTTTTAATCAATTACTCCGAAGTTTATAATTACGTTTAACTTTAAGGTTTTCTGAATACCTACAAAATCTCGATAACATGATTTGGGAAACCATCTAATATCAAATGTTGACGTATACAAGTTATTTCCTGAATTTATTTTATGAATTCAATTACTATACGAAGTCCTTTAACATTTATGCAACCAGAAATAAACTTTTAATATATATATATATATATATATATATATATATGTATTAAAGATGTATATATATATATATATATACGTAGACATTTATTTATTTATTTCATGTTGTTCAAAGTACACTCATTAAATAAGATATACAAGTGTAAATATAAAAAGTAAAATGTATGCATAGGTAATTACAAAAATATTAGCCAAACATTTACAAATAAAACATGTAATTAAGGGTAAATATTTCAGGGAGGGTGGCATTTTTGGCTGCTCAGTGTACATTCTTATTTACTTAATTTTAAACTTAATCTTGCCAAATTTCAATGATATTTTTTATCAAAACCCGCCGTATATAAGAAACGAATTTAAATATTTCCATACTGTTATTTTCAAACGTGGATAATTAGATGTTTTATGATGATGGTTACAGTCTTCTTCATAGTTGTATGAATGTTGAATATAACGTACCCAGATAAATATCGAATGTTAATTGCATATCGTTTAGTATATAAAATAGTGTGCGTATTTATATTACGGACCTAAAATAATGTTTTACATATATTTTATCTAAGCGATATAATTTATAGACAAAGTGAAATGTATATCTAATGCTGTGAATGATGCTGTACGGACTATTTTTATTTAAAAAAAAATTATGTTTTATATATTGGTTTACCTACGCAAATTACAATCATGGCATTTAAATTAGTGCTATATTTGTGAACAAATGCAATGGATAAAGAACTAAAAGGAGCCATACTTCGTTCTCAATAACAGTAAATAATAAACAATGGAAACAAGTGTTTTTAATAATAATTATAGTTCACAAATCCAAATAATACGCTAAGTGTTATTGATTTAGGTACGCTCATTTACAATAAGATAATAAATTATTTAACGTTGTTCAAAAACAAAGCAACAGCAGAATACATACATTGGGGAAGTTAATAAAACTTCATATGCAGCAGTTATTCGTCCAGATTCCCATTGTTCTTTTTTTAAGTTTGAGTGCGTATACTGTATCCAATAATAGAAATGTACTATTCAACGATACAGCTTTTATGTAAATGTACCGGTTCAAACAACAGCAATTGAATTAATTAAAACGAATGCATACATACATGTTATTAGTTTCTATCGCAAAGCAATAGAATCCGCGAGAAACAAATAAATGCTCACATTTAAACTTGTGTAAACCTAAAATTGTATTATACCAAACGAAATGATAATGCTATTTAGATACTTACGTTATAAAAAAAGTCACAAGAAAAGGTGTTGTTGAATGAAATTGGGGATATATTTTGAGAACAGCTTTTTAGTCTTTTTTACAGAAATAATACGTACTAACACAAAGCAGTCCCTAAATTTTCGAAAATTTATGGTGTTTGTCCCTTATTTTAAGACGAAGTAAAGGTATACTGAGAAAAATAGTTTTGTTAAATCAACTAATTTCAATCTGTTACAATATTCAGCTTTGAATTAACTAAAACCCTTGTTAAACGAAGAACTTTTGTGACTTAATTGAGCAGAGTTAAGTGCGATAGCTTTTGTAAAAATTGTTTCATTTATGTTATTTTTATCAAATTTCAACATTGAAAGAATACACAACGTATTATGTTTATACAAAAGCTTGTTGGTGGTGAATTGACGATCTCTAATCATAATTAATCTGTCTTACTTCCATACTTTAAACGCATCTAATCAATCAGCTAGTTGGGACAAATTATACATAGCCAAAGGCTCTATTTTCCACTGTTTAATTGTTACGTAGCTAGAGCTGGAGGTAGAAAGTTCTATTTAAGAAGTCAAGGTAACATTGAGCAGTAATTAAAGCGATATATATATATAAACGGAAACTAACTTTATGTTGTCAGTCAAAACTAATCAGGTTATTAGTAAGAGTACTTATTTCTACTTGGAAAACCCTTAGCACTATCATTCCTATACATATTATTATTAACCAGAGAGCCCTTGTAATTGTTGTGATTATTTCAGGTATTGTTTGAATTTACTACTTTATTACTGTAAGAAAAACGAATGTTTGAAATAATATTATTTTTTATGAATTCAATGCAACTCCGTTTTTAAGATAAGCAAAAAGATTTAATATTTTGTTTAATATTGGGACAAAGTGTCACACATATTGGAAATATACTATCAAAGAAATTGTTGATTTGACCTGTTTTCTTGTTAATTCAATCTCTTTTTCTTCTCAGTGTAGGCCAAGGTATCACACCATTTTGAATGTATAATAAAATATGAAATTAAATGCGTTCTTTCTACTACACGATTTACCTATTAAGCTAGGATGATTAGCTAGTGTATAACTACAAAGGATCTCAGTTAGTTAGTTTTATCACTGAAATTTCATAAACCGGAAGAAGTAGATAAAACAAAATCTGCAAAAAGTTACAGCTAAGCAATGTTAAGCAATAACACTTGCATTATAGTGGAAAAACTGAAACTCGATAATTTAAATTACGTCGTTTTTCATTTTACGTAAATGTTACGAACAGAAATAGTGTTTCGATTTTGTAAAGTTATATTTTTCTGCAAAATTCAAAAATTGTATTTAATGAAAGGTACCGGCTTCGGTAACGTGCGCCTCCACCGCTTATGCCACGGGCTGTTGGGCTCTTAAGTAGGCACTCGCAATAATTTTAAAATACGTGAGTGAAAGGGGCACTCACCTTGACTACTTGTCGAGATGCTCAGTAAAATATACGTGCAGCTACTTATGTGGTTTATTGCCTTGATCTACACTAACAACCCTCCTCTTTTCTGCACTTCTCAACTTCAATGCTCAATTTTCAAAAATCGACCAGCATATCATCTTTAAGATATATACCTGCAAGCTACTCAAACAAACAAAGAAAAAGGCGAGATCTCGATATTTCACCCTAGGGGATCCAAAGTCGCACGGTAACTCGACGAGTTACCATGCCACTGCGTAAATCCCAAATTTCCTGGCTCATACTCTATGGTTTGATGAGAGCAATGTTTCTAATAGCACAATAATCAATCGTCATAATTTACATTCCTGGTGATCTCAAAATCCACACTGGATGATGCAAAGTAATATCTAAAGTCTGGTGCGGAATATACGGCGACTAGCTGACTAGTCTACATTTTTTAACGACATCCCAACATCTGGGTTTCGTAACACAACAGCCATCCCTTTTTCTTGGGAATATTAATTTAAATAAGTATTCCAGTTTTAAGTCTTTTAGACTGCTTTGTTTGGGGACATTTAAAAAATGTAGTATTATACACATTTAAAATATCGACGAATTAAAAGGGATTATTGGGATCGCATATGCCAATGTAGTACCGGCAGTAGGTGTTATTAAAAATGTGTAGAAAGCGACGGAGAAAATTTTGAGCATTTAATTTAATTTAACTTCGCTTGTATTTTGGGGGATTATGTTTTTATATTTGCCTTTTAAGTATTGAGCACTTAATATAGCATATCAAATTTGGTATTGGAGTGTGACTTTGCTTGTCTTCTAAGTTTTTCTAAAATGTTCGATAAATTAATCTTCATCTCTGTGTTAATGGAAATTATTATTCAACGGATAGGTTGCTAGCACTTGTAGGAAAATCTGTTGCAGAATCTAAAAGTCGAATAAGACAAATTTTAATTAAAATTAAAAATTAAAAAAAAGAATTACAATGAAACATGTGTCCCTAACGGGCATTTAGAACAAAGTTTTCAAAATGTTAAAATCATCGTTCGTGCCCATGATATCGCGCTGTCCCATTCCTCATCAAATACGTTACATATATAATGCTGTAGAGTACTTTCTTTTTATTTTGAATTAAAGAAATCCTTTATATTTATGAATAAGATGCATATTATCCAATCAAACATTCGCAATTTCCAGTCCCAGATACACGTTATGTACCTTTCAGGTTATTTTTACAATAAACTGGTTAATGAATTCCTGCACCTACACCTTGTTTTAATTTTAAGCAAAATGTAACAATAACAAACTTAATTGTTATTTACTCAGTCTAAGAAATCATAGAATAACAATTTAACAAATTGAATGATACAGGAGTAATATCATGACGCACCTCTAAACATTAATAAATTAAAGCGTAATGTGAATACATTGCAGTAAAGTTTAATTTACAAAAGAAATTAGAATTTTGTTGCATAAAAATGGATATGAGCATTAGCGGTCAGTCTAAAAGGTTAACAATAGTATCAGAACGATAGTCACAGTAGTTCTCCAGATAAAAATAAGTACTAATTAACTTTCACTAATAATCTAGTTAGTTTTGACTAACAAGTTAGTTTCCGTTTGGATGTATGTCGTTATAATTACTGCTGAATGTTAGCTTGAGTTCTTAAACAGAACTTTCTACCTCCTGCTGCAGCTACGTAATAATTAAGCAGTTGGAGCCTTTGGCTGTGTATAATTTGTTCCAACTGGCTGATACTGATTAAATGCGTTTAAAGTTTGGAAGTAAGTTAGATTAGATCGTAGTTATTGAATTATGATATCATAGCGAGTTAAATACTTTGTCAATACTCAAGCGTTATTTCTGTATAACATTATTGTAATAGAATCCGTAGTTTATAGTAACGCAGGACCATTAAGGCTTCAAAAATTATACTACTAGCTAATCATCCGAATCGTAGAATTCACTTCATATAATTAAGAACAATCACAAACTAGAATTAATACAAAAGTTTATTTAATCTTCTGCATTGTTTAGAAATTGCATGGTCTTTGTTGTTTAAACAATACGCAAAATTACATTTGTACAAAGTGGGAGTAAAGAAATTACGTTTTTTAGTTAAAAATATTTAATGTTGCAATAAAAAATAGCGGAACTTTAACTTATCAAATGTTTTTAAATATTGCTGGCATACTTTTCTTTTAATTTGGTTGATATTCAAGCAAAAGGTTCAAATTCAAAGATCGATCATGCTTGTTTGTCCTCATATAAGTAACTTCTTGTCAGTCAGTTAAAATAATTATCTTCATCGGTTCTTTGTATATTAGTTTGTGGGACCCAATCACCTTTTACAGTCTAAAAATCGCACTTTTGTATGATTTTTAAATTATGAAGAAATGGCCCGATTCCAGTCTCAACTCTCGTGACTTATTGCTTAGTAGAACTGATAACCGTAGCAGCATTACTTTTTAGCTCAAATTTTATTGATTTAAGTTGTAGTACGTAGAAAATAATTTTCTAATTTTGACACAAATTCTCTCTTCTTTAGAAGCTTAGTTTTTTTAGATATTAAATTTTAAAATATTTATTCAATTAATTCTATACTTTTGTTGAAACCTCAAGAACAATGTGCTCCTTTTTTAATGAACACAATATAAACACGGGATTTATGTTCTGCATGAAGAGAGAAGTAAGGTGTTTTCGTGACACTCGACTGTATGTACTATCTCATAATAATGTCAATTAGAAGTGATAATACAAATAAATAAATATAAAATACAGATAGTTATTACATACATTAATTGTAGTAAAGCTTTTGATTAAATAGACCATATGTGGGCAACAACCGGTCCGCGGGCCGCATCCGGCTCACTCTAAGATTTGATCCGCCCCGCAATACATTTTGAAAAACCCAATTCAAAAAATATTACATTACTTACTCATACTCATTCTAAATAATGAAGATCGAGTGATATTTTAATAAATTGCATTATAATAACATTGTCGTATTATTTCATGTCTAATATCTATCGCTAACACTACATTAAAACGCGAACGTATTTGCACACTAAAGTTTGTACAACATGTCAAAGGTTGCCTATACTTGAAATAGACTATCAAATTCTAATCAAAAAAATGTGTCTGGTCTTTCGGGGACATACTTCGGAGACTAAACCAAAATCTCACGTATCTGATAGATCATAATATTTGAACGGGTACATATCAGTTAGTATCACATCAGGTGTCAGTTGCTTTATATTTTCTCGTTTTCTTCAATATGCTGACGATCTCAAGATCTTTTAGCTTATTTCGTCATTAAAGGACAATGTAAAATTGCAGCAGAGCTTGCATAGAACAAGTTTTCATAAACTTTTCGAAATGTTGATATTTCTGATTTATAAGAAGCAAAATTAAAATTCAATTTGTATAGAATTCAAATAGCAACGCGTTAGTTGTGGTTTCTGAGATTAGCGGTTTAGGTACGATACTGGCTGCTAAACTTATACGTATATAATAACCATATGAAGTAAATATATTAGAATGTTAGATTTTATTATAAGAAGGTCTAAAAGTTTTTCCATTATTGTTTACTTACAATCATTATGCTAGGTCCATGTAAATACGACTGTGTCTTATACTGTTATGTGGTACTATAACTATTCTATATTGATAGATTAGAATCTCAAGAACGTAAATGTATCAAATTTCTATTTTACCTATGGCAGCTTTTATAATTATTATAATTTATGCAAATATTCCAATATGTTACCCCTAATTTAATGCAGAATACGCTGGTTGATTAAATATTCTTGCACGAGTTGGTTAATATAACATGGCTTAATCCATTTTCGTGTCCCTAATGCTGCACACGTAACGATGTTTTACCTAATTTGTTACTGTGCCACATTAACATTTATAATAAATATAACATTGATGGCTCGTTAAAATACAGGGTGTTCTATTTGAAAAAAAAATAATTACAACTCATTTACATTAGGGTGACAGAATAAAATAGACACCTACTAATTAAAAAAAAAGATTCTATTCTCGTTATATATACAAAATATTTTTTTTAAATTAGACTAATATTTTGTCGATCCACCTTTACTTGCGTGTTCCTCTGTTCCTCTTTCCATGTGGTTGTTGTTCTTGCTTTGTGGCAGGGTGCTCCATCCTCCATAAAAGTGGCGTCTCCTTTAGATAAAATGGCGTTGTCGAATATCGGTAGTAGTCCTTCTGGTAATATTTGGATATATTTTGCCGCATTTATATTTCTGTCGCAGATTACTAATTGCGATCTTCCACCATACCATATCGCGCCCCACACCATGATGTTCACACCGCCGTCTTTCACCGTCTGATGCAAAAATTTGTCGCCCAGTTGCTGTGACGAACGTCTCCATACCCACGTACGACCACTATCACTGAATTGGCAGTATCTGCTTTCGTCTGAAAAAATAACAGACCGCCAAAACTCTTCGGGCTTCGTTCGCATTTCGATTGCCCAAGCCATTCGGCGCCGTTTTCGAAACGCCGTAAGGAGAGGTTTTTTCTTTGCCACCCTTTTATACATCCCCACACTGTGGAGGTATCGCAGAACGCACGGTCCATCCTTTCGCGTAAAAGGCATGCACCTAGTAGATTGTAAATAGTCATATGGTTTAGAAATTTTAGAGCCTGAGTAGAAAATAATTTACATGTGTGATACAGTTTTTACTTTCAGTCGATAACACGGTTGACAATGGGAGCCCACGTGCTCTCGAAACGCTGCGTTCCGCATAATTAATTAATTTGTGTGAGTGGAGTTTTCTGCTATACCTGTGAATTGTACATCCACACAGTCCTTGCAATCGTCATTCAAAGTACATTATACTCTGTATATATTGTAAGGAAATGTTTCCTACTTTGGAGTGTGTTTTCAAAGAAGATAGATAATACACCAACTTGCTTACTGGTACGGCCAATTGAGACAAAGTAACTGGCTCAAGTTTTAATGTAGCGATTCGTAACTTCGGAAGTTGAGGAAATTGGGGGAAACTATGTCAATGGCTTTGGATAACGTTTAAAGGATTTTAATCGTTTAATTTACCTTAATTTTACAATTTTAAATTCGATTTTTTTTCTCATGCGATAGAAATGTGTCTATAGTCTGTAATACTTTAGATTATGTTAAAGAGTTACTCTTAAAAGGAAAAAGTTATTTATATAGCAAGTATACAGAACAGGAGTATATATTTTTTGCTCAACAAACGCAAATTTTTTTTTTTTGTTAACAGTATGCAATTGTAACGCTGTATTTCGAAATACAGTATTAATTTTGATATTGGAATTAATCGATACTTATAACGTGAAAAAAGCAGACAAAAGTTAATATCTTCTTATTTTCTGTGAATATTTCTTAATAAATAGGCTTCTGCTTGATTAAAGTACTGTTGATATTTTTTAATACAAAGTTCAAACGTTAGCACCGTTTAGATATTTAATGGCAAGAGAATTTTATCCGCAGAAAATGGGTAGATGCTAGGGTTAAGCCTCTTGGGAATTACACGCATATACAGCTGGCTTAACAATTCTGTTGGAACAGCAGCTGTTGGACTTTAAGTTATTAACTGTACCACTTGAGATCCGGTTATTATAGAATGCTAGCATACTTGAGAATTTTCGTTAGTAGATAGAGTAAGATATTTTGAAGAACTATGAAATATTGATACACTAAAATAAGCGATGAAAACATCGTTTAATTGTTTACATGCGTGTTTAAATAATTAAGCCGAATCAAACTAATATTTTTCTGAATTTTGTGTTCTTCTAAAACCGGAGATAACTTTAAAATTGGCGGAATTCCCTTTCTGTTCCGTTTCCTGTGTCACGCCAAAATTCAGTGCGATCCCTTTATGTACTCTATCAATGTAGTAGTGCGACACGATATTTTTACGTCTTTCCGATGATGGAAATTACAAGTATTCACCGTTCCTAATTTTATTTTCTGAGAATTCTCTTCATATTAAAAAAAAAGTTTTTGTTTTTCTAGAATGTTGGTTCTAGTAAAGTTAGGAAAATAGTTCCTGCATTTCTTTAATTCCACATATCTACAATGGTTAATAGTAGAGCAAGGAACAACATTGTATTTGATAATTCAATTTCCTCGTTATTATCAGTGTTAAATTTAGTTAGATGTGTTTCTTGCGAAATTTTTAATTCATAAAAATTCACGTTTCCGGGTAAGATTTGAACCTACAGCTCCAATTTGCTAGAACAGTGTGCACCCACTTACACAATGAAAACCGCCTGAATAAATCGATATTTAAATCGCCATATAACTTGCTAAAATTTCAAACGACAAATTTAATACCACAATATAATTGTAATATAATTGAGATCTCACCTTTTTATGCTGCTAAATATAGCTAGTCATGGCATTGGTGGGATCATTTATAGGAAAGACAAGTGAAAAGAGAAAAGACCCTACCACGTTAATACTCTCGTCACATTGTCCTTCCGGTAAATGATCCCGCCAATGCCGCGAGTAGTTGTATTTATCAACATTATATTACGCTTTTTTCGGTGTTTTTTCAGCTTTTAATGACTACAAAGTGGTGACAGTAGTAAATCCTCTTATACTAGGGACGATAATTAGTGGATCATGTTCGTAGGTTAATCCTGCTAAGGTATTTTTGAAACCTAGTCATTAAACAAGGCTTATGAATTTTGCAAAGGATTAAATTATTGGAGCTCATAATCTTATTATGCAACTATGCAGAAAGCAACGTATGGACTGCGCCTCTACCTAGTTTTGCCAGATGTCGCGATTATCTCCACAATTCATGCGCGCGGCAGTCACTGCTTTCTGGTGTACATATTCCAAACATTTCCTGCACACAATGGAACGGATTTAATGTAAAATGGTTTGAATTATGCCAACGTATTGTTACATTAGATTTGCATTTATATGTGCTACATAATTAACCTTGTAATAAAAACGAGCGTTTTGATGTTTTTGGATAGAAAATTGTTATTTGGGAACTGTTGCTTCAACAAACTTGTATATATACATACATATTGTAATGATATGAATTATTGTCTATTATTTATCAATGATTTTTTTCTAAATTCTACTAGTTTACATATTCCAGATATTCCTCGTCACTCTTTGCTGCACGCCGTTATTTTTTTTATTATGGTTGATGTTAGAAGTTGGAGGCAAAGTACCGTTAGTACTCCCTCTTCATGAATTTTAAGCACAGATGTTCAATCTGTACAGGTTTCTTTCTAAAATTTTACAGATATCTACTTTGGGTATTCTCTATTAACTTATTATTCAACATTTCCTTGTTTAAAAAAAGGAGTCCCTTCAACAATACTTGCAGAGAAGACGTAAACTTTACTATCGTTTGTCATATATACCGTCTTTCGTAAACATATTTTTTATATAAATAAATATTTCAAAATTTCATTCTTAAAAGATGTTTAATATACTATACTCACACATTTCAATCACATTGTATAAATATGTAACATTACGAAATTATACTTATAATCTAGATGGCGTGACTGGCAGCATTTTCCTTTATAATCTCACACAGACCAAGTACGTATGTACTGTGTGGCCTATCATATAGGCGAACAAATGCGTTGCTGTGGATATAAAACAAAAACCGACAGATGAAGATCGTGACACGTGAACACGAAGGCTTTGGTATAGCAGTCACATGCAGAAACAAAAAGATAACGCAGAGGCTAGCACGTAGAGGTATAGACAACAGACTTTTATTAGAAAATGACTAGTTATAATTAGATACAACGTAAGAAAAGTACACTATCCATTAAAAATAAGAAGAAAATCTTCGAATAAGAAAACTAAGAAAATAATTTAATAATTTAACTAGGCTTCAAATGTGAGAAAAAAATTTAACGAAAATCGATATTATGTTGTATTGAATATATTGGATATTATTTAGCTATTAATACCAACAGAATACATATATTGTAAGAGTGTAGTAATAGTTGTTCATTACTTTGCTATCAGATATTGCATTTGTTGCTTCCAGTGAGAGGGTGATGAGTGCGCAAATTATTATGACTAAAATTTATTTGTATAAAGCTACCTATCGATTTTATTTTATCGTCAGCACTTTATACTGCGGATATTGCACTGATATACAAAAATCAGTTGTTCAGCTGAATTGCTGGCAAATATTAATCACTATTAGTTGGAAGTTACATATTCTAGATTAGTTTACTTGCATTAAGTTGTTCCGTATCCATTTGAAAACTATAATAAACTTATAGAGATTATCATAAGTTAAATAATAGCATTTTCTTTATTATTGCAATAGTAAGATGAAAGTTTGCTGCGACAATATTGGTTCTTAAGTAGTTCATTTATTTGACGTGAAGCGTGAACTGGTGCCTTCTATACCGTCTCACTTATGCTGCTCTAGTTCGCGCGATCAATTTAATCAGCCACGAGGACATCTCCGCACGCCTAACGAACTCAAATCCATTTCAGTTTTCTTTCGCTCGAGAATTAATTTGCATAATCATTTTAGTCCGGAATAAATCTTTCGCGCATAACGCACCCACTGTTTTAAAGGGCAATACTTTTAGCGGGTAAATGTTGGCGGTAGCGAATATCTCATGACGAATTCCATAAATGAAATAACGTAAATCCTTTCGTTTCAATTTATCTTAAAAATGACAGAAGATATTCAGTAAGGTATATTGCAAGCGATAGTAAGTGGCATATATTTGATTCTTCCAAATGATAACGTATTGTTGGAAAAGTACACGCATCCATATAATATATGATAATTTAATTTCTTTGGTATTACCAATGCTAATTTTTTAAATTTTGAATGAGTTTGTGAATAAAAATTCGTAGTTCTCAGTAGGATTGGAACCTATAACTTCTGTTCGTTAGACTGGTGTGTGCTCACTTACACAACGGAAACGGTATGAAAACATTGCTATATGCGTGATTTAAAGGCAACACTGTTTGCCCGTCAGCTACGTAAGCGCTATTATCTATATATTTAATCAGCATTTTCGTTTTCGTTTTCGCTTCGTTTTCTTTATTTCTTTCTATCTCTGGTATTCCGTTTTTAGTAAAATCCTTATAGTTACTGCTACGTTCTCCTGGTTTGAAGAATAGCGCCGCTGTAGCCTGCTCGTAAATTTCTGAATTACTGGACCAATACTTACTTGTAGAGTATGTTCGCTTATTTACTAGATAAAAGATTGTACAGTGAAATTCAATGCGCATGCGCAGAAAAATATATTTAAAAAATAAAATGTGTACACCGTTTCCACTCTTGCTTATGTACAGTTACGACGTACGTAAGATATATATCTTTGCAATAGTTGCAGTTAGTTGAGCTCTCTTATACATGTAATGTACATTAGCATGTCTATGTATGTTTTCCTTTGGTAGCAATATAAAGTACCGCCTCAGCATGTACGTTGCAAAGTTATGTTTTAATTGTGTTTAAAATGTTAAATTCTTATATGCTTCCGCAGAAGCTTTGTTAGAGGCATGTACTAATGCCTCTATCTGTTTGCACGCACCACTACCACTACCACTACCACTACCACTACCACTACCACTACCACTACCACTACCACTACCACTACCACTACCACTACCACTACCACTACCACTACCACTACCACTACCACTACCACTACCACTGCCACTACCACTACCACTACCACTACCACTACCACTACCACTACCACTACCACTACCACTACCACTACCACTACCACTACCACTACCACTACCACTACCACTACCACTACCACTACCACTACCACTACCACTACCTTTTTATAGGGGAGCCAGCCCTATTTACTTGTTAAGTTTATAAGCGCACCTCGGTGCCATGCTTATTTATATGTCCCTTTCCGGGAGTCTAATACATTTTCCTTGTTTTAAATTTGCCTAAGGTACCTGGGCCTGTATCATTGGCTTGTATTTGTACTTGAACCAAATACGTTCGTTATTTACACATTTATAGGGGAACGCACCCTATCTCATAGAGCTTGAACGCCTGGTCGAGGGCGACAGTAGCGATAATAGCCGATCTCAAAACAAAAGTAATGTGACAGCTACCTAGGCGTTCTCGTTTGAAATAATACGCTATGTGCAATCTTTAGGTCTTTGCTACTGCGTCCCAAACAAGGGAAAAAGCCAGTAGCCAGCAAATGTGCGAAATGCGCATCGACAAGAAAAACGGAACGATAAGGCCGACATTATAGAAAAATGGTCCGTGAAACTCGTCCGCTACGACGAACAACTACATGAAAAAATGCCTAAGTCCCGATACGACAAAGGACCGAACAAACCTACAAAACACAACGGGCGCTGCGGCCGCAACGCCCGTTAACAAGAAGCGGAGTGATCGTACTTGTAGAAGATGTCTATACATGCGCGCCGACGACCTTACCAAAATGATTCCCGACACAAACTTAACAGAAGACTAAAAACATGTATAGACGACAACGGACACAGTAGCCTCGACGAACGATGATAGAAAATTGAGAATTTGTACTTGCTGAAGAAATCTATACATGCGCTCCGACAACCTTACCAGAATGATTCCCGCCAGAATCGTAACAGAAGACTAAATAAATGTATAGACAACAGCGGACACAGTAGCCTCGACGTACGATAATAGAAAGTCGAGGATTTGTACTTAATAGAAAAATCTGTGCATGCGCTCCGACAACCTAACTACCTGTATCAAAGCACGCTTGTTCACTATTATTCGGTAAGTCGTTCTAAGTGCTTGTCAGTACCGCTGGTGAGTGTTTGTCAGTACACACATACTTAGAAAATGGGGAATTTAGGTACTTTTCGGAAACGGCGTATTTAGAATAACTTAGAAAACGTAATAGCAAGTATGCCGGATTCAGAATACAAAGGCGATCGAATTAAATGTGTAAAGTGTTACAAATATTTGATGCGTACCAGCGGGTGGAAGTGTGAACGCCACCTAAAAAGTATAAAACACTGTTCTGCAAGCAGTGGCAAACGATACAGCGAACAACTAATATTTGATATAGGTGTTTGTTTTATTCTATGTAATGTACCGTTCACTTTACTAGACCAAAAAGCATTTGCGTCCTTATGGAGCAAGTCTATATATGTACATATATGTATATATGGAAGATCGTCAGCATTAGTTTTTGGGTAAATTAAAACTATACTATTTATGCTAACCGCGGTCATGTTTAGTTTAAGACAGGGTATAGGTTATATATATATATATATATATATATATATATATATTTAGGGGTACTGAATATATATATATATATAAATATATAATATATATATATGGCGGGATTTGAACCCACATATAGTGCAATACACCTCGTAATCAAGTATATATTGGGCAAATGAAAAACTCAATCAAAGTTAGGCTCAAAGACCATCTGGCTAATCTTAAATTCAGAGGGTTTGACAAATTATTTTCGTTCTATATATGATTGACAAGAATCATAATGCTGATAATGTAAAACTAGTTGAGAGCGTAAACCATAATGTGTATTTCAACTGCTATAAGGACGTAGAAATTTATAAAAGACATATACCTTAACGATTTCAGATTCAGTACCCCTAAATTCCAACCTATACCCTTTTTTAAACTAAACATAACCGCGGTTAGCATAAATAGCATAGTTTTAATTTACCTAGAAAATAATGCTGGCAATGCAGCTACTCGTGGTATTGGTGCCCATTCACGGGAAAGAAAATGTAAGGAGAGAAGACGATAACTGTCATTGTCTTTCCCGTAAATAATCCCATGAGCAGCTGTTTTAACAGCATTCTTCTTTGTGTATTGTTTTCAAGGTAATTTTTCTGATGTGGTTTTAGTTTGTTAGTTCAGCAAGATAATAAAAGGAAGTAGTTCGTTTTTCTACGAGGGCTTTTTTTTTAATCCTGCGATAGCTCGTAAAAACAAGACAATGTAAAGAACAAATTGAATTTATTACCAAATGATAATAATTACCGTGAAGATTGATGCATTTGTCATATCTATGGACGAGCCTTCCAATCCCATCTGCACAGAATGTTGCCACCAGTGTGTTGAGATCACCCGTCACATCGTTTTGAAGTCTTACATTCAACTCACTGATGCTAATTTTCCATTTTTTTCTAACCATTTTGTCAACTCGTTGAACAACGTTTTCTGATGCGATAGACTTGTGCCCTTGTCCCCCTTCATCGTGCACATTGGCTCGGTCTTCTTTAAACTTGCTGCATCATACACATGCACAACACCATCCGACATAAAGTTTTTACCCTCGTAGGGAAACTTTTAGTATGTGCGTATGGACAATGTCAATACACTTATTCATTAAGTTTCTATTTAAATTTATTCTATTTTAAGAAATTACGGTTGCATAAACATAAGGGGCATAAGAACTGTAGATACGCGACACAATTTTCAGTGAACTCCTAAGCGATAGCTTTATGACTTTTAGTTTGGTAGAACATTCTGGTATATTACATTACTGGTTAAATAATAATAAATATAATAAATAATAATTATAATAACAAACGTTTCGAACTATTATTTATTTTAAGCGTTTCCACATCAATTTAAATTACGTTTTTGGTTGCTGGTACACATACATACATATAACCTACATACATTCACTGAATTCGATTATATAACTAGTAATAAAGTACACACATATATAAAATGAAGTTGATGTATTTATCGAGGAAATGTATGTGTGTGGGAGAGATGAAGACAGTTGACATAGTAAGCTGACAGTAAAAAAGGCGTTACGGGACTAAAAATAAAATAGAAAAGGCGAAAACGTAATAACACTAAAACTGAGGAACCGGCAAGGATCCCTGAGTAAACTCACGGGAATTGTATTAAACCTACGGTTATATTGGAAGGAACAAATTGGTAATAGTTGGTGCAAAGTTTTATCGAATCCTCATAACGAGTTTTTGAAAATGTCTTTTCCCGTTCGTATAAAATATTTGGGGATTTAAACTTATCGAATGTTAGAAAATTTGTTTGTAAATTTCCCTAGTTATAGAAAGTACATACGTTTCTATTTAGTATATAATTCTAGTAATACGCCTAATCGCTACCTTATTTTCTTGACAATAGTTTGTTGATCTTAATGTATTCTGTTTGTAGAGAATTTCTTTACTTTACCGCTGCCCTTGAAAGTTGGTAAACAAAGCTATATAAGCTATACGTCGTGGATGTAAACAATATAATCCATGTCTATCAATCTTATACGTGGCATACGTGTGGTTCAATTCATTTTCATTGGTGCCTTACCTCTGTATATCATCCATTTCAATAAAACTATGATAGCAAACTACCATTAACGTAAACAAAGAGCTATTTCTTTCTTTTTCAATAAAATCAAAAGTCCTATGCTCTATGCAGGAGGCGATATCAACATCGCGATGGCATTTATGTTTGTCAATCAAAATACGACAGTATTTAGAAAAAATGTGTTTCCCTAGTATTACCAACGTCAAATTTTTAATTTGAATTAGTTTGTGAATAAAAATTCACGGTTCCCGATAGGATTTGAACTTCGCCAGATTGAAATTAAATTATGATTAAGGAACCAAGGGAAAGATAGTTTAAAATAATTTAATTGATAATGCACTGATATTAAGTATCGCCACTATTACATTTGTAGCCGAGATTTGAAATTTAGCGATTTAAATGGCGCTTTATGTAGCGTTTTTTTCATACGGTCTCCGTGGTGTGAATGGGCACACATAGCGAACAGGAGCTTCAGGCTTAAATCCTACTGGAAAGCATAAAGTTTTATTCAGAAACTAATCAAAATTAAACATTTAACTTTGATAATATATAGGCGATACCAAGGATATTGAATTATCATTAAAGAGCTATACGAGGGTTGTCTTTTAAGTTTTCCATATAGAGCTGGAATAAAAGAGTAGATAGCTTTTAAAGACTTCACGAAGATTAATGCACTTTTACATGCGCTCGTACCTACTCTGCAAGCATTTATTCCATTCATTTGTTGGTACAATCAAAATTGCGTTTTTGAAGGCATCGATTGTTCCTTCTGATGGCTGACGCAGTTGATCACATAGTCTGTTCTTGACATGGGAAAAGTAAAGAAATCGTTGGGACTTAGATCCGGATAGTACGGAAGATAATATAACAATTCGACACTTTGTTGTGTTAAAAATTCAATTGTTTTGTCGATTGTATTGCATGTTATTTAAAATTTATTTAAAATTGCTGTAATTGGATAAACACTAATTGGAAGCAAGAGGTTACAACTCATATAACATTTGTAAGACAATTAAATTGGAATTATCGGCACCCATACACCTGAAGAATTCAATTTATTGATCTTCACTATTCTCTTTCTCATTGTTCCACTCACTCCATCTTTTACCAGTTAATAGTTCAATTAATACTTCGACTTCATTAAGAAGTTGGATTTCACTCAATGCTTCTCCCAAATACGCTCTGAAGGTCTCCACAGAGAAAGTAGTTCCAGTTAATTTTACCTCATAACTTATCCATTCAGAAAGTTTCATTTAATTTAAATTAGAGTTACGGTTATTCAAATAAGGTATACAATTTGAATAAAATAGCTACATTTAAGCGCTGAATTTTCTATATTGCTTCGTCTATTATACAGTTTAGAAAGGCATCCTCTCGTTTTTGGTGGCGAAACTAATTTAAGCGATGTTAGAATTTATTTTTGGAGTTGGCATATTCTAAAGCAGCTTCTGTCGCAATATTTTGTCGCCTACGATTCTCGTGATTCTTGGATTCTGCTTCGTAATTGTTGGGAAAATTTCTACATATAAAAATGTCTCAATCCCTTTAATTTATTTCTAACATATTGAAAAAACAATGCCAAAACATTCCGCGAATAATTACACCAATACCACGAGTAACTGTATCAGCAGCATTATTTTCTGGGTATTGCAATTTACTTCTGTTTCAATCCCTTTTATTCAATGTATATTTGTTTATATTTACTTGTTTACTCAATTGCCAATTGCAATTTTTTCTTAATTTAATTTGTTGTTGGAGAGAAAATATCGTTAGATTTGCTTCCATTTCCTAGTTTCTTATTGCAAAGATCTTCAACAGTTTTCTTTATTTGCTGTAGATTACAGTTTCCTTGTAATAACATCAATATTTTGATACACTTTCAAACTACTCTTACTTATACAATAATTTCAAAATTTAACTCTCTCTTTTAAAAGTCCCTTAATTAATAGGAGAGGAAGGAGTTATAAACTTATCTGATTTGAAGATTACAACACAAGCATTATTTATGATCAATGCAAAAATGTTTGATATGCAACATCTCCAGGTTTGAAACTGCATAAGAAATATTTTTTGGGCATGACGATAACAACACAAAGTCAACTGTTGATTGTCTGGTCAAGTACGGGATGTATATTGATTTATCTAACAGAGAGGTGTTTAGATTATTTACTGTGAGACAAATTTTGTCTAAACTTGTCTAAATTCTAAATTAAAAATGAAAGAAAACTAGATCCAAATTTAGACAATTCATTACTCTTGTTGATAGTCCGTGCAACATCCTGAGGTCGAGGAGAATATCATTCATCCTACCGAAGAGCACTGTGCCGTACCCTAGAGCATACAATTGACGCGTTATTTAGATTATTAAGAATTGCGATGGACTTACAAAGTTATAGAATTGCGCATGCGAGTGAATTAAACACAGTGAAAACTATATTATTTACAAAATTCAAAATTAGTACTTGGTTTAGGAATCGGTTTACGCTTTTATTAAAAAAAAATTCGTTGTAGGTGATAATCTTTCTTTCTTTTATTATAATATATACTGTGACTTGTAAATTTGATTTCTTTATTCTTTTGTTTATTTAAATAAAAGAAAAATGTATCAAAACCGAAACTTTATGTGCAACTACCCAATCAAAAGAAAAAAATAACAATAAACCCCTAGAAAATCTCAGTTTCCGTTTGTCCGTCTTACCATACGTTATTTGTTGTGTACTACTTACTATTTGCTTTAAGCAAGTTGTGAAATATTTTATGCATAAATGTGACAATACAGTTTTCTGTATTACTTTGTAATAAAAATTTTGACGAAAGAAGTGAGAAACTAAAACAATAGATTGTCAAGAAGGTAAAGAAATAAGAAAAGAAATAAAGAAAGTACAAGAATTGTTCCAAGGAAGCTTATCTTGTTGTTGACACACCACAGGTGGAATATATTAAGTTGGCCTTGCAAACTCTGAATTTTACGGCATCTACGTATAACAACTTGCTACAACTCAATTGATAACACGAATCATTTATAAATATCAGGCACAAAAGTAGACCTAAGTTACTCCCTAGAGGAACTCCAGGGGATGGCGTGAAGTAATTGGAATCAAAGCCTAATAACGTCACAAATTGTTTTTTATAAAGAAGATACGATTGGAATAAAGACAAATGTAAAGACGCAAATCCAATATTGTCCAACTTACCGATAAACAGGGTATTATCGATTCAATCAAAGGTCTTTATGAGGTCGGTATATACAGCATCTACCTAGTCCAACATCTACACTATCAGACAATTTATTATCTAATTATTTAGCTAATTTAGAGTTAAGCAATAACAAAGGTTAATTCCATATTAGTGTAAGTTCAATTTACACATTGCTATAACACAATGCTTGTTACCACACATATATTAAGCTGTAGCAGCAGCTATTACTAGCGGGAACCATCCGTTCGACTTGCACTGCAATGCATTTTCTGCTCTAATTCCTTGACTTAATAATACAGAAGGATCGAGCTAAGTTGTTAGAAAAAGGTCGAATAAGTACGGAACAGGAACCCTTATTACACTGCGCTCATTTTTCTTTATTTTACTTTTGTAATCAATTAGGGTCTAGCACCGTTACATCTGGATTAATTCGAAGCGGTGACCTCCCATCAAAGCAATATTTATGCTGGCTGAAGGATTTGATTTTAATCTTTGGCTTGAAAGGAGTGGCGTATTTTATTGGCGATATAATTAGCGCCTATCGTCTTATATATTGCTTTCTTCTTCCGTCTTTATTCGCTTTATATCTACTTCTCCATAATGAAAGCGTATGACGTTTGCGTTCGATTTTGCTATTAAAAGTTTTATTAAACTGTGTCGTTTATGAGATTAATTAAGGTTTTATCGGTGGCGACGTAAAATTTATTTTTAAGTCTCCCAGGAAGAAAAAGAAGTTGTTAGGAGAAAGTTGGGGGGTAGTTGGGACGTATTCTAACGTCAGATAAAGTGTAAAGTAAGAATTTTATTCGAAGTATTTTTGATTCTAACGTATTAGAGTACCCTCCTGACGTTGAATAGACCCATAAAATTTTTAATATTTATCTAAACTGCCTTGGAAGCTTTTACTTGGATAGGCATTACCTCACTTTACTTTAGTCGTAATAACGAAGATGTCAATTCCATATATGTAGAAACAGACTCTTTTACGATTACTGTACGTAAATGAGGGCTAAAATAAACGAAAAGGTATGGAATGACAATTTCCTAAAAATCGGCTAATAATGTGAATGTCGTATGCCCAGAAAATTGCTTTAATTTCGAAACTACAATAGATTTTTAGAATATAGGCGTGCAATATTTATGCAATATTCTACAGTTAAAAAGTTGTAATTTCTTTTTATTGCTTTACCAATTTAAAATATTTACAAAACCTTAAGAAATGTTCGGTAGCTTATTTGTGTTAGCATTGCAAATGTTATCTAATATTTGTTGTGGTAGATAGGGGGTGATTTAGTATAAAGTAGGACTTTGGATGAAGTAATTTAGGACATAGTCCTTTATTTTTCAATATATTTCTCTTCAACGATAACAATGTTGTCATTATGACACTTCTGCAATGATCTTTTTCAAGATCCTCAAAGTAATGCTGTGTTGCTGCAATAAGTTCTTCAGTGAACTGAAACCTTTTTCCAGTAACAGAAAGTTTTAGTTTAAGATATAAAAGGAAATCACTTGGGACTACATTTAACAAAGAAGGTGGGTGATCCATAACTAAAAATCTCATTCCATGCAAGTCTTGGTGAGCAACTAAACTGCTGTGAGACAGTGCAACATCACGATAAAAGAGTCTCCTTATGAGTAATTTCAGATCTTCATAAACTTATTATAATTTGAAAATATATCTGAAAAAAAGAATCAAATATCTCTGTATTTTCTAAACTTTTTTGATTAACAGCTCCCAAATATGCTGTCGTTCCTTGTATGCTAGATCACACTTTATTTGAAACAAAGTTTAGTATAGATTATCTTTATTATTTTTGAAATTTGTTATTGTTTCTTTGCATTTGTCTGCGTTCTAACAGCTAAATTAAATTTGACACGTTTTAATTTAAATAAGTAAAGTATTGCAAATAGCAAAAAAGAGAATAATACTCACACTATTAACTAAGCTTAATATCAGAACATTCATTTTCTTAAAAGAACTAATCATGTTTCTTACTAATTCTTTGTACGTAGTTCGCAGCCTTTTTGTTTTCAAGCAGTTCTTGATTTCCTGGTTAATTTACTCTCGAAGATGCTATCGTGTACTTAGGTGTTTACGTTGTAACAAGTATACGCACCTTGAGTACTAAAGTAGTTTCGCCATACTAGACCCATAAGTGTCTGACCGCACAAGGTTTTACTGTATTTTGTCGAATATATTTGGTAGTCACCTTTCTCGTTTAGTTCCTTTTTGAAATCTGCTTTAGTTCCTAAACAATCAATAAAGTTACACTCCAACACATGAACATTAAATAATTGATTGAATTATACAGAAACTATAAAATTAGTACCTTAAAAAGTTACACTGTTAAACAAAGATTTTACTGTAGGAACAGTCCTCGCTGCTTCTTATTCTTTTTTTTTGTAATTGCAAGTTTTACCTCCAAATTGGTGTATTTTCTCCCTTTTATAATTATGATTCTTTAGCCACGGATTTTTATTTACCAAATAGTGTATTAACCAAAGTCATGTAATTTAATTTTCAATAATAATTTGGAAATGATTTTAGAAATTGACTAACCACTCGAGCTTTGTGCAGCTTATTTTTAAAGCTACAATGCCATGCAATTCTATAAATAGTCCTGGCAACTTTTGTTATGTGTGATGAAGTGACTGTCAAGCTTCAAACAAGAAGTATAACCTTCCACAATTAAAAACCCTTAGAACTGCCTTGGGTGTAAAGTTGGAGATCAGCACAAAGTTTGGACCCCCACATAGCTGATGGCTTACATGAGTTTCTCGTTGGTTGTCTGAATGGATAATTTCAACCCACTAAGTTATTTCAAGGTAACAGGAAAAGGGAGCCTGACTTGGTTGGTGGGTCCGAGCAGCCGCATAAAATAAGTGAAATAGATTCAAATGACAATCCGTGATCTGAATTTGTCAAAATCAAGTAGAACTTTTAGCATCGAAGCTCAAAAGACGCAATTTGGAAAAGGACAAAGATATGCATATTTCGTAGTAGGCAGCGAGAACTGCAGCATTTATTTTCAAAGCAAGATAACCTAATATTCTGTAACGATATTAATGCTTTAGTAGTGGTAGTGAGCCAGCGTCACAATTTAGAAGTGTGGTATCTTTTTATATGGTGGCCCTTGAAAACTAGACTTGAAGCCCTTCATAGAAGAAGTCATAAAAGCATGAAACTACTATTAGATAAAATGAAGTACCGGAAATTTCAATGACAACTTTGTGTTGATTTAAAAGTTGTAGACCTAGTGATGGGTTTGCAGTTGGGCCGTCGAAGTTTTGCGTAAGAAGGATAGCAGACACAGGTTAAATCATTATATTATGAAGCAGAGGTCATGAAGAAATAATTGATTATTAAGAAAAAATACTGCTGCCATGTTTTCACATGAAATTGGAGTTGTTAAAATACTCTATAAAGGCGACGAAAGATAGTGAAGGTTTTCTTTATTTAAAAAACAAACTTTTTCAGAATAAGTGAAGCTGAAATACAAGAAGGAATATTTGCAAGATCCCAATTCAGAGAGAAAGATTTGGCATTATCTGAAATGAAGAACAGGCATCTGTTTAGTAGTCCTTCAAAACTGTGATAAAAAGCTTCTTTGGAATTAAAAGCACTGAAAATTATAAACAGCTGGTTGATGAACTGCTGCAAAATAAAGACTCAGGAGCAAATGTGTTCCTAAAGATTCATTTCTTTCATTCACGCCTGTATTTTTGATCAACAAATTTTAGTAATATGGCGAATACTGATATCAGGGTAACCAAATCGCGCTACAAAAGAAAACGGTGCGAAGCCATACTTGTGGAGCACCGCTGGAGCCTTAAGGAAGACGAACCAACAACAAAATATGATCGAAAGTTGGATACAAATATTATATTGTAAATATTATTAACACTATTCTTTAAACAAATTAATTTTTTCAAATTTCGAACGTGTTTTATTCAGAAATCTTACATGCTGAGATTATTTGGAAATTGGATTCGAAATTAGCAGAAAAAGTTAAACCTTCCTGTTAGTTCATATAGAAATGTATTGAAAGGATGAAGGTTCTCGTATGTTTCTTTATCTACTTTATTCGGGTGTCTGGAAATTCTTTATTACAAGCAAGTATGCAAGGATTTTGACTAAGGAAATTTGTTTGAAATGTTAATAGCACCTCCACCAATTTGTAGTCGTATATTATATATGTTGAATGAAATTGGTTTATTAAATTTTCATGCGAATCATCAGACCGGTAATGCCGTTAATTAACAATGCTATTATTAACAATTCATTTGAACATTTCGTGCAGAAGTTACCAGCAAACGTGCCACGATCCCCGCTCTTGTAACTACTATCGATAGCTTATTAAGTAATAGGTCACGCCATGCTATATCTACAAATCGATAGTAAGAGCTTTTACGGCCCAGATGAGTTAAATAATCGCTTAACACTAGTATTGTAAGAGGCATTGCAATAAGGAAATAATAGATTGACACCTATATGAATTTTTGAGAATCTATGCACCTCTTAACGAGGGTCTATTTTGTTCCGAAATAATATCTAGTTAAAACCAATAAGAGAGAGAAAGAACAAATAAATACTTTTAGTAAAATGAATTTCTTTATATGAATATTGTACTTTTCATTGTGAATTTGGTAAGGCTTACCAAAGCGATGTGATAAAACCTACACCTTTAAAAGTGTTACTTGACAATGCGTTAAGCCTCGGTTCACAAAATATGAAAGTTATATTTTCATTTTTTTGTTCGTACCTGTTTTGGTGTATATAGTCTATATAAGGGAGCATATGTCCTAACCTTCAGTACTCATAATTAATTTGTGCCTAATTAATATTTTATGGGGATATAATAACTTACAACCTGCTGGTAAAGTGGTTTCAGCTTTAAAATATTTTATTTAAAAAAAGTTAAGCTTGTTTCGTAATTTAAATATCGCTGTCACTATAACTATAGAATGTTGCAATTATGCAGTTATTGCGGTGCATTATATTATTAACTGCCACTTATCAAATTGCTCTATTCTGTGGATCGAACGAGAAATACTGGAGAATGCAGTTGAAATTAATACAAAGACAATGTATGTCGCCTATATTAAGGGTTGCCGTGTGAATAACGAAGACACATTTGGTTGTATTTTATACATTCCTTCGATCGGTGTACAGGTAGTATCCTTTCTGTGTTCTTTTTAGTTTTCATCTAAGTACCGCAAAAAATTCCCCGATTTTTGAAGTAATAAGATTTTGTCGTAATCATTACAACTATGAAGACTGTCTTAATAAGCAAGACTCTAGTATGCTAGATAAATTTTTCAATAAATTATGTTTTAGATTCGAAATAGTTTATACGCATGTATTTATTCTTCACTTCTTCGAATAAATCCTTAAGATTTTTTACAACCGTAAATATAAAGTTCTTTAATATAATTGTAAGCAACATTTACCAAAACGATTCGGGTAGAAAGTACAAGTTTAACTAAATGTAATTTTAACACGCATGTTTTGTAACATTTACTTTTTAAGTTTCACACGAGGAAACCTTTAACTTGTGGAAATTAACACTTAACAAAATAAAAAGCAATGTAACACATGGGCTGAAAAGTCCCGGGCCTAACAAAGAAAACACGTTTTTTTTGGTTCAAAATTAGCTTTATTCATCAACGTAATCTCCATCAAGAGCAACGCAATCATTCCAGCGCCGCTCTAACATTTCAATACCACTTTTGTAGAACGATTTATCTTTTGCCTCAAAATAGGCCTCAGTTTCAGCCATAACCTCTTCATTCGCGCGAAATTTCTTACCGGCGAGCATTTTTTTGAGGTCTGCGAACAGCCAGTAGTCGCTGGGAGCCAAATCTGGCGAATACGGTGGATGTGGGAGCAATTCGAAGTTCAATTCATGTAGTTTTGCCATTGTTTTGATTGACTTGTGACACGGTGCGTTGTCTTGATGAAGCAAAATTTTTTCTTTGCCATATGCGGTCGTTTCTTTGCAATTTCGGCCTTCAAACGCTCGAATAACGCTATATAATATTCACTGTTGATGGTATTTCCTTTCTCAAGATAGTCGATGAATATTACACCACGCACATCCCAAAATACTGAGGCCATAACCTTTCCAGCCGATTGTTGTGCTTTCGGGCGCTTTGGACGAGGTTCACCAGTTGCTGTCCACTCGGATGACGATCGTTTTGATTCCGGAGTGAAGTGATGGATACATGTTTCATCCATTGTCACATATCGACGCAAAAATTCCGGTTTGTTACGTTCAAACATGGGTAAACACTACTCAGAATCATCAACACGTTCTTGTTTCTGGTCAATAGTGAACAAATGCGGCACCCACTTTGAACAGAGCTTTCTCATAGTCAAATGCTCATGCAATATAAAGCCAATACGTTCTTTTGATACCTCTATGATGTCAGCCAACTCACGCAACTTCACTTTTCGATCATTCAAAACGATTTTGTGGATTTACGACCACGTTTGAAGTCAGCAAGCCAACGTTTTATTATTGTTGGTAAGGTGACTGCAATAAAACTAGCGTCATCTATGTGTTAGGCCCGGGACTTTTCAGCCCATGTGTTATTCGTCCGATTTTTTTTTGATGGATTTCACATTTATTCGTTAAAACAGTTCTTGGAGTTTGTAATGTTACCGTATCCCTCCTTAATATTAAAGTCGTTCATATCAAAATTCCGTTAAGAGTACATATTTCTTTTTTGAATGTTATGTATTCGTAGAAAATAAAAGTAACTTTGTTGCACCAAGAACGAATTGCTAAAGTTTCTCTTGTACTAAGAAAGTGCGGTTAAAGTTGTTGTATGGAGCTCTCGAAAGTTTAGATGTTTTTAAGGGTCCAACGAGGCACTAAATTTTGTAAACGTCGCTATAAATTTGGGAACGTTACCGTTACTTTGTAAACATAACTTATCTTATTTTCAGGAAATTCTGTATCAATCATTTTTAAACTATTTTCGTAGTCTCCAATTTTAGTTAATGTACTAAGCTTTTGGTGTCCTATTAACATTACTTTTTTATTTACAAAACAGTCTCACATTAATGTTATTGCTTTCTTGGGTTTTTAGTTGTATCGCCGCATGTTGTTATTAAGACTTCAGGAAATAATTTTAAATTCCATTTTATTGCGTAATTTCTAAAATATTTAACGACAGAATTTTATGTATTTTAGGGTAAGTAGATTTAACGAATTTAAATGCATGGTTATTAACGAGGTCAGGTTGACCATTACATTTATTTTTATTATATTGGTATATGTATAACATTTTATTATTGGGTTATTGAGTTAGTATATCAATTTTTGTCAATAACTCCGATTCTCATTTCTGCTATAATAATAATAATATAAAATGTGATGATAGGTCAATGTACTGTCGTCAACAATAAGAACGAATTCCAATAAAACGATATACAATTATCTACGCATAGATTTAAGGGAATTGCAATAGATATGGTATAATTCTAAGTAACCAATTTATAACTGCGTATTTTACTTAGTACAAAGGTAAAGCATAATGACTTTAATGAAAATATAATCTTAAAGTATCTCGACACACCCAAAATGAATTCCAAATATCTTATGGCTTCAAAACAGATATAGTCGATATGCAATCTAAAAGTGAGAGTAATATCAAAAAGGACAATCAAATTCTAATTGACGTGATAAATAAGTACTTCTAATTTGGTAAAACGAGATGGAAGGTGAATAATAAGGGCGATACGTATTTATGCAGCGCTTTTCAACATCCAGCTTGAGTATACAACATTCACATTATTCTACTGGTACGTCAATACTACTCTGAAGCTTTGCTGCTTTATCAATTGAAGAAGACTTAGGAAAGATGTTATATGAGATTATATAAGATGTAGGGTAGGTCGATTTTAAGAAGTAGATCATTAATGTAAAACGCAGACAATAGTGACCCTAGATTCGATTCGTGTGGGATACCAGAGGCAAGAAAAAAAATCATTGGAGCAATATCTATTGTGATTCGATATGATTCCTTTGTTTAAAAATTGTAGTAAGCTGCCTACACTATAAACGAAAGCAAGTGGTCTATCTTTTGAAAGTCCCCTACTTACTCAGTAAGAATACTTTCTACTGTTGCCCAAAAACTATTTTTTAATTGAATACTTGCGTGTTCGGATCAGATGTTCAGGGAAAATGCTATTCGAATTTAATGAATTTATGCAATCAATGCTTCATCTGTAACAAGTGCAATAAAAAAGGACTGATAAGTTTTTGGTTTATTTGTTGAACACGCAGAAATAATTGGAAGAATTTCTGCAGTAACGTAGCGATTACGTCAGAGAAATGTAAATTAAAAGTGTTATAGCGTTGTTTCTTCATGTATTGTTATTGGTGTGTTACATTACACATAGAAATCGTATTATAATTTTTACATAGAGAATTTATATCTTTGACAAGCTAGGATGTGTTATATTTGTTTATTTGGTTTAGGATCATATCAACTTTAAAGCTAGAATTTAAGATTTCTTCACAGTATGATTCCAATGTCTTTTTAACCAGTATTGGAATACTATTGTTGTTACGTTCTCCTGGTTTGAGGAACAGCGCCGCTGTAGCCTGCTCGTAAATTTCTGAATTACTTGACCAATACTTACTTGTAGAGTATGTTCGCTTATTTACTAGATGAAAGGTTGTTTAGTGAAATTCAATGCGCATCCGCAAAAAAATATATTTAAAAAATAAAATGTGTACACGGTTTCCACTCTTACCTATGTACAGTTACGATGTACGTAAGATATATATATATATTTGCAATAATTGCAGTTACTTGAGCTCTCTTATACATGTAATGTACATTAGCATGTGTATATGTATGTTTTCCTTGGTAGCAATATAAAGTACTGTCTCAGCATGTACGTTGCAAAGCTATGTTTTAATTGTGTTTGAAATGTTAAATTCTTATATGCTTCCGCAGAAGCTTTGTTAGAGGCATGTACCAATGCCTCTATCTGTTTGCATGTACCACTACCTTTTTATATGGGAGCCAACTCTATTTATTTCTTAAATTTATAAGCGTACCTCGGTGTTATGCTTATTTATATGTCCCTTTCCGGGAGCCTAATACATTTCCTTGTTTTAAATTTGCCTAACGGACTTGGCCCTGTATCATTCGATTGTATTTGTACTTGAACCAAATACGTTCGTTATTTACACATTTACAGGGGAACCCACCCTATCTCTTAGAGCTTGAACGCCTGGTCGAGGGCGACAGTGGCGATAATAGCCGATCTCAAAACATAAGTAATGTGGCAGCTATCCAGGCGTTCTCGTTTGAAATAATACGTTATGTGCAATCTTTAGCTCTCTGTTACTGCGCCCCAAAGAAGGAAAAAAGCCAGTAGCCAGCAAATGTGCGAAATGCGCACCGACAAGGAAAACTGAGCGACAATGGGCGCTGCGGCCGCAACGACCGTCAACAAGAAGCGGAGTGATCGTACTTTTAGAAGATGTCTATACATGCGCGACGACCTTACCAACGTGAATCCCGACACAAACTTAACAGAAGACTAAACATATGTATAGACAACAACGGACACAGTAGCCTCGATGAACGATGATAGAAAATCGAGAATTTGTACGTATTAAAGAAATCTATACATGCGCTCCGACAACTTTACCAAAATGATTCCCGCCTGAATCGTAACAGAAGACTAAATAAATGTCAACATCCTCGACGATTCCCGCCAAAACTTGAAACTATATATTAGAAACTTCCAATAATCGTCCGACGACGTTACTGTACACGTTACGACGAGGTACGAAAGGAAACCGTGAGTGACCGATCTGTAATACCTCGACCGCCTGTACTTCTATATATTGTATGTATATTGTATATATATTGTATATATTAAATATTAAGGAAATTCCTATTATTAGGCACTTTTAGCTAGAGTATTGTGAATAGCCGGCTTGCATACATATACAATGCGTATTGTACATACATATTAAAATAAGATTCGATATATTCTACAGAGAGCAAAATAAATAAATAATAAAAATGAAAATAAAGTAATATTCTAAATGAAAATAAGGTGATAATGCTAACCTATACGGTTGTAAAGAAGATAAAATCATATAAAATACATAAGGTAGTAAGAAAATGGATAAAACAGAATACATTTCCTTAGAAACTTAAAATTCATTTACATAAACACAAAGACAATGTTAAGTTCTTAACAACTGGCAAGGGAACACCGGCAACGGGCATATTCAGAATTACATGAAACTTTACAAACTGAAAGGGTAAGTTGGAAGAAACACTACGCAATTTCCTTCTCGGCAGACACGTACGATTTAGGTTTGCAGCTCCCTTCAAAGTTTGCGAGATTTTTAAATTTTTAGGCACATCTCCGAAGTTATAACAGATATTAAAAGACTTTTTTAACGTTATTTACGGTAGATTACATGACCCTAAGGAGGACGTAGGTCATCTTAGCAGAAAGCCAATAATGCCAATTTTATAAAATCAGTAAATTAGACACGACTCCTTTAAAGTAGGACATTGGTGGATTTGGCACTTTAAGAAGGTACATAATAGTTTATTGGAAAAGATAAGTAAATTTGTTACTCGTTCTAATACGGAACACCTAAGGTTAGTAACCGACAATTTTATTAATCAAGTCAAACTCTATATCACTAGTATTGGCAGAATCAATGTATGTAACACTGGCGACAATGGATTTAATTTTGGAATACAGTCCGGTCCTACTTTAACTGTAAAAAGTCAGAAAAATGTTGAGGGTGTTGTGCAATCGTTGCGCAATAGGGTACACCGACATAACACTCTACAATACATAATTACACTATTTTTCCAGCTATCTGCAGATTGACGCTTACTTTTACAATTATTTTTAGTATCAAGGGAATCTACGAATATGTTTGGACCTCGAGTGCACAATCATCGTTTCAGCCTGTACATATGTATATTTTTTCGTCAACGTCTGGAAAGCTCACCTGAAACTATTTTAAAACCTGACTAACTGATATTTTCGTCCCAGATAGTGTACCAAACAGTATGCTCTTGATTTGTTCTTGGAGCGCGCATTATATTGCCGAACTTCAGAAATTAGACCTAGAAGACAAAAGTTTATTAAATATACCTAAACAACCATAGCGATGGTACAATCTCTAGATGTTTTTGGTTTTAGACTGTGGAAAAATTTAATTAAGGAGTGCAATTCCTAACCCACAATCAGTTTTCTTCCTCATAGACCTGGGCCCTTTGTGTAGTATTTCTAATAAACCCGAAATTGTGCATTGTTCGTGCTGCAAGCAAAGTTGGTGCTTTCGACATTTTTGTGCAAACTATCGTTACTGTAACAACTATATAGCTTAATTTTTGCAATATGTATAGTGATACCGTTCGTTATCCTATATAGTTTTATAACCTATTTTTTTAATGTTACTGCGTTTGTATCCTATTACAAGCAACATGCTAAATGCATTAATTACTGCCATTGTACCAATTTTACACAGCACGAACAATACATTATTTGAAGCGATAGTCTTATTTGTATATCCAACGTCTACGTGATTTGTTAATCCCATTTCTAATCTCTAATCGGATTAGATTATGCATGTGTTTCTGTGAATAGTTCATTCATTCAATTACTACTCATAAGTGACTTCATTCTCTTAATTACTTGATTTTAATCATGCTATGGATTAGATTATATATGCAGTTCTGCAGAAAGTTACTGTTTTAGTTATTACTCACACATGATTGAATTCCTTTTTTAATGCCTCTCTTTCGTTTATTATTTGATGTATATGAATAGACAACTTCACTTATTTCAAATATTTATTTTTTTAATTATTAATCTTATTAATTCTCTGTATTTGTTATGCACTGTCGTTTTCTACGTAAAAGAGACTTTTCTGGGAAAGAAGTAAAAGGGAAATTATTAGAAAAATAGGGGGTTGCGGGTACATCATCCTTAGAACTATGTAATCTAGTGTAAATTATGTTAAAAAAGTTTTTTAATATTTGTTATAATTTCTCAGATATGCATAATTATTAAAAAAATCGCGCAAATTTTGGAGGGGGCTGTAACCCTAAATCGGGCGTTTACCGCGCACGAAAAAAGAAATTGCGTAGTGCTTCTTCCAACCTACCCTTTCAGTCTGCAAAGTTTCATGTAATTCTGAATGCGCCCGTTACCGGCGTTCTCTTGTGAGTACTGGTCTGCTAATTTGATTAATGTGGGCTTACTACTAACGGACGTAAGAACGGTGGATTAAATATTATCCTTAGTAAGTCGTCGCTCATCAGGTTGTATTACAGTGCATATAAAGCCATAGTTAGTAGCCATTGTTGGATTGCGTAAATGCTTAATACAAGCGAAATTTCCGAGTCAGTCCATATTGCTGGTTGTATATTATTTATTTTTTGTGAACAGATAGTACGTACTGCTATAACTGTCTGGAGGCCTCTAATGGTAATTCTATAAATTGCTTTAAAACGTACACAATTCTAAATGAAGTTCAATATATACAACCGTAAGGATTATGCAAATACTGGAAATAAATTGGTTGGTCATAAAGGTTTTAAAGACGGCTGTGTTTTTATCAAAAGAAACATTAAGGTCCAATAATTCTTAGGATATATATGTAAAACACACATCAACCCATATGCTCACTATTACCATTTTGCACACACATTCACATTACCCTTGTTTTATGTTTATTCAGTTAGTCTGGCCTTTTTGGCAATTCAGAAACTGAGCAAACTAATTCGTACGATCAATAACCCAAGTTTGTATTTACTTCTCATTAAGTTTCTGCATAAAGTTACCTAACTTTACGCCCTCCATATGTATATACGCCAACGTATACGATGGCAAATATTTTATGGTTTGTCAATGTTAAGAGAAGTTGTTTATTATTGTAATTCTTTTATTTGTGTCAGAGGACAATGTTACTTTTTTCTCTCAAAACTAAATCTGGAACGAACAGAAATGGCCTTTCAGTATTGACGATTATTTGGAAAACAATAGAGAACTATTAATTGCGATCATTTAGTTAGAAAGACCTATCGGCTAATTTTTGGATATGCACAGATTTGTGATATTTTCTAAAGCTGTAACTGATACAATAAAATTAATAATATTGTTATTAGTTATTATATTATCATTACTACTGCGATCGATGTTCAAATTACAGGAGAATTTTCATATTTGGCTATTGTGTAAATTGGTTATATCTAGATTGTTCTAACAGATTATATATGTACCTTTATATATACAATTGATTGGTGTAATCAACTTTTTATTTTACGCTACAACTTTGGCATGATATAAAGTTAATTTTTTTAACGGGGCATCCTGCATAGTCTTAAATCATTTTGTAGATCTGACACGGTAGATTACATGGTTTTTGTGGTTATATTATGTATTCCTTTAATATAAGATGCCTTTATTGTTGATGTTATTATTATTACTAGTGTTATCATTGGCATTCGTATTAGGAAAGTATTTTTCTTTAAGAAATGAATTTTACCTTATTTTAGTAATTTTACATGGACCACGCTCGATAAAACTAAAGAGAATTGAAACAGCAATAATAAGTTTAAAAACATACAAGGTGCTTTATTTCATAAAGTATCTCAGTTGTTATAGTACGAATAAAAACTAAATACGCCAGAAAACCTTATTTCTAAAGCTATATAATTTACCACTTATAGATGAAAATTTTAAGGTAGTTCAATCTAGATCAGCAAACAGTTCTATCACTCCCGGTTCAACGACCAAAGTAATGGATTAGAAACCCTTCATCAGTACAACATAACCAAAACAAATTACTTAAATGCACCTGCTTCGGAATTATTGTCAAAATTTAATACAAAAGAAACTTAAATCAATCGCTCGCTTCTTACGAGCAATTAGATTGTCCAACAGAGTCGAAATTTTAATTGAAACATGGAAACTCTTTAATTCACCAAGTGACGAAAATAAATTTTCAATGTAAGATATAACTGCATTCAGTGCTCAATATCAGTAAAAAAGTATGGTGTTCAGTTTACAACATTAAAAGTGTGAGTAGTTTCTTAAATATTCTGCAAGCTAAGAAGTATTTTTAAGGTGGATTCGAAAGATCTACTTAATACTATTCAAAACTGTTGAGTTTTTGTCCTTTATTTTAAAATAAATTCTAGGACATTCGGTATATTTGCCGATTAAAATCAGATTACAATCAGTAAGTTGCAAGAGCAATTAGAATGTCCTGCTACAGCAGTGCTAATGCATGAAATTGCAACTTTTTGTTATTTGAAAGTAATCAGTGGATACGTTCGCCCAAAAAGTGGAATTACGAAATCGGTCACAGCTTGTCGTTTCATTTCAAATTTAAACGTGCTTTGTTGCTCAAAACACTATTTATATCCGTTAGCTACAACTAACAAATTGTCAGATTATTATTATATAATTACACCTTTTCATTTTCCGTACTTTTTTTTATTTTAAAGACATCCTGTCTAAGCTAATAATTTTAAGACTAGCACTTTCGTCTTTTCTATATACTAACATAATCTTCAAAATCTTGAAGAGACTTCGGAAACGGTTAACAAAACTTTTACAGTTTCCCTAAAAAGTACAGATGCTTATTCATAAATATGTCAGTGGCCTTTTAAATAAAACACAATGCGCAAGTACAAAAAAATGAGTAACAATCAGGATAGTAAAATACAGTAAATAAAGATGTGGTATGCAGAAATAAAATAATCTTATCCAAGCATAATTGGTGGGGAGAGTAGTTTTTGAAGCACTAGTTTTATAATGGGGAGGGGGGAAAATAGTAAACATAAGAACAAGAAAAAAACAACAAGCGTAAACTATGTTTGCCAATTGAATCATCCTCAGTAGACTAATAGGTTTCTTGTTATTAACGATGACCCAAGGTCAAAGAAGATATAAAGAAAATAATTTGTTCACAACCAAAGCAAACGTGCTGCAATACTGCAAATATTTCTCTGCTGGAATTCATTAAATTATAACAGATAGCATGTCTAAAAGCATTATATGGTAATTCCTTCACATCTAGGGGAAGCGAGTTATATACTGGTGCAGATGCGTAGCTAAAACCTTTCTCAAACTGCCATGTTACTTTTAGGAAAGTTTAGTCAAATGGACATTGCAACTTGTCTACAAGGGAAAACATAGACCTACACCGGGAATGGGCGGGTCGCTGGTTGACAGCAGCGGAATTTTTCAAACGGAAGAGGATGGCCATATTTTCCTTCTTAAGCGTGTCAGTTTCATTCGATGGTGTTATCTTTGGTTGGTGGAATTGCCACTAGATCGTGCTAAATGTACTGGCAGTAATATGGCGTGACGTGTCTTTGTCCGACGATGTTATCTTTGTCGAGGAACTTTTTGACTTGGTCGTCCTAAACATCCCAGCAATAATATGGCTACCATGTTATTTCATGCAGGCAGATTTGTTCACTAGGTTATCCCAAATATCTCGGTAGTATTGTGGCGTGACCTCTCATTGTTCCAGGAAATTATCTCGTGTAAACGGACTCGACGGCAAACTACGGCGTTATCTGGTATCTGTGAACTGTCCGACTAGGTAGTAAATGGCAAAGTCTTGTTCGACATTGTTGCATTGAAATTTTACATTGTATGCGTTAATACTAATTTAATAACAAACAATAGCACATACTCATACATATAACAAATAAATATATAAATAAAGTAACAAATAATGAGGAAATGTTAACTCCTCAACAAGAGGTATTTTTGGATATGAGTTTATTATGAAGAAAATGTTTACATTAACACTTTCTATGTTCTAATATTTTGAACTGTTGTTTTCATATGAGCAAGCAAACTTAATTTTCTGCTTGATATTCCAGGACTCAAAGAACGTTTAGAGAATTCTTATAATTATCTGTCGTTATTAGGTTTACAGATTCTCGAAGTACGTGGGGAAATTTCTAACCTCTATAGGTTAAACTCTGTGCTGGACCAGGTATATAACCGCACCATCTAAATAACAACTGTTATTGTAGATAGGAATGCATAAAAATTGATCCCATAAATGAAATTTACAAGTACCTAGTTCACATTAATGCTTTAAAAAACGGCATCTATTATTCTTTTTATCCAGAGAGCGGTAATGACATAAGTTGTTAAGATTTACAACCTCAAGTGAAAGTTGTAAAATCTATTGGACGAAGTTTTAATAGCGCTTCTCACGAAAATCTTTGCTTATTGTCGGTGAATTTTGACTACTCTTACGTGTTTTTTTCTATTATCTTATAAAACTTATCCTACTTATCTGTTTCCTACCATTTTTAACTTCTGCTTAAAATCACCAGTTTCTTATACCCTTATAATGTCGTCTTTTTTTTTGTTTAATGTTAAAATAGCACATTTGTCTTCACTTTAACACCCCAACGTGGTAAAGACTGCTACGATACTGTTTCTATGTAAGCAATCTGCAATCATATTGTTTTACAAAGGAGAGGGAAATAAAATTAGGAAGGTGGTTGTAAATTTACAGTATAGATTTTATACAAGAACCTAGTAAACGGGTATTCGTTTATAACTTCATCTAATAGATTCCGTTTTTGAGGAATTATAAAGGCTGTTTTTTATAGCGGTATAGACCTTTGAAATGGAATAAGACAAAGATAATTTTTTTAAATTGACATGAAATTTACTTTATTCGAAAGACAATCTTCTGGCATTATAATTTAAATATTACTTCTGGCATATAACCGCCACGGCTGGCTCGGGCGTAGTCTAATCTGGAAGTCCAATTTTCCAGTTTCGGGTTTATCAGCGTAGACTAGCGACTTCACATATCCCTACAGAAAATAGTCTAGCGGCGTTAAATCGCACGATCTTGGAGGCCAATTCACGAGTCCGAAATGTGAAAATATGCGGTTACGAAACGTTTCCTTCAACAAACCCATTGTGGCACTACCTGGGTTACATGTTGCGCCGTCTTGTTGAAACCACAGTTCCTGCACATCATGGTTGTTCAATTAATGAACGAAAAAGTCAGTAATCATGGCTTTATCACAGTCACTATTGCCTGTAACGTTCTGACCTGCATCGTTTTTAAAGAAGTACGGACCAATGATTCCACCAGCCTATAAAGCACACCAAGCAGTTTTCCAGGATGTAACGGTGTCTCAACATACAGTTGAGGATTACCATCACTCCAAATATGGCGTTGTTTATTGACGTATCCATTCAAACAAAAATGAGCTTCATCGCTAAACAAAATTGGCTTATGAAAATCGGGATCAACGGCAATCTTGTTTTGGGGCCATTTACCGAATCTACGCTTTGCTAGGTGATCGTATGGCTTCAATTTTTGCACGAGTTGGATTTTATAAGCACGCAAACCAAGATCGATACCATATCCAATTCCTGTGCACGATGGCGAATAGACTGATTTGGGTCTTCCTCTACGCTACGCTCTACAGTAGCAATGACTTCTTCTGTACGCACTGTACGACGTCTCTGTGGATGCGTATTATCACTTAGACTAAACGTGGTGCGAAAGCGTTAATCGAATTAATTGCTCTGATGGACGATTATGTAAAATGGACGTAGTGAGCGATACGTATTTCGAACAGAACCATGATTTTCAAAATAAATTTGCACACTTTGGGAGTGTTGTTCAGGCGTCAGTCTATTCATGTTGAAATTCCAAACCGAACTAAACATAAATCACTTGACAGCCGACAAAATGGCCACCAGTTAAAAAAGTGTTGCCAACTTAAAGTTTTATACCTCTATAAAAACACCTTTTATAAGCACCACTTTATATTTAAGAGTAAATATTTTATTCCATTAAGAGATCCAACAAAAAGAATGTACATAATTATTCAAGTTCGCAAGCACTTTGGCTAGGAAGAACAATACGTTGGGAGAATAGTGAGGATTTGTTGCATTATTTTACCATTTCAGTTACGATAAAGTAACAAAATATAGCATATCAAAAGTTTGTAACGCGAATTTTCAAATGGCAAAAATTCATAAATATTTTAGTGTTGATCGGTACAGTTGAATTCCATAACCATAACAAATAACAAAGCATGTTGTTTATATATATACATATATATATATATATATATATAGATATCATATATATATATATATATAATATAATGTAATTCAACACGACCAATCAAAAGAAGTGTTTACATCTTGGAGTATATTAAAAAAACTGATTGATAAAATTTGTATTTTCACTCGTAGAATATGAGATTTGTACAAATGTTGGAGTTGTGCAACTGGTTAATTCGAAACAGTTTTCCGAAAAGCTGTGCTGGAAATGCTGAATGAAAACGCCGCCCGTTTTATAAGCGACGATGCATACGCACATCTACCTTGCAATGGTTACATGGTCAGATGAAATTTTGGTTAGAGCGTATCTGAACGAATACCTTATGCAGATTTGTATTAACATCTGTCAAAGTGTTCGCCCCTCAAGGGACCTCTGTTCTTAGATGTATTTTTTATTTATGCATGACCTTTTTAAATACATTGTTTATTATCTTTCACCGTCTTTCATTAGCCAACGAAATTTAAACAACTAACTGTGAGGTTACTTTTCGTTCAGACAATGTTCTAGAGACGAATATTTACGTTTTCAGAGGTGATTATTGAAAAGTTGGATTAAAATTCGGAGACCTACTTTCAAGGATGCAAATTCGTTCCACGTGGACCAGGGTTGTACTCTGAAACATCGTGTATTTGAATGACATACTTCGCAATTAGGCTTATGCAAATGTCATGCAGATATACCGAAGGGAAGTCATAAATATTTATGAATATATAAAACATGTAAAATTTGCGGGAATTTCGAAGAGGTATCTCGAAGTCTGGTGGCAAATTTACCGAAGAAGTTACTTTAGCGCCATTTAGGTTCATCTGTGCTATCATTTGAGTTTACGTAAATATATTCCGAACAAAGATGTAAAATAACTTCTGCTGAAAAAAAGACGACATAAATATTATCGCGCTAAGAAGTGTACTGGGATAATCAACGGTACAGTCTATTATTATTTGTTTCTTCTAGTAGTTATCGCTTTGGCACGTGGACTTTTGGTAAATACATCTCCATTGGAATACACAGCAGGATAGCAAAACCGGATTGTCTCGCACTCGCGAGTTGCGGGGTTATTCATAACAATAACAATAATAGTAACAATAATAATCTTATAGTTTGTTAATTCAATACAAGGTGGTCTAAACACTTTTATACAAATTTGATCTATATGTGTTTAAATATCTTTATCTATAGCTATGTACACATTCGCAGATATACAGGGTTGACCATAAAGGTGAGTGGTTTTGAACAAGTTTGTAAAAAATAATCGCGAATTTTATTGAAAACGTGTTTAGGTAAGCCTTTGGGAAAGTCATTTCTTAAAAATAACCTTAGCCGGGTTTAAATCATATTGTAAACGCTCTTCAAATTTGGGTCTCTATTTTGTGAAAATTCGCTGGTGTATTTTGTGTTAAATTGCAGTTATTTCTTCTCGAACACTTTATTCCAATTGGACTGTTGTGGTTGCTTTGTTCTTGGGTACCTGACTTATACCCACAAAGAAGTTAGGGGGGTCCAATGAGAAGCCTTGAAATGCTATCAAATATCCCCTTGATGCGAAATTACGTTTCCTATGTTTACGGCAACTAAAGATTTGTAAAACATGTGGCGCCATCTTACTGATACGATGTCTTGTAGTTGCAGCCTTAAAAATCTTACATGTTTTGGAAGAAAAAATCTCATAACAGTGTTTTGTATTGGTCGGAGTTTACGATTGCAATCTAACCTCATTTGTTTTCAAAAGAAATAGGAGTCAGCAAGCTGAAATGTTTGCCTATACTGTAACTTTCGAGGAATCTAGAGACTGGTAAATTCAGATTTTTCGGTTTCAATTCATGCACTAATAAAATCTGATAACGACGCAATTTGGTATCTCTTTTTAACTTACGCCGCAAAGATGTTCGTGAGATTGTAAGCTCAGTTGATTCTGTGCGAGGATCCCGTTGCACAGAAGCTCCAACTTCGTTAACCTGTTCCTCGGTTCTTATTTACCTTGGACGTCTTATAGGCTTCTAATTGAGGGTGGAACCTTCAGCCTCGAATATCCTGGCGCACAACCTAGTCGCACATTTACCGGCATACTGATTGAGGATATGAAATTCGGGCCAATGTAAATTGCTATTTACATTAAAGTATCTATCAATCTACACTTCAACTTATTAATGTTTACTGGCACGTCACCATCTTACTCTCATCGGATTCAATTTGGTAGTCCCTAGTTATATTTGCATCTGTCAACGTGATTTCAATTTGGAAAAAATAAATCGCGCCACCGCAAATAGAAACGGCGAACTGACATTTAGAACTTGTCATCTTAAATTGTCATTCCTATAGTTCTTACACGGAATAAATAATTCTTAATTTATATTTTTATTCATGTTAAAATACGATGCAACTATCGATCAAAGTTTGTAGTTGGAACTATAATAAAAGTAACCTGGAATGTAGACTGTATAATTTATTGTCTAATTAGCAAGAAAAATTACTAATCGTTGGGTGTATGTTATGTTCGTTATTCATAAGTATACAGGTTGCTTTTGGATTCATTTTATTTTAAATAAAAAAGGCAATCCTCGCATGATGTGTTTTTATGTACTTACTAATTATAGTAAACAAGGCAACAAATTGAATTACAAACCGCAGCAACAAAGAATTATTAGTCATGGTAACTGAGTAAGATTAATACAATAACAACGAAGCATGTACAAATAATGTAACGTAAATGAATACAATTCACAGGTATAGCAGTAAACTCCACTCACACAAATTTATTAATTATGCGGAACGGAATTGTACATCCACACAGTCCTTGCAATCGTCATTAAATGAATTCAGTGGAAAAATATTTTAATAGTAAAGTAATTTATGGCACCGTTCTCGTTTTTTGAAGAATAGTTTACGGGAGTGCAGGATTCATTTTCAGCAAAACTAGCTTCAAGAGCAAACTATTTTTTATCATCTTTTCCGTACATTTGAGGCAATTGCACCAAACGTCCGGAGTATATAGACCTACGTACACTTTCCTTTCACATTTACATTACTACCGCATCGCAATATCCATCTCATCCTATGTGTTTGCTGTTGAAATTTTGAGCTTCTTTTCTAAATCGTATGTTCGTTTTTTTATTTTGTTTTACAATTTGGAGGAATTCATTTTTGTTCATTGTAGGATCGCAACTAATATGATTATTACCTGACCGTTGCATTAAGAATCTTTTACATCACGCTAGAGATGACGCTGTTCCTAATAAAACACTATGATAAGGTGCATTATCCATTGCAATTAAACGTGGTCCTTGAAGACTTGAAATAAATTCTGTTCCTCTTTTTAAAGTATCACTATTTATTTGGTCATATTCATTGCTGATTTAGAATACTGAATTCACAGGTATAGCAGTAAACTCCACTCACACAAATTAATTAATTATGCGGAACGCAGCGTTTCGGGAGCACGTGAGCTTCCATTGTCAACCGTGTTACCGACTGAAAGTAAAAACTGTATCACACATGCAAATTATTTTCTACGCAGGCTCTAAAATTTCTAACCATATGACTATTTACAATCTACTAGGTGGCCTCATGCCTTTTACGGGGAAGGATGGACCGAAAGCGAACCGTATCATTTAACAGGGTCTATGGTAATAAATCCATCAAACTCGAGTGTGCAATTGGGGGTGGTTCTCTGTTCAATAAGTTTCCGTTCTTTTTCATATATACCGTTTCGTACGCGTCTAATTCTCTATACGAGTTCACGTTTTTAAGTAGTGTCAGATTTTTTAAATCAATCTTATGTCCGGATTTTACCATATGCTCTGCTACGCTTGATAGTTCAGGTTTGTCGAAACGATAGTGTCTAATATGTTCTTTGAACCTCGTTTCGATACTCCTTTTTGTTTGTCCAATATAAACTTTCTCACAATCACTGCATGCGATTTGGTATATTCCAGACCTTTTTATCATCTCCGGTTTATCTTTGGGATTCCCTAAGAGATTCTTTAAGTTGTTTTTTGACACAAAAGACACGTTCATGTTTAGTTGTCGGAAAATTTTACTTAACCCTTTTACTGTTGGGTGAAAAGGAAGAGTTATAAATTTCTTGTTACCGGTGTTTGTTGATGTCAAAGTCGTGGAATTTCTGATGTGTTGTTTGTCAATCGTCATTAGAATACTGAACTTACATTTTGAACGAAACCGTTTCATCTCCCTGGATGTATAACTCAAAAGTGTTGCCCATCATAACCTTTTTTAGTTTTCTGATATTCTTGATGCTCTCATCTTGTCAAGATCTTCGTTTGCTACTTCTAGAAAATAAGCATCCTTCGTCAACAATATAATTCTTTTTATTCTGGTAGTTTAAAAGCAACATTTTAATACTGCGGTAACATGTTTCCCATTCAAGCTCTTCGATTGTCTTCTATTTTAAATTAAAAGTCTTTCTGCCAATACTTTGTATATGATATTCTGCACTTATGCAAACCTCGACTATTCGATATTACACGAGAATTTTACATGAATACTGTAACATCTCCTGTTCAGATACTTTCACACTCGTGTGTAATAGACTGTTCGGATATTAATAGTGTTGTGTGCACATCGAAGAAGTAAGCACGTGGGCACATAACCTAAAATAATCAAGAACAAGCAGCAAGCCCTATCAAACATAAATATTATATTTATAAACAAATTGTATCATTGTGATTGAATCAAAATTATCTTTATTTATTCGTTTTATAATTTATTTCACCTATTGGTTGAGCCAACTGGAGGGAATACTAAAAAGGAACACGCAAGCATACAAAACCTAAACCTACGTAAAAAATAGAGCAGGGAAATCAACCCCAACATCTCCAAAGAAACGTAAAATAAAACAAAAACTCATTTGAATGTCTACGGAATAAGAATAAAAAAAAACGGGAAACGACGTGACTTTTCCGTTAGAGCGACAAAAAAGTTCTGAAAATAAAACGTTAAATTAAGTTTCGTTTCAATTTTTTATGAATTGCTTTCTATAGTCGTAACGGTTGTCGGGTTTCGGCGTATCACTAAGCTTTTTGTCCCTGATGCTTCGCGAACAGCTGCGGTTCGCATTTTCAAAGATACTGAAAATGCGCAATCTGAAATTTCTAATCTTCCAAAACCCATTCAGCTGGACCAGTCAATGCCAACCTACTGGCAATCAGAATTCCAAATCAAACATTTGGAGGAAGAAATAACCTTGTTACTTGCTAACCTATACAAGAAATCTCATTTGTTCCTTTCTATCGTGTAGATAACGCAGGCTTTTAAGAGAATTGATACCTGGGCTATTGTAATTATTTGTACCATTATTGTTGTTGTTGCCTTTTTGTTATTATCGTGTCGGCAATGCCAATTAGATCTTTCTCTATGTTATCCTTTTGTTAGTTTAACTTTAATTGGAGCTTCATAGATTTTTTTAGTAAAATGCTTGCTTAGAGATTGTGGCATATAGTTATTATTTATTACTGTATTAAAAGTATGTATGTATTGTCGGTTTGTTTATTACTGTCCCGTTTGCTTAATCCTCTATCTAAAATTCACGTCTAAAAGAATGCCTAGAAAATGCCACCAAGAAAAGAAAACAGCTTTCTCATGGTATTAGTGAAATCAATTCACGAGAAAGACATGTGAAGAGACATAAAACATTAACACACGGACATGTTTCTGCTTATCCGGCGTCATCAGCGTGGCCTCGAGCAGTTTTACGCAAAACACATGTAATTCTCTCGCTGCTTCTATCGCCATACTTTACCCTATGATACAAGTGAATATTCCTGGCGCTAACTAGTGCCAAAAGAAAGAAACACTTGTCCGCAAAGTCAGACGAAGTCAAAAGAAGCGGGTACAGTTTCCCACCCTTCTCTCGAGCAATACTTAAGATTGCTAGTCCCGAGAGGGTGTTTTCCCAATAAAGGGCAGTTGCATAGGGAAACTGCACATTTTAATGAATTCTCAAGGCTTACCATGACGTATTTAAAACACATCACAAAGAATGACTAGAAAATAACACCAAGATAAGAAAACGCTGTAAATACAGCTTTCTCATGGTATTAGTGAAATCAATTCACGAGAAAGACATGATGACGCCGGGTAGGCAGAAACATGTCTGTGTCTTAGCGTTTTATGTCTTTTCACCGAGTCACCGATAGGCTAAAAACGACCCTAGGAGAAAAGAACATTACCACACGGTACAATACGGTGACCAAATCGAACAGCTACTCCCTCCCAACAAGGACATGTTACCGAAACTACGAGCAAAAGGCATATACGAACTAAAATGCCAATATGGAAAAAGTGACATCGGTGAAACAGGACAGAGTATTTAGTGCAGGGTGAAAGAACAAGAGAGAGACGCACGCCTGCACCAACAAGGAGACCACCGGATAACCAACAGCGACGTTAAGATATTAGCCAGGACCAGCCACTACTACCCGAGGATAATACGCGAATCAATAGAAATAATGAAGAATACCAACAACTTCAACCGCGAAAAGGGATGCAAGATGAGCAGCACGTGGAAGTTAGGACTGTGGAGTTATCATACAACAAACGACGCGATTCAACGGTTACGGATCAGCGAGGTGGAACAGAAATGGGATATATAACGAAATGCAAGAGACAACAAGTCCAGTATTTAGAAATCTTCTGAAGAAGCTGACAGCATGATCAGCGAAACGTCAAATGAAACAGTGAATACACGACAAAACCCGAAAAACATTTCTACAACGTTGAATCTAATTAAATTAGTTCTTCATAAAATTTTTAATTAATTAAAAATTCCCAAGGCTTCAGTAGGATTTGGAACTACAGCTTCTGTTCACTAGACTGGTGTGTTAAGCCATAACACCATAGAACCGTTTGTACAAATCGCTACTTCAACCGATATTTATGTCCCTAAATTTCAATTGACAAATTTAATATCTAGTTGTAATAGTGGCTGCAGATATGCATCTGATATCTAGGCAGACACCATATGCCAAGTTGCATTATCAATTAAACCACTTATAATAACTTCCGTTAGGTTTTCAATAGTAATTGAATTTCCTTGTTACCAACGTTAAATTTAATGAAATTAGTTTTTCGTGAAATTTTTAATCAGTTAAAAAATTCTTAATTAACGTCGGTAATAACAAGGAAATTCAATTATCATCGAAAAAACAACGGAAGTTATCTCATTTTCCAGTTATTTCAACAGGTATGTTGTACATACATACATGTCAAAAGGACGTTTCCTTTTATAAATATAACTTTAATTACTATAAGATGTTGCTACATATTTAAAACATTTATATAGAACTTATTAAATGGAATATTAAAAAATGCATATAATAGCATTGTTATCGTTGCGCTGGAAAGTATGGAGAAATATAGCGGTATACGCAGAAATACGCGAGAATATGAAAAATGAGAGGGGACCTACACCCTCTCATTGGCGGAGCTATGTAAATAGGTTACTAGGTCGTAGAGAATTATTAGATTAATTCATGGGAACTAGATTAGTGGCCAGAAGTATGAGCCACCAGGAAATGAACTAAAGGCTTATCACCTCGGGGTCTATAAAATATTTAAATGAATTCAGAAGAGGTGAATTTTAATTAAATATTGAATACCGGTAGAAATTACTTTATGTATACTTCAAGCCGCGAAATCTCTCGTGTGTTAAATACAGTGAAAAGAATTTTTTACCTACAGATCCAGGTTACTCCGAGTAATATTTCCAGAGTGAGAATATTATAAGATTCAAATTCGGTTAGATTAGATGTACCTTTAGGGTTGGAAGAGTTGTTGATAAGCAATTTTTAAATTTACAAAATTAGAACACGAAAGAGAAAAATGTTAAATTTTATTCTTTTTGCATCGTGCGTTCGGATCCTCTGCATCTGCCGATGTAGTGGCAGTCCATTTTCGGACGCGAGCGGTATGCTCCCGAGTCACCAATTCGCCGTTGGGAAAATAATTAACGACGTTTCGCCTCACGCGACTAGGGGGTGAAGTAATGAACGAGGCCATCTTAAGGATTTTGTGGTTACGATAAGCGAAATAGCTTATAACCCTGTTGGGTCGCTCCCCGCATAAAAAGAAAACTCGTAATCGATACATTACTTTTAATTACTTTTTTACACACAATTTGAATATCTCTTCTGGCATTTTCATTCAGATCTTTTTTTTTAGTGAAAAGTCGATTTAAAAGTTTTAAAGCGTTTGTTAAGTTACGCGATTGTGATGATTATGCTCCTTTTTAAAAATATAAAAAAATATACGATTTCAAGTTTTATGCACTCGCAGTAACGTTAAGTATTTTTATACGGTGTGTTTCACAAATATATTAACAGAATCTTGAATGGCCTATATTACTCACTAAATAAAACCATATTTAGAAAAAGTATTTACATAAGGAATACATTAGTTTTGCGGAAATATCTCTTCTTTTTGTTTATTGCTGCTATAACGGTTATTGTGGAATAGTGTTTTCTTGTGTGTGATTGCTATTGGCCAATTTTTTAATTTCATTCAGAGCTTTAATATTTCTTTTGTGGAGATAGAACAAAATTGTGGACTAACATTTCGCTAAATTTTCTGTTTATAATTTATTTAATATTTTTTTATCATCAGATTTACACTTTGGAGGATTTATTTTGTTGTTTTTTTCTGTATCTAAGGATGCCTTTTTTAAGAGCTTTTCTTTTAAATATCGAGCTTTCATTTCAAAACTAGCCATCCAAAATAAATATTAAAATATTTTGAATTGAATTCAACAAGAAAACAGATTAATTTAGATTTGCATGTATCCGCGACCACGTAGTTTCAACCTTTACTCGAGGGTGAAAATCATATTGAAAAGTTCGAATAGGAGGGGGCGTTGAGTGATACGTCTTTGAAAAGGTCTTGTTATTAGCAACCTCTCGGCGCTTTATCTTTTAAATTGGGATATTTTTTTCCAAGTTATGCCTTTTTAAAAGTTGGAAAATTTAAAGTCGACATTTTAGTGTAAATTATTTTATTTGCATCAAAATAAAGTTGTACTTAATTCAACAGGTGTTTAAAATGTTGCCCATTATTGGTAAGGCAATTGTAAAGCCACTGATCGAACTCTCCCCGCACTTTTTGAAATGTCTTTTGGGTAATCCGCTTACATTCTTCCACTATTTTACGCCTAACATCACGAATACTCTGAGGTTGAGTTTTATATCCTACTGTCTTTAGATGCTCCCATAAGAAAATCAAGGGACGTTGAGTTTGGTGATCTTGCTAGCCATTTTTTAGCGCCACTTCTTGCGATCCATTTGTCAGGAAACTTCTAATTAAACTCAATTTCGTACAGGCAGAGCATAATGTGGACGGACTCCGTCGTGTTGAAAAAATAGATTTTCTTCATCTAGCAACAAATTTTCGTCTTGATCGGTTTTTTTATTGTTATGAATATTATATATTATCAACAGTGAATGCTATTTTAAGAAGACTAGTATGAATTTACCTAAATACTTTTAAAATAGTTCTAAGTGTAACACAATATATTAGGTGTGATCTAACTTTTGAAAAGTTGTATACATATATAACATATTCTTCATTTGTACAAAATCTTCTTAGTTATTAACGTTTATAATTAAGTCAGCATTCCATTACTTAATTTTTGCTTTAGAATGTTTATGTCGTTTCCCCGTAATGCCTTTAGTTACATTTTTTTTTGAATATACTTCGTGCTAGAATATTGGTTTAAATTTTAAATGCTTTTCTTTTCTGCTTTCAATGTTAAGGTTTTTATGACCGTAAGAGGATTATTGTTATCTCAGAACTCCCAATTCCATTAAGTGCGTTCAATATATATTTTCATAGTAAGCACCGCAGCGACAGGCAAACATAGGAACATAGCAATTTAAACTTTGTACTACTTTCATTCTCGAGAGTACATTTTCATTACTTAATGCGACATTTATACCAAAGAACTCAAGTTAATCATCTTTGCCTTGAAGTTTGGATGTTGTTTATTGTTCTATGAAGCTTCTTTTTGAAAAATCTTGGATACACAGTTTATTGTAAGATAGATGGATAACGCATTCATCCCCAATTTCTTGCTATTTACGCTTTATTCTTTTATTGCTATCATAATCGGGAATGTCGTTTTTTTTGTTTAATATCGGGCATGCAAATAACTGTAAGTAATTACATAGAGAAGAAATATACAAAAATCTAGAAACAAATACCTTGACATAAATTAGAAGGAGTCCTAAGTGTACTTTGTTTCCAGCAACTGCAAAACATAACCGTTAAATAAACAAAATTTTAAAACAGAAACGTTGACAGAATTGAAAATAAATAAATAGCAATAATGTTGTAAATGGTACTTTCCTTCAACGTTTTGTAGGTGTCAGGCTTAAATAACTAGTTACGACTATTTAAACATCAAATCTTTTTCTTAAACAGATTAACGGTATAAATAGAGTGACATAATCACCTAATACTTAATATTACTATTTATTATAATAGTTAACCTTAAGTGTTTCCTTTTTCTTCCTTTTATAATTGCAATATGTATGTTAAAATTAATTGAGTATCAGTTATATTTTCAAAGCGTATCTTTAAGGAGAAATATCGTTTGGCTGCCCCCATAAGTTATGCCAGAAATTAATGCTGTAATGAAGTGTCATACTTCCCACGAGAAAGCTGTCGCTAACCGAGATAAAGTATGCAGGTGGATATAAGAATTACGTGCGAAGCTACACTTCGCCATTGCCGTTCAATTAATCACATTGTTTGCCGACAAGTAATAGCTACTGCAGACTGTGGCCTAGATAACTTGTTTACTAAGTCACGAAAGGGAAGCAAGGTCGAACAAGTTGGAAACAGCGTCGGTCATTTATTGACATTTAAATAACTTTACTAGATGTTAATTAAGCTTTTTATATATAAAAAAAGAAAATAAGAAGCCCAATTTCTTTATTTTCCCTTAAACCTTCATTATTCCAAGCTATTTGTCGATTGAAGCACCAACGCTACGTTTACTCGAAATTTATTGACTTGGGTGCGGTATTATAGATCCAGTGCAACGCGCAATTGTTACACAAAGTATCTCTAAATGCAGCCAACACAAACGCTATCTCTATGAATTACTTAGTAATATATAAATCGATTAAAATGAATGCATAACTGCCTAAAACGTCGAAATGTACAATATTGGTGATAAGATGGCTTGACACAAAAAAATAGTGTCTTGAAAAAACACTTATTTTCCAGTATAATTTCCACTAGTTTTAATTTATTCGCAAGAATAATATGTGTTGTTGACAGTTATATCTTCAAGTGCTTCTTGTCGCAAATGGAACATTTTGCCTGTTATTTTTGTAGTGAATATGGAGGAGGTGAGTCACCATCAGCACAGTCTAAATGTTGTTTAATTTGATTAAGTGTATTCCGATCTTCTTTAGAAACTTAATTACCGCGGTGTATTACATTTTTGTTAACTGAAATATTTTCATACACTAAATGACGCTGGCTAATTGCAAATTGAAAATTACTGTTCCTAGAAAATTACTATTTATAATGTAGAGTTAGCGTATGTGTAGGTACGAGGTAGGTGCCATAAATTCTCGGCCTGACACACAGGTTCAAGCGTGTTCTAACTCCGTTTCGGCGTGCATGCACATGTGCGAGGTCTATACGCTATAAATATGACGGTTCCAAGAGTAGTGGCTTTTAATAGCCATATCTGAAGTAATGAAAATTGAGAACCGCGTACTCATGAAATTTTTAATCGAAGAAGGGTATACGCCTAATTACATAAAACAACATTTAGTCGGTGTTTACGGTGATTCATCTCCTTATTCCACTATAAAAAAGTAGGCAAATGTTTTCGTTAAGAGCAAGAATCCCTAGAAGATGGTGCACGGTCTGGTCGACCAATTGAAGTGATAATGCCTCAACAAATATCAATTCTTGAAGATTTAGTGCTAGAAGATCGTCGTTTGAAAGTGAAGGAATAGTAGTGACAACAAATATATCCGAAACATGTATTCGCCGAATTCTCTATGACTATTTGGGTGTAAATAAAATTAGTGCAAGATGGATACCGCAACTACTTTCTGTTCTCCAACGTGAACGTCGAGTCGAATTAGCGCGGTCGTTATTAAAAATGTGTGGAGACGACTCAAAACCGATATTGGAGTCCATTGTGACAGGGGATAAAACAATGGTTCTGTCTTAGGATCCTCTATCGATAAGGGAATCCATAGAATAGCGGCGACCTGACTAACCTCGTCCCAAAAAGGCGAAAGTCGTTCGATCAACGAGAAAGGTGATGGCCACAATATTCTGTGATTGTGATGTCATTTTGTTAATTCACTTTAAAGAGCGCAATACAAGTGTGAACGGCACACATTATGCGTCTTTATTGCATAAATTAAAGGACAGTATTCGTGCAAACCGTCGTGGAAAATTGACAAAAGTTGTGCGATCATACTACTGCCGTTTCACAAGCTGTCATCCACAAATGTGGCTTTCATGAATTGGAACATTCACTGTATAGTCCATATATGGCTCCTTGTGATTTTTATTTGCTTCTTAATTTAAAAAAAGACCTTAGAGAACGTCGTTTTAAGGTCGACAGTGAGTTGCAACCAGCTGTTATACATAGATCATTTTGACGGAAAAACGTGAGATTATTTTTACAGGGGTATCGAATTATTAATTAATCGCTGTAATAAATGTGTAGAGGCTAGGGGAGATTACATTGAAAAATAAAATTTCTTATACAAAGATGGAAAAACGTAAAGGGAATTCACTAAAATTGCAGGCAAAAGCTGTATAACAGTTCAGTATGTGTTAAAAAGATGGACTGATGACGAAAGTATATCCAACACACGCAGAATTTATTCAAATAGAATTCTTACCGAAGGGGACGAATGACGCATTTTAAAAGAAATAAACAAGGATTCGAAAAAAAAACGCACCAAAAACTAGCGAACGAAGTAGCACAATACGTGAGGAAGAAATTTCATCCCGAAAATATTAGAAGAATTTTGCGGAAAAGTGGATAGCATGGAGGTATCGCTTGAACGAAGCTGTATATCAGCGACACAAGTAGGAAAGTAAGGGTCGAATTCGCAGTATATAGGAAACGATATCTCATTCTGGGAAAAAATGTTGTATACAGAAGAGACAAAAATAAATTTGCATGAATTGGATGGTCGAGTAAATGTGTGGCGTAAATCGAATGAACAGCTAAAACCAAAGTTAAACATTAATCACAAAATACGAAGGAGGATCGCTAATGTGGGGTTGCATGTTGGCGGCAATTGTTGGTAGTATTCCTTTTATCGAAGCCATCATGGACCAATGACAATATTTAGACATATTAAAGAAAAATTTCAAACAACAGAAAAATTAGATATTTTGGACACATTTATCAGGATAATAATCCTAAGCATAAGTCCGGTGATGTAAGGGAATGGCTATTTTACAACTGAAATTAATGCGTAGGCTTCCACAGCCAGAGTTCTTGAGAAGGTTGTCGCCTCTAGCTCGGTCAACACACCGAGTCACCGTAACCTTCTGCCAAAGTGGTTTCGCCTCGTGCTACTTTGGTTTCCCCTATTCTCCTGAAGAAGCCTCCTACGACGCAGGCGAAACGTCGAGATCCCACCTTTCTCTTTTGGTCTCTTTCTTTTTATTATTTTTTCTTGTCCCCACCCTTCTGTCACTCTTTCCTTCTTTTATTCTTTTCACCTTTCTTTCTATTTCACGCCCCTCCCCCCTTGTCATTGTTCTTCCTTTTTTATCTCTCTTTCTTCTCATTTTACTTTCTCCTCTTACTCTTATTTCTTTTTATATATATCTCATAATGATACGGTCCAATTCCGGATGTAGTTCGTTTATTATTTTACAACTGTCCAAAAGTTGTTCAAACTCCACCGCAATTGCCAGAGTTGGAGGCAAGAATTAAAATTTAGACAGAAAAAGCATACCATTTCAACTAAAAACAACTCAAACATGAAATTGAAGAAAAACGATCAAAAATATCATCCGAAGCAACTAATAGATTAGTGCTTTTTAAGAAAGACAGAAAAAGTGCGGTCAGAAATAGCAATGAATACTAAATATTGTTATTAAGGTACGAGGGGAGATCCAGAAGTTCTTGGAATGGAGGGGATGGAGTGGGGATAGGGGCGCTCGCTAGGTGTCATTCTTATTGGCGACTCATCGTTAGTATATAAGTTAAGTTGCAGCCCTGTAGTGTCAGTCGTTTACGAATAGTTGCCTGCTAAACAAGTCAATCCGGAAGAAAACTGAAACTATGGAGGAAATTGAACACCGTGCTGTGATAAAGTTCCTTACAAAGCAAGGAAAGAACGCTCAAACCATATTGAATGAAATGGAAACCGTCTATGGGGAACAGTGCCCTAGGTAATCAATGATTTATACGTGGAATGGTGTTTTTAAACATGGTCGTGAGTCGATTGAATACGACCCCCACTCAGGACGGCCAGTTGAGGCCACCACATCAGACACCGTGGAAAAAGTGCAGAAATTTCTACTGCAAGATGCCCTTTCGAAGAAAAAACAATTATCTGCATTAATTGAAGTATCAGATACCACCATTTTGCGTATCCTACATGACCACCTGGGTATGACAAAAGTCAGTGCAAGATGAGTACCGAGAATGCTAACGCCGCTGCGGAAACAGCAGCGCGTCTGTGCGTCCAAACAATTTTTGGAGGTGCGTGGAGACAAACTTGCACAGATTTTGGCGCTGATTGTTACCGGAGATGAAACATGGGTTCATCACTTTGAGCCTGAGCCCAAAAAACAGGAGTCCATGCAATGGCATAAAAAGGGGACACCACTGCCAAAGAAATTCAAAGTGTCAGAATCGGCTGGAAAGTTGATGGCTACTGTTCTTTGGGATTTTGAGGGGATATTATTGATTGATTACAAAGAAAAAGGTAAGAGCATAACCGGAGAATATTACGCAGCGATATTAGAAAAATTAAAGGAGGCCATCAAGGAAAAACGTCGAGGAAAATTGCCCAAAGGTGGTTGCTCTTGCAATGCGCCGGTTCACAAGAGAAAAGTTGCAATGGCTGCTCTGCACAAGCATGGCTTTCAATCAATAGTCCATCCACCCTACAGTCCAGACCTGGCACCTAGTGATTTTTATTTGTTTCCCCATTTAAAAAAAACGACTTACGTGGAAGAAAGTTTTTCGACGACAATGAGGTAAAGGAGGCAATTTTGGCCCATTTTGAGGCAAAAGATAAAAAATATTTTTATGATGGTTTAGAAAAATTAATTCATAGATCTAATAAATGTATTGTGCTTAAGGGTGATTATATTGAAAAGGAAAAATAGATTTATTGTTTTTACTTTATTTAAAACTCTTTCATTCCACGAACTTCTGGACCTCCCTTCGTAATTAGAAAAATTAATAAACGTTTTATTTGTTTATTTTGAAGTAGACGATTTTTACTGTGATCATCAATATTGTTATGAATATTATACGAACAAAAATATATTTATGTAGTTTTATGTAACATATACTATTTTATAAACTGATATATTCCACACATTAATATGAAATTAATTAAGCCAGATCTTGCAACAGTATATGGACGATTTTCACTGTGACTAACTGTATACTACTGCTAAGGGATAATTTTACTTAGATGAAATTGTCCAATTAGACGTAACATAATACGAACACATATTCGATATTGTAAAAACTATCCCCGTTGTAAAAGTTTTAATGAATGCACAAAATATAATTATGTGACTGACGCGTTTCCTCTTGTTTTACATATTGCTCTGAAGTGTACCCTTCATGTTTACACAACGTTACAATTAACCGTATCCAAAAACTTCAAAATGCTTGCTCAAGACATACTCACAGCGTAAGAAAGTTAGAGCACACTTCGTATAAATTAAATGGATTGTTAAATATGAGAAATAAGGGGGAATTGCAGAGTTTGCTACTTTACCATAAAATTCTTACCTTCAAGTGCTCCCCTTATTCACGTCATAAAAGCAACTTCAGAATAATATTACACGCGTTTCCACGTCTTAATGTCGCGGCCTTCTCACAAAACTGATCTTTCAATAGATCAAACCAGCACGCAATATTTATAAAATATTTATTTAATATCTTGCAAATATTGTACGAGGAGAGGTCCAGAAGTTCGTGGAATAAAAGGGTTTTAAATAAAATAAAAGAGTAAATCTATTTTTTCTTTTCAATATAATCACCCTTAAGCACAATACAGTTATTAGATCTATGAATTAATTTTTCTAAACCATCATAAGAATATTTCTTATCTGTCGCCTTAAAATCGGCCAACATTGCTTATATCTCATTGTCGTCGGAAAACTTTCTTCCACGTAAGTCTTTTTTTAAATTGGGGAATAAATAAAAATCACTAGGTGCCAGGTCTGGACTGTAAGGTGGATGGACTATTGATTGAAAGTCATGCTTGTGCAGAGCAGCCATTGCAACTTTGCTCTTGTGAACCGGCGCATTGTCTTGCAAGAGCAACCACCCTTGGTCTTGATGGCCTCCTTTAATTTTTCTAATATCGCTGCGTAATATTCTCCGGTTATGCTCCTACTTTTTCTTTGTAATCAATCAATAATATCCCCTCACAATCCCAAGAAACAGTAGCCATCAACTTTCCGGCCGACTCCGACACTTTGAATTTCTTTGGCGGTGGTGTCCCCTTTTTATGCCGTTGCATGGACTGCTGTTTGGATTCAGGCTCAAAGTGATGAACCCATGTTTCATCTCCAGTGACAATCCGCTCCAAAATCAGGTTTGTCTCCACACAGCTCCAAAAATTGTTTGGACGCACAGACGCGCTGCTGTTTCTGCAGCGGCGTTAGCATTCTCGGTACTCATCTTGCACTGACTTTTGTCATACCTAGCTGGTTATGTAGGATACGCAAAATGGTGGTATCTGATATTCCTACTAATGCATATAATTGTTTTTTCTTCAAACGGGCATCTTGCAGTAGAAATTTTTGCACTGTTTCGACGCTGTCTGATGTGGTGGCCTCAACTGGCCGTCCTGAGCGGGGGTCGTCTTTAATCGACTCCCGACCATATTTAAAAAGACCATGCCACTTATAAATCATTGATTACCTAGGGCACTGTTCCCCATAAACGGTTTCCATTTCATTCAATATGGTTTGAGCGTTCTTTCCTAGCTTTGTAAGGAACTGTATCACAGCACGGTGTTCAATTTCCTCCATAGTTTCAGTTTTCTTCCGGATTGACTTGTTTAGCAGGCAACTATTCGTAAACGACTGACGCTATAGGGCTGCAACTTAACTTATATACTAATGATGAGTCGCCAATCAGAATGACACCTAGCGAGCGTCCCTATCCCTACTCCTTCCCCTCCATTCCACGAACTTCTGGACCTCCCCTCATATGTATGAGAAATATTTTCAGGACAAGAAACATGTTATTTTAATATAAATAGTGAAAAATAATATTTTCTATATGTTAGAAGAATATTTGTGTTACATGAAATAATTACTCAAGTCTCATATAATATTTACTAAATGTTATGTATTTAATACTAACTAACAAATAATTTCTAAATTTTTGCTTGTTTTCGAATGTCACTTTGATTAAAAAATATTTGTCTTATGTTACTCACTAGTTCCAATACAAATATTTATTAATGTGTTTTATAAATATTTAGCCCTTTGTTTTTAAATGTTAGTTTTGTATAAAAAGAAATATACTGTAAATATTGTTAATTAGTTTAAAGACAAATATTGGTTATTAGATTTATGCTAAACATTTAAATAATATTATATGTATAAATGCATATTATACGTTTAGATAACGTATTGTAAATATATGCGACCGTGTATATCATTTAGACAGCTTATACCTACATACTACACATAATAATAATAATGGGTTATTACCCAACATAAGATTAATGGTTCCAATTATAGAACATAGAAAATAATACAACTTTGCAGTGTGCAGTAAATTTAGTGATAAAGAAATAATACATAAAAATAACCAATATTTCAAATAATCTCAGGTAAACTAGATCAATTTGTTACATAATGTTCCTTTTAAATTTTTGTGTTATAAAGATGCTTAACGCCCGTGTACTGTATATTACTACGTTAAAATTTATTTGAGGAGGCAGAGTTGACGAGTTGGCGAATCGATCTTACCGGTCACTAACTTGATCAAAAACTTTCCATCAACCTCATCTCGTACAACCAACGATTGCAATCCATGTCGTTCGAGTATATACTATCTTTCTTGAAACACAAGTATTTCAAAGATCGCTTTCGTATACGTTTTAACGACTGTTGCTAGTTGAAGTAAATAGGATGCCAGACAATAAGTGCGTATTGAAATTTGGACCGGACTGATGTGAAAAATAAGACTTTTAGGGCGCATATGCCAGTAAAATGCTTACAACAACGTATAAGGAATCCTAATGAATTGAAAGATGACAAATCAGTAATGTAATATGCAAATGTAAGCTGCCACTCGAAGGAAACACCTAGATCTTTAGACTGGGATACCATAGGAGTAGTGTTGCCGGATACAGAGTACTGAAATAAGTACGGATTGGAGCACCTACAGAAATACATTGCAGCAGACTTTTCAGTATTACCTGAATGTTATTTCGGTACACTATTGATATATAATGGACAGGTTTTTCTCCAAGAGAAGACAAGTAGCAGCTGTAGATATATTACAATAAATTTTTAGATTATCAGCGTAAGTCAAGACCTTGCAATCAAATCAGGGTGACTCAAAAGATCATTTAAAAATATGTTGAACAAAAGCGGATCTAAGTCAGATTCTTGACTCTGGTGGAAGCAATGAAAGAAGCAGACGCAAAGCCATTGTGATGCATGTAGCAAGACCGATTCTAAAGATACGATCGAAAGAGCTCGGTAGTCTTGGGAATCAATCCAAATGAAGACAACCGCATGATCTATTGTGTCGAAAGCTTTACTAAAATCTGTATAGATTGCACCAACTTGCCGTTTATAGTCAACTGATTCGCAGATAAGTTGAGTTATCGTCGACTTATCCCTAATGAATCTGCGTTGAAGATCGGATAATTGAACACAACTGTATAATTTTCCGTACAAAAGTATTTCCAAGACCTGTGCGCATGCGGAAAAAATGGTTATTGGTCGATAATCTTCAATGTTACTACGAACACCTTTCTTAAAAATGGGAGTCATGCCGCATATCTTCATCAAATCGGGAAACACTTCGCTTCGAAAGGTTTAATATGGCGCTTAATGGTTGACATAAAACAGGTGCACAGTCTTTAATTGCAAAACAGGGGATACCATCGTGCTCAGTGGTCATTGTTGATTCATGTCTTCTAATCGAGCTAAGAACCTCATCGGATGTAAAAATACCAGTATCCAGTAGATAGGGATTCCTAAGAGCGAAGTTATCAGATGGGACTGAAGCATTGGTCTTTTAGTAAACCGTAGAAAACATCTGCAAAAGCTCGAACTGTGTTATCGGGCTTATTTAGGGTGACATTATTTTGATACATATAACCAGGAATACGCGGGGCACCACGCCTAGAAGCAATATATTACCAGAAAAAGTTAGGGTTACTATTTATATTTTCTTGTACAGTTATTTGATATTCTTTAAAAGCAGAACGAATTTCGGCTTTAGCTAAGGGTCGAAGCCGTGAGAAATGAGCTTGGAAGACTATAGAGTCCGTTCTTTTCCATTTCTCAAAAAAGATTTAAGCTTTAGAAGTTATTTAACATGATTACTATACCAAGGAGGAAAAGTTCTTAGACGTGCATGCGTACACAAAGAGATAGATTCGAGAATAAAAGAATACAATTAATTGTAAAACGCAGAGACTGCAATTTTGACGGCAGAGATAACGTTGAGAAACGTCCAATCGATTGCAAGTATATTATTGTAAAGACTGATAAAGTTTGCTTTTCTAAAACTATACCGTGAGTTGTAGTTAGAGGGAAAATAAGCAACAGGTGCCGTGTGGGACATATGTGATATGTCAAGCGTCAGTTGATAAATATCTTCAGGAACTACAGGATCCAGAAACTATAATCGAAGAGTCAATATTTGCTAGCACAAGGTCCAGTAACCTCGCATTAACATCTACATAGAACATTGTTAAACTGTCGTAATTTTAATGTATTCATAAAATTGAGTAGAATGGAGTGTTTGCGATTACATCATTGTATTAACAGGATCATACATATATAAAAAATAAATATATCATTAATATGAGTCAGAAATATCAACGAACAAATAAAAACAATCTGTTCCTATTTTATACATATATTAGTAAAAAAATTTTAGTACTACTTGGCTATATTTAAAATACAACAAGCATTATGTATTTTATGTCATGGTCACTTCATCCAGCTGAGAGCAAAATACACGCTTTACTATTGGGGACTCATTTTAATTAGTGTTTCAATCAATACGCACCCGTTAGATTTTCTTTCTATTTGCAAGCGAATTTGCTATATGTTTGGTTTCACATACGCTCTTGCATACAGAATAATTATGCCTTTAGGCACTTTTCTATTTTTTTGTGCATTGACATACGTAACACACATTTACAAGTTAGATTAAACCAGCGTACAGTTGAATCGCACCTGTACACTATTGCGACAGAATAAAATGGACACCAGGTAAAGCGGTATAAATATGTAAACAGCTAAATTCTAAGAACGAATTAAGAACTTTCTCTTGTCATTAGGGTAGGCGTAGATGTATCCGAAGGAATTCGTCATAGTTTAGTATCGTTACAACTATGCCTCGCTTACAACGATCGAGTGATATTAGTGACTTCACCCGGGGTCGCATCGTTGGCCAGAGTGAACGCGGCGCTTCGCAATGTGAAATAAGTAATTTTTTAAATATTCCGTTGTCCACAGTTAACCGTGTGATTACACAATTTAAACGCAAGGAAAAAACAACAGTGGAGCCGAGACCAGGTCGCGCCAGACCTTCTGAAAGAAATAAAAGGGTGCTTGTGCGCGAAGTGTTAAGAGAACCGCGAAAAAGTACAGCTTGCGGCAACTTCACAGAAAAGTCAGCGCACCGTTCTACGATACCTCCACAGTGTGGGGATGTATAAAAGGGTGGCAAAGAAAAAACCTCTCCTTACGGCGTTTCAAAAACGGCGCCGAATGGCTTGGGCAATCGAAATGCGAGCGAAGCCCGAAGAGTTTTGGCGGTCTGTCATTTTTTCAGACGAAAGCAGATACCGCCAATTCAGTGATAGTGGTCGTACGTGTCGGTATGGAGACGTTCGTCACAGCAACTGGACGACAAATTTTTGCATCAGACGGTGAAATACGGCTTTGTGAACATCATGGTGTGGGGCGCGATATGGTATGGTGGAAGATCGCAATTAGTAATCTGCGACGGAAATATAAATGCGGCAAAATATATCCAAATATTAACAGAAGGACTACTACCGATATTCGACAACGCCATTTTATCTAAAGAAGACGCCACTTTTATGGAGGATGGAGCACCCTGCCACAAAGCAAGAACAACAACCACATGGAAAGAGGAACAGGGGATTCGGATTTTACCATGGCCAGGCCAATCACCAGACATGAATCCGATAGAGAATGTTTGGCACATAATCCAGACAAATATGGCGAAAGGACGCCGAAAACCGAGCAATAAGGAAGAACTCGTGGCAGCTGTTACAGAAGAGTGGTTAAATATTCCAGAAGGCACCATTAATCATTTAATAGATTCTATGCCACGACGACTCGCAGCACTTTACACAAGTAAAGGTGGATCGACAAAATATTAGTCTAATTTAAAAATTTAAAAATATTTTGTATATATAACGAGAATAGAATCTTTTTTTTTAATTAGTAGGTGTCTATTTTATTCTGTCATCCTAGTGTAGCTTGTAAGACACCTTTCATTTGGTTCGCTCTTTATATTGTTACACTATGCTAGTAATAAAGGCTATTATTATTGCCGCTTTATTATTATTTTACATTCACATAATTTTAGAGTCAAAGTAAAGGGAATAAGAAGTAAATCTATTTTGTGTTCGCATGCTTCAATTTTAAAATGTTGTTTGACTTCTGAACATACCGCCTCTGAAGAAATCCACTCCGACCCATTTTTCATCGGAAAAAAGCTTCACCGTCGTGTATATATTGCGCGAGACTCGCATACCGAAGAGAACAAAGTAGAAGTATGGGCACTGCGAGAGCGTATCGGGTGCTCTAATTAGAAACTCTTAAGGACGCTATTCTTCTTTTCACGTGAGATAGTAATAGCGCGCAATTCGAGTAATTACAAAAGTTGGCGTGTTTTAATGTTCTAACTTTTGTGTAATTATTGCTAGTTAGGTACCTCGCGCGCATGACTTTTTGGTATGCGATGTAACGAGTTTGTCACCATTTATAATGCAATGCGCACATCGTACCTAGATTAATTTACCCGTATAAGAGAAATTGAACAAACATTGAATTTAGATCGACTTTTGATTTAGCGCGGAAACATCGACGAACAGTTAGTTTATTAAGCAAGCTGTATGCGTGTTCGTTGAAATATAAATGCGGATTAATAATTAAGAAAGCAAGACGTCATATCTTGTATAACGTTCAGCTTCGGCGAAATTTAATAGTTTCTATACTGTTGGCGATTGCACGATCCACTTTGTAAAATTATTTTTATGTATAGAAGGTGTAACAAAAGTCACTAGCATGCCAAATGTGACGTGTTATATTCGGAAATATAAAGTCTATACATTCATAATCTTATTTTGTTTGTAGGGTGCAATGTTGCCAAATTATTCTCCAGTTCTTCAGTTGATTTTTTTTATTTCTTGTAGATATAAAATTATAGCTTAAAGATAGACATAATTAAAGCAATATTTTTTTCGAAAATAATAGTCAAAGTTACCCATACGCAGTAAAGCACTTGATATTTCAGATTAGAGTCCTAGATCAGGTCGACCTCTAGCACGAATATTTGAGTATAGTAATCTGTCCGGTAGTGCTAAGTACGTGTTAGATCATATTCGGTTTGGGCATAGATACAACTGGTCCTATATTCGGATTATCAATATTTTAATGGTCTGCTTTGTATGTCGTAGTTATTTGGAAATACATTAGGAATGCGGTGCAAACCTAGTTTAGTTTAAATTTGAAAAATAAAAATCTGCTAACCTCTGGCATTCGCGGGTACTCACAGTTTGGAAATTTTTTAACACTTTGACTGCCATGCACATTTTTCAGTAAGTCATTCCGGCGGGTACAAACAGGCACGTGAAATGTTGTATTAACGATTCTGTACAATTCGCTACGTGTTTACTAGAATAACATGTTTTATATGCATTTCATACGAAACATTTTATGTCGTGTCTGCCCAAAAATGGCTTTAATCCAAATTCGAACAAAAAAAGTAAGTTTATACTTTCACAGTTAATAAGGCAGAGATTATGTTTTCTTGCTGAAATAAATGCCAGCCATTATACCTGTTTGGAATTTCTAATTATTCTCTAGAAATTTCGCTAAAAGTCAAAAACAGAAAATAAATTCATAAGTTTTTACATTTTTATATTAACATGTGGAACCGAAGCATCACCAACGGTTACTCTCAACAAACACTCTGTGTTTGTCATTAGTCTCGGCAACATGGGGCAATTTACAGTGCAGTGCGGACAATAACGTGGAGGGGCCGAACGGCCATATCAAGGCGAATATTCAGTAACGTTTACGTATTTCCATCATTTATGATCGTGACCTTTATGAGTCAGCATAGGCGATGCGAACGCATGAATATTTACACGTAAAATAATGATCAAAAATATATAACGTGCTGAAGCACTTTCTGTTTTAAAAAGTTTCTACGAAGTCACAAACTGGGTGGAGTCTGTTAAATATTAGAATCATTAAATATGTTTCCATACTTCTTTCAGTCAAATGAGTAAGGCGTGCGAAATAAATATTTTTTAATGATGAAAACGATCGTTCCACATCGAGTGATGTTATATTTGCAAGTTTGAAGTAATCCGTGAGACAACCTAATGGATCTTTTGATGCACCTTCACAAATTTGTCAAGAACACTAAATTTTCGCATTACACTTTCATCTTTTTCGCCTTCCGCCATACGTAGGTGTGAGTGAACATCATCCACAATTTGAACATAATCCACAAACATCGAATCATTTTGTCATTTTTTTAATTCCCTCCACTCACAATTTAGCTGAATATCTTGAAACATTTTCTGGCTTTTCTTGATAACTTTGGCGTGTCTCGGATCGAATTGTAACTACCCTCTTCTCTCTATTTCGTCAAAATGTTCGCAGTAGTAAGACTTATCCAAGGCTGCATTATGTTCCCTAACGCGTAGTAATCAGCTGTGGTGCTTCAGGCAGTTTGGAACAACCTTTTTGTACGTTTTTAGAAATACTACCTTCGTATGATCTATTAAAGCATTTACTCGTGGCTAAACATTTAGGGATCAATTGCGCCACAAGATTTAAAGCATGGATTTTACATGTTACATGTAACAGATTGCCACTCTCTTCTTTAAGAGATCGGCCTAAGAAAATCATGTTAGTGGCACGGTAACTCGACGTGTAAACCACGCTAGAGGCGAAACCACTTTGGCAGAAGGCTACGGTGATTCGGCGTGTTGACCACGCTAGAGCCTCAGATACTATTGCTACTCATATACTATTGGTCTTCTCTATACTACAGTAATACTAGCATGGTAAGTAATCTCGAAATTACACCAACGTCTTGGCAATAAATACTTATTCTTATGGCAATACAACACTTTTCAATTCTGCATTCAGAAGATTTATCAAAGAGTGAATTTTGAAGTCCATCTGCTGAATCATACAATTGATTATCAGAAAAATTACATATTGTAACAAATATTAGATACCTGTTTTGTGTTATGTAATCGTCTGTTTTCGAGTAATATAGGTCAGAATTTGTTGTCCAGGTCTCTCTAGCAATACATAGCACCTCTAAGAAATGATACATTTCTTTTTTGTGTCAATCGTGAAGAGGAACCAATACTTTCCTCAGTAATACCCTTTGCATGCAAGGCTCTGGTGCACGTATTTATTAGTTTGTTTTACTGGCGTAACTATTACATCACCGTCCACTAAAGGACGAAATTGGGCATATCCTTCCTCATTTTTAAAGTCAATAACCTCCTTTGTTGGAACATCTTAAAAATTGAGGTTTCTGCCGTTGTCTTCTATTATTACTCTACCTTACTTAATACTTTTTTGGATGGTAGACTTTCTGACTTAGATTCAGAACGAACATGACCTAAGTAAAATAAAATGACCAAACAAAGCTTGGACTGTTTGAAATATGTATATCCTAGATATATCCTTATGTATTTTTCGATACTTCTTGGGTAGTGAGTTTAAAATTTCTGGTTGGTTTGGGTCAGCATCACAACGTATCATCATCGTTCATATTTTGCATTTGATTTCATAATGTCTGTAATCTAGATTGCAGTCACCGCAGTCTACATAAAGCTAGTTATTATATTTCTGATATACCGCATGATATTGAAATTGCAACATCAAAGAGGGATGCGAATTTCTTTATCAAACTCGGAAGAAACGTATTCAAAACAATTTCTATATCATATTTTGTATTCAACGAATTTACAGGGTTATCTGTGCGGCGTCGCTTACATTTTTATATTATAATTTTTATATTACTTATTTTTTTATGTATTTAAGTCGCCCAGATGTTGTAAAAAATCCAATATGTACATATTGTATATAATGTTATGTGCTTCCTAATCTGCGCTGTGCTAGTTTACTGTATTCGTTTAATATCGATAATTGAAATCGTTTATATGCGAACATGTTCTAAGTAATATATAGATAATTCCTTTTAAAGCTTGTAATGACATCAAATAAAGGTAACTGTAAAAAATCTCGTGAAATTCTGTAGTTCAAATATAATAATACACGCTGTTCTACTAACAAAATAATATAACTAATTACAAATTTTACCGACTCTTTTCGATTGAAATGCAGCTGTAAATGGCAACAGATTGATTTAATATTTTACATTTTTCTCTGGTCATCTAGTTTAATTTAAAATTTGTGATCAACACTTAAGTTGTGCTGTATAGGTGGTGCTAACAACACCTAATCAAGATCAAATAATAACACTTAAAGACTCAGCTGCATGAAAACTGTTAAACCTTAAAATGTCGTTAGAAAGATGTAAATTTATACAACAATGTTGTTGCTTACAATGAGAGTGTAGTAAAAAAAGAAATAATGGGTGAACTCTAGAGTAAAGTCAGAAAATTAATTTTCTGTCCTTTGTTCCCTACGTGGCACGCATGTAACCACAGTCATACAAATTATACGTTTAATTTACTTACATTCCGGGCATTGATATAAATCTAAATGGAATGTTTTTAATGTGTTAATTTTCCGCTTACTTGGTTTTATTTTCTCCCAAGCGTACAGCTGGAATTAGTTAAATAACGGGCCAAAACGCAGTTAAAATGTATATAAAATCATTGTGAAACTTTTTTGTTGCGTGTATGCTTTTTTCATTAGCTCCAATTCGGAATACCTGATGGAATTCTCATGTCCGGTAATTGAGTGACCGTTTGAGTAATGAGTATTCATTTCATTAGCAATTGTAGCTGACAACATACTAAAAATATTGTGCTATATTAAAGGAGATGAAATGTAAATATTAAACTCGGCGATAATTCTGTAAAATGAAAATAAATGAGAGAATTTTTTGGTTTAAAATTACTTCTATATTCAAACATAACCCCTTGCTATTTCAATATATTTACGCCAAAAACGATTCAATGCCTGCTAGGAATGATAAACTTCGCAGTTATCAAGTTCGCCCAGGCAAACATCTGTACTAGCTTTGATATCATCTCAAAGAAATGTTCTTTTCCGGCATGGAAGATGTGGTAGTAGAAGGCTGTTCAAGAAAGCAAGTTGTAGCTTGATGCGTTAATTTTTGTTATAGCAATAACGCTCGTCTAAATCCGTGCATCTTCTTGGTGAAAGATGATTTTTTTGTCCAAATTATAACGTACTCATTAATTCTGCCTTGATATATCTAAAACACTCGTAGATTAGTCGCCTGAAAATTGTTGTTTGTATCCCAATAAAATAAAATTCATTATCATATATGCAGGTAGAATAGTTATAGTTCTCTTTAAAAGAGAAGAGCTACTCTGGCGGGACAATTTACACTGTTATTTTGTTTTAGCGGCATTTAACTGCAAAGAAGCTGTTTTCCGTGTGTAACTCAATCAAAATGAACATTACGTATATTTTTTCAAACGACAATATTTAACTTAGCATGGTGCTTAACAAACAAATTCGTATATCAATAGTGGAAACCAAAGGAATCGAGTCCTTTAGAACGGTATTTCTCAACCTTTTCAGTGTATTGACGCCCAAAATAGGTCAAGATAGTAACAAAAAGAGCTTGCTAAGGACTAGAATTAGAATAATTTCGTGAGGACCAAATTGGTATTGAGTACGCTATACCCTCACTATTGTAATGTAATAAAATTGATGACGTAGTAGCAAATGGATCTTTATATAAGGCGGGCGTATAATTATTAAGTATGATGGACGAGCTGAGGAGAAAAACGAGACCATTAGGTGACACAGTGCGAAATATTATTGATGAATTTCCCGAATTATACTATAATGGTGCAAAGTTTGCGATAAACTGTTGATGTGCTGAGAAAAATGTGACTGTAAAAATAACAAAGAGTGTACAACACGAAAATAAGAAAACTAACGTGCTACCTAATATACAATTTATGTTTGATTTATGGTTCATGACTTCTGGAATAAATGCAATCCCCTAAAGGGCTGCGGTTATATGTCGACGAAACGACAGATCGAAGAAACATTCTATTTAGAATATCATAGTACGTGTTCTAGATCCTATTAAAGTAACATTTTCCATTGTATTATTTAGCAAAAGGTTAGAAAGGTTGACTGGCAAAGCAATTAAGAAGGTAGCGCTGGAAACGCTAAAAAAACTTCAGAGCGATATGGTGCAGCGACAGCATTGTAGTGCAGATTATTGTCTTGAAGGAGACTGTGACAGACTTTCACATATGACGTGTAAAATTCATATTTTACAGCTTGTAGCACAAAGTATTCGACAATGTTATCTAGAGGTGGATGCATTAACTTGAAATACCAAAAAATGTTTTTGAAATCTCCCAAACAAATTCAAGAATTCAACATGACGTGGTATTTCTGACTCACCAGAGCCAATTCCCACACGTTGGGGAATATAGTTGAAAGCGGCTTTCTAGTATTGTGAGAAGTTGTGACAAATAAGATCTGTGATCCTACTATTCAATCCTAACAAAACAATTAAGAAAAGTACAATTATAAAGGCTTATTTGACCCAGTAGAAAAAATTCGGGACACTCAGTTGTCGATCGTGGAATCACTGCATATACGCATGATGCAAAAAGTTTGAGAGCATTATAAAAAGAGATTTCGCTGTTACTAGCTTAAGACAAATTTGTGATGACGCATGTATAGATACGTTATCTATTTCTAAAGATTATAGTGTATTACATCTAAATATAAGAAAACCTATTCAGCTCGGCATACGTTATTCTTTAAGATAAATTTGGAATTTTACGTAGTGCTGCAGACTTCTTTTCTGCAGCATTACGTAGTAATAATAAGTAGGAATAAGGTAAACATGTTGTTTATAATTCATAATACATGTGGTATAAATAATGCATGCGTCACTAGGTCGCCCGTATATTTCTACACTCGTCTTGTTATGGCCCTGGCACGTGGAAAAAATATCACAACTAATGGTAGACACTATGGATGCTTTTATTTAAAAACCTGGTATTTGGATTATTGGCTTTGCAAAACAATGCTTAACGAAACAACACGACCATTCACTATTTCTTAAGGAAAAAAAGGCCTTTCATTCATGGTCGAAAACTAAATACAGGAATCGTCTATTATCACTTAGAAATAATACATTTTTGTTTGTTCCCAAAATACCAAAAACAGAAAATCTTTTATTTGGAAAATAAATGTAACCTTTTTCTGATCAACTGCAACCGTCTGCATACAGAATCGCGACTCCTAGGTTGCAAAACACTGCTTTAGATCATTTAGATCTTTCATTTTATGAATATACGTTAGTCATGAACACATTTCAAAAGAAAGAAGATTTAATGACAGCACGTACTTCAACACTATCCGTTTCGTTAAAAAGATGATACTCTGTACAATTATAAAACTGTCGGAACGAATCTAATTTAATGTAACCGTTGACGTTGCTAAGAAGAGTAAGTGCGTCTCAAACCGCATCATCTATCTCTTATCCTAAAAAATATTCAGTTCGTCTTAATAAAAGAAGAAGAGGAATATTTGAAGCACTTACATATACATTAAAACTGTGAAAGATATGATACTGGTACTCAAAAATGCTTTGGTTTGCTTCTATTTGTTTCATAATTTTAAATGAAGAGACTTCTATAGCTTAACAAGGTACATATATACAGTCTATGTACTTACATTATGTATCTAAATATGAATAACCGTAAAAAGTGAGAGTTTGGCGGTTTGAAGTTAGATACTAACAAGATATTTGATGTGAATAAGTGCTGGATGGTAAGGAGAATCGTAGACATGTATACAAATGATTCAGTAAATAAAAGCACAGAAAACAATTAAATAAATGGTAGCACAGTATAAGCGAATTAGAGAGAGGCGAGTATTTTATGTTTCAGCCGAAATAAAGGATCAGGAAATGATTTAACATTTGTTTTTTTATACTTCCGCTGACAATATGAGTTAAATAAGCTCAGCGAAACCTTAGAAGAAAATACCATTTAAATGAAATTATCATGGACATATTTCTTAAACTGTATAGGTAATATAGTATATGTATAGGTAATATAGTAACAATTACAATAAAAATAAAGGTATTTTTACTCGTAATAATACGGAAAATAAAATACTATTGGCAGCGATGTTGAGAATAATGATGATGATAGCGATAAACTTAACAGCAATGATAATCATAAATAATAAATTCGTAAATGTCTAGTGTATTTCAAGTTGGCTATAGATCGAGAATGAAGTGGAAATGCAATCATTTCCACTTCATTCTCGATCTATAGAACATAGTACGTTAAAAAATTTGTAATCGCGTGTGTGGCGTTATACATAGTTCTTTTTTGTTTTAAACAAAATACAGACTGCAATGGTCAATGTAAATAATAATGATTATTATTATTACATTTACCATCATCCATAACTGCATTATTGTAAAAGGAAATGCGACGCAAGTACTTGTAGAATGCTTGGAGGTAGAAAGTATTAGTACCGTTGAAATATTCAAAATTACATTTCTACCTTGTGCTTACAGTCATGTATGTATAAAATGTAATTTAGACGCTACCTATGCTCTACACACCATTCACAAATTGCTCGCTAAAGCAATAAAAACGACGCTAGTCGTTACTTGAGAAATTTTGTGTATATATACCTCGCTAAGTTGAATAATGACTTTCGAAACGACGCCGACATCTTGTCAAATGTTTACAAGAGAAATTAAAAATCCATTTCCTCTAATAACGTTAAGTTTGCAGAATATTGCACGATAAACGATTTTTTGCGAAGTTTTACGCCAACTAACTAAATCAATAACAATTTTGCAGCTGTTAACATAAACCCCACCAATATGAATTTGCATCCGGTAAACAAAATGGCTTCCTTTTTAAGCTATTTTAAAGTCATTATTGGTTTCTAATATCATGCGATCGGGAATATAAAGCGAACGTACTTCGCTTAGTCAGAAATACCAATCTCTCAGTACCGGACGATATCTATGAAAGTTTGGAAATTCAGAGATTTCTTCATGGTCTTCGAGATAGTGAAATACAACAGGCTGTAAAACTAATTCATGACTTTAACATAGGTTCTCGTATTTGAAGTTATGTAATTTGTGTGTAGTGTATAAAATATCTTGTACACGTGACTACGACGGTAATACTTTATTTCATTTCCATCTTCCTTACTTTTGGAACGTCTTTATTATTTTTATTTCGCCTTTGTTCATTTGCCACCTTTTTAAATACCGTATAAATGGTGTAGGGAAATATATAATATATATATATATATATGTCCCTTATATGTTAATAATTCTCATTTTGTTCCGATTGTCCTTAAAATAATAATAATACTAATAAACCGCTCGATGGTTCAGTGGTAAAAGGACTTGAATTTGGCAACGCAGGTGTCGTGCGTTCGAAACCAGCGTCCGACGAGTACAGCGGCATTGCTTTTCGGGCGTGTTCGGTATTAACGGTGCTTCACCCTTTATGGCGAGGGGGTGCAGTAATAAGGCCATGGAATACTTTATACACACATTCCTACACCTTAAGACTCCTGTGGTTACCACAAGCTAAAAAGAGCTTATAACCCCGTTGGGTCACTCACCACCGATAAAAAAAATAGCAATCCATACCTTCACACCCTTCAACAGACTTTGTCATTTATAGAGGGTATCGGCCATCCATGTGTTATTATTTACACCTGTTCTCGTGACATGCCATGAGATATTTGTCACAAAGCTCAATTCTGAGAATCAGCAGTCGCGTACCAGAGGCTACGCACTAGTTGCGAAGACACCAGCCTCGTAAATTGAAATAAATATAATAATATACTGAAATTACACAAAATTGTTCCAATAGAGAACTAATTAAATTAACTCCATGTATAATCTCTAGATGCCTATGTAAATGTCGGTTCACTTATAGTAACACTTACGTACGGTTTAACGATTCTGTCGGGAGTTGTCGGGTGGGATGGGGCCGAAAATTCCCAATATTTAATTTCCATGCTTGTTGTTCTTTCACCATCAGTTGGTGATTCTGACTATGTCAGCACAAAAAAGGCATAGACCACAAATTAAATTTGTTTCCAGAATATGTTAGATGAACTTATTGTGCTAGGGTTGTTTCAACATGATGGGATACCATCACATTGCTACCACATCAGCCAATGGTACAAAATTATTTACATGAAAATTAGCCAAATTGAAGTATAAAAAGGAATCCACAAAATGAATACAGTTTTAAGTTTGCTCTGGAAAACAACAAATCTCTCTCCATATCGCTAGCTTCATTACTTTCGAGATCGTTGTACTAAACATTGAAAAGAAGTCACCTTATTGAAAGTATTATTATTCATCCTTGATTATTATAGTTTGTTACTTGTCGTGATTAAATTAGTTAAATTTTGTAAATAAATTATTTTGGATTAGACAATATCGCTTCTTTAAGTAGGCCCTCTTACAACTACAGCGTAACAAACACACTAATAAGCACTTTCTTAATGAAACTTTTAAGAACAGCAAGAAATAGTTAGTATTGTCCAATCGAATTCTATAAAATTATACAGGATAGTTTTTTTCATTTTTAATGTCATTAGTTTGGTCAAAAGATAACCAGAAGATCATAATATACTCTAATATAGTATCACACCACCCGCTTATATTTAATTCTTCTGGTTCTAACAGTTATTCTACTAGAAAAACGTTCTTAAGAACTGCATCGTCGATAGTGATTTTGTAAACCACATATCTTAGTTGATGGAATATACAGGGTGTCTTTGAACTAAACTAAACAGGCAAGGAAAATGAAAAGGTGTAATTATATAGAACAAACATCCAAAAAAAATTGAGTCAATTACGACGCGAACTTTAGAATTATGTGTATAGATAATACACCCATTAGACCAAACTTGTATGCATACACGCAGACTGCATACACTTAACAACACAGCTGTCGATGTTATAAAAACAACGAGAACACACTGTCTACTTCTCAAATAGCATACTGACAGTTCAATAACATGCTTACGTAGGAATATTTCGTCTGCTAAGAATGAAGAAATTTTTATTTTAAATATCTTTATCATTTCTTATCTCGTGTCTGTGAAGGAATTTTGGCCAAATATTTTGGATTTAACTCTAATAAAATTAGGCCTTTCCAATTTTCATACTTTTTCAATTTATTTCATGGACGTCCTATATATCTATTGTGTCCTGTTTAGTTTCCGCTACATTATTGTGCATATTTCTCTCATACACCGTTCCGTCGTGCCTATTCAGCTACACGCTTTTGAGGGAGATAAGATATTAAGGAAATACCGCCAAAAGATTTTCAAAACTATAATTTTCAAACGTAAAGAACAATTGTAAAATCAATGTACGTATACAGAAGATGACGATTGCAAGGACTGTGTGGATGTACAATTCACAGGTATAGCAGTAAACTCCACTCACACAAATTAATTAATTATGCGGAACGCAGCGTGTTACCGACTGTCAGTCGGTAACACGGTTGACAATGGGAGCCCACGTGCTCCCGAAACACTGCGTTCCGCATAATTAATTAATTTGTGTGAGTGGAGTTTACTGCTATACCTGTGAATTATACAGAAGATGTTTTGTAAGAACAATAAAAGTACTTTTCCTTCTTTAGTTTATTTTCCTACGATGCGATAAAATCAGATAATACAAAGCAGAAAATACAAAAGGTTTGACTTTTTTTGAGAAGGAAAAATCCGTCTAGAATTAGTTCGAATCAATAAAACGAAAAACGTTCTCTTTAAAACATTATTCATGTCTATCATCCAATACCTTAGTACAGAGGTACTGTTTAATAATTTTCCAAATTAAATCGCATTTCCTTCGTTCTAATGCATAATTCTAATTATAAGAAGCAAGAAAATGAAGTGATGACAAAAGGGCGACCTTCGTCAAAGGAGCGAGGTTATTATGAGACAGCGTCGAAAAGGCGTCTTTGTTTTTCATGTTCGGACATTAATTTGTAGCTATTTTAGGAACCTATGAATAATTTACTTAGTATCATATATATAATACGTAATCTAGGTATTTTAATATTTTATCAGACATTTAATAACGTCACAACGATTGCAAGGACTGTGCGGGTATATAATTTACAGATATCGCAATAAATTCCACACCACATAACTTAATAATTTATTCGGAACGTAGCAGTTCAAGAGCACGCGGACTCTCATTGTCAACCTAGTTATTGGTAACCGAATAAATTATTTATTTATGTGGAGTTTACTGCGGTAGCTATGAATCCAATAACGGTTTAAATTTCGTTTTATGATGTCCTTATGAGTTCGTTATATGCAAACCAAAACGCTTGTTGCATTCTAGGCTTCAAGAACAGATCCCGCTATTCGTCTATCCCTCGTGATTCTTGTTACATCGATGCTTGCTTTAAATTTTTTTTTAGATTTTTCAATGATCCTTCAAATGAAGTACTGTAGATGTGCAAATGAAATTTATTGAAAAAATTCCATATTTAGATACTATTATGGAAAATTATCGATTTAATTATTAATTTTGATCAACCAGTGCAAACGTGGTAAATCCGTATATGGATGTCCTATCTAAAATAAAGAAGGTAATAACAATCAGCTTTGAATGACAGTAAACATAATTTACTTGAACGTAAGACACAAAATATCTTCGATTCGCTTCGAGTGTCCTGGACTGACATTGGAAAAAAAACTCCAAACGAGCACATAACTTCTTCCTTGCTTGGCAGTTGGCACTACACAATCCTGCAACATTCTTTGCCCTTTCACTCTTTTTGCAAAAACGCACCTTGATTGTCCGAGCGCCTTAAACTTTGACTCATCAGTCTTTTCCAATAATCCGCTATCCTATTTCCATGCGTTTTTGCCCACTGTGGCCATTTCTGCCCGTTTCCTCGTCGAAGTAGGAATTTTTTGTTGCAATGCGGCCGTGAAGATATGCAGGTTTTTCACTGTAGTAACAGAAATTTTTCTTCCACGGTCGCGATTCGTTTCGGCGACGATTTCTGGTGCTGCCAGACTCCTATTTTGCTTGCTTAGCAATTTTATACGCTCATCGTCGGCGTGAGTTGTTATTCTCTTGCAACCTGAACGTGCTCGATATCTTAAACAGCCCGTGCGTTGATGTCTCCGAATGATATCACTAACAGTCGATTTATTAACATGTATTTTGCCGGAAATTTGGCACACTGATAACCCTCTTGATGAAAGGCACCAACGCATGCATAAGTAGGTTTATCTAGAAATTAATTGCTCCCACCCTAAAGAGTCTTGTAAATTTATTACCTGCAATATTGTCCCAAAAGTAATCCTATTTGTGGCGATCAGGATTATTCTGAAAATTACTATATTGAATCATAAAATATAATAGCTTTTTAATCATTCTCTAATCGATATGCTTGGAAGTTTGCCTGCACAGCTAATATACAATAAGCTTCAAAAAGGACCTAATATAAATGTTATTTATATCTAAAAGCAACTATATTATCTCTTAGTAGAGTTTACAACATTTTACTGGGTGTTCGAACTAATGTAGACAGTAATGTACATACAATACATATACTCTGTATACAGGACACGATTCAGATGCTAAAGTATATCGCTATACAACATAAGTTTAAAAAAGAAGTCAAGTTGACGGTATGATTAGCAAAACATTGTGTCTAGTACACGTATATCAAAAAAAAAAGCGGAAGACATGATTTATCCTCGTTTTGTTACCAAAAATTACACGATGTTAATATTAATATTTATGTTCATTAGAAAAGGAAACAATAATTTAGGAGTGAATGAGTGAACTTAAGGTATGAAGCGATTCTAACACGAAAATCTACTCTACTTTCCTGTAGTAATTTGTCATCCTTAATCTCAGCTCGTTCTGTAAAGTGTTGCGGTAGTACTTTGAAGTAAAGGAAAAAAGCGACCAAAATATGAATGAAAATATGGTGTCAACCTAAGTGAGAGAGTGTGTTTAATAATGTAAGTGATGAAAAAAACGTTAGAGCAAGATACACGTAGACGGAGCAGATATTAAATCTTCCCTGTAATATAATACTTTGCGTCTACAGAAATCGTGAGAAACATGGTATACAGCTGAATTTCATGCCGAGAAAAGTTTAGGATGGAAATTGACTTAGTTGGGAATATTTCATAACTTTTATAATGGATAAGACTTACACAATACAGGTTAATTTAGAAGAATTAATCCAAATGAAAAATAACTTGCCTTGATCCGGCTGTTGTGTTTGTACATACTACAATCATTGTATCATTTGGCTCAATATGATTCGAAAAGAAAGAGACACCGCGTAGTTTGCTAATTCTTGTTCATTTAATGCAAAACAATAACCAATCACATAATTATAGTTTTTATTATTTGGACATAAATATGTGCGGTGAGTTACGAAAAATATGCTTCAGACGATTATCCCCTATGGTTACATTGGCAAGAAAATTATTTCATTCGAAGTAAATGTGCTTTGAGTCAAGAAAATTTAAGTTTTCAATGAATTACCTTAAACCAAACATAATATAATTGCTTTTATATATAATAAATAACAATATATTAGATCGTTTGTGAAGTTTATTGTTTCTAGTTGTACAGGCAAACTTCGAAGAATGACCCAATATAGTAATTGTCAGAATAATCCTCATCGCCACAAACAGGATTATGTTTGAGACAATAGTGCAGGTACTAAATTTACAATACTGTTTGAGGTGGGAGCAGGCCACCCGAAAGTGTATTGTGTATTGATAAATGCTTTAATTTCTAAATAAACATGCTTTTTGTGAGAACCTGATTATTAAAATATCGAGAGGAAAACCGACAAATTTCATTGAGAAGATTATGCAATGCGTCAAATTTGCGAAAAAAATACATGTTAATAAATCGACTATTAGTGATATCATTCGGAGACATAAACGCACGGGCAGTTTAAAAGATCGGGCACGTTCAGGTCGTAGGAGAATTACAACTCACGCCGACAATGAGGGTATAAAATTGCTGAGTAGGCGAAATAGGAGACTGACAGCACTAGAAATCGCCGCTGAAATGAATCGTGACTGTGCAAGAACAATTACCTAATAGTTATTACAGTGAAAAGAAAATTAAAAGCTGCAAATCTTCACGGCCGCATTGCAACAGAAAAGAACTTCTACTTCGCAGTGGATGATTGGAAATGGGTGCTTTGGATGAGTCAAAATTTGAGGTGTTCGGACAATGAAGGCGCGTTTTTGTAAGAAGCGCCAAAGGTCTAAGAATGTTGCGGAATTGTATAGTGCAAACTGTCAAGCAACGAAGAAGTTTTGTGCTTATTTGGAGTTGTTTTTCCTACGACGGTACAGGAGACTTGAAGCGAATCGAAGGTATTTTTCGAAAAGAGGGTTACTTGGAAATACTGTAAGAAAATGCAATTCTATCGGGGCAGCGTCTAATCGGCGAAAATTTTGTATTCTTGCAGAACTACGATCCTAAACCTTCAGCAGTGATGTGTAAACACTTCTTAAATGAAAAACAACATAATAGCACATGCTGTTATGGGATGAATTGGGCAGGAGCCCCTGAAAAGTATGCCCTACATCCGTAGGCCACCTAATATCCCAAATAAAGTCCTTGAAAAGCTAGTGGAGCGGACACCACAGATTGTGAAAGCTGTTCTCCGCGCATAAGCGAGTTTCTTTGATGAAAGGAATGTTTAAGAAGTTTTTGTTTATTTTTAGTTTTGAATCGCTATTAATAAAATCCAACAAAAGTTTTAGGATTTGGAAATATGAGCAAATATTTTGTAGTTTTTTAAAAAAACTATTTGCGTATCCGAACTAACTTTGACTGTAGCGTACATAGATATATAGTAGTGAACTCAGTGAGCATTAAATCTATTCGCTATAAGATTAATAAAGTACAGAGATATTCCGCAATAACACTAGAAGTACATTAGAGAATAATAGATTATCTCAAAGAATAGCACATAAGTGATTACTTACTTATGCACAGCATTATGTTGCTGCTGAAACTTTTAAACTACGTATCCTTCAAAATTTGATCGTGTCGATATTTTTCTTTCTTGAAGTTAGTACACCGTCCCAAATATGTAAACGATGAGGGAAAAAACGGATAAACACCATATAATTTGGATAAGAATTAACTACAGTTACGTTCTTAGGCTGATAGGTTTTCATCAATATTAGTGCTTTTTTATCTTTAGGATGTGATTGATCTGAGTATGATAATGATGAGTCAATTAATAGAGAATTATTGGTAGAGGTAATGCAACAGTAACGCAGAAGAGGCTCGATAGCAATTACAATTTGGAACCATAACAATGTTATCCTTTGTGTTAATTCATGCAATTTCGTAAACCAAATACAACAGGGAAATAGACGATCGATCTCCGAGGAAAAGCGCTCCCAGACGGGATATCAAAATACAATAAATACTCGAGGGGAATAGATAGATGCATGTTCTAGCACTATTAGATATGATCATTTGGATCATTGGACAAATATTTGCAAACTAAATCTTGTGAAAAATATCCCGCTAACTTGTAAGAAGCTTGCTTCATAGATACATACATTTAATGAGATAGAGCATTAAGAATATGCAATAATAATAATAGTTATTTATTTCAAGTATATGGTGCATAACGTAAGTACACATGCTTGAAAACAGTGAAAAAGGCAGAAAATCAAGCAAAGAATCATTACACTTGATAGTAGATTATTATATATTTAGCCAAAAAAACATAAAGAAATGGATGCTGTAACAGTTTCTCTAGTACCAGTCTTTTAACTTAAAAAAATATTCGTAGATACCACTGTTTTAATGTCGTTAGGCAATGCATTGAAAAGCTTGCAATCAAGATACCGTAAACTCTTTTGAAAATTTGTTTTTTATTTGATGGTGGAAGTACTCTAACATCCTAACTCTAATACCATATGTACCAATGTAAGAATTACTAAGATACATACATCAAAAAGTATAAGTAATTTCCTACTTATTCTTATATTCTCTTCAGAAGCTCACAATTCGAATATGTCAAAAAATTCCAAAAACCCAAGAATGCTTTTAAAGAGAAGAAAATACTGGTGTAACATATTTGGATTAAATATAGTAAAACTATTAAAAAACTACAACACTAGTATAACTAGTATAACATGCCTTATACTAGTCTGCACATTCATTATGAAAATTATACATATTTAATAAGGTTTATGTATCCTTTCTAAAAACAGTATAACTTCTATTTAAGAGTGGATTTGTTTACAAACAGTAAATAAGATGCTTTTTAAATTGACAGTACTGTATTTCTATGCAATATGTCGCATATAAAATATTTAGATCCAGATTGGGTGAAAATGTGAGTAATACATCAGAAAAATCGTGAACGCGTACTACTACATTTTCAACAAATAAAGGGTTACGTCGTTCGTCCTCACGTATACTGTTGCAAGCCAACTACAGAAGTGTATTGTCCTGACAAACGTCTAGGCGGTGGCCTCACATATTGGCAGTTTTCAAGTCGTAACAACGGCATCTACCGCGTCTCCAACGTCACGATATTCTTTATTTCTACTGCGGGAAATATCTCATGCTACTATTATAACGTTCTTACAGCTTGAAGAAATACATAGGTTATGATAGAAAGTTGCTCTAGTGAGTCACTTAAATAAAAATTCTAAGTATACTTCATAATAAGTTGAGACAATGTATGAAATATGAATTCTGGAAAGCATAAGTACATATATATATAGTTTTCCTGACAAATTTCCATTTTTTTATTTGTTGGGTTATTTGTTTAACACATACGTATCATAGCAATACGCACATGGGAGAATACGCAGATGTTTCTTAATGCACGCTATATACGTAGACTTTCAATTTTGTTTGTCATTCATTGATTTTTGTGTATATGGATTCTAGAATATACCATTCTTGAATCCATGTACAAGTAGTTACAATGACATCACGATATTTTTTACCTCTAATGGTTTGTAGTTTTCCTACATTTGGATTTTTCTAATCATTTTATATGACACAATATTGTGTAAAATTGTAAATTATTAATGAGTTCTTGTATGTTATGGAATAATGGTACCCAAACGAAAGTGTAGCGAAGTAGATTGATCAGCTCAATATACTGCGACCTATATTGTGATGCTAAAGAGGATCAAGTGAAAAGCTAAACATTTATATAAAATACTATTAAACTTTTCTCTACCAAGACGATTCTCTTTTTTTGTCGCTTAAGGTATTTGTTAATATATATCGCCCAATATCTGCATTCACTCAACGACACCGCAGAATTGTGAAATTTTTCTATCGCCTCGACTAATCATTCGTAAATGTGGCGAATAGTTTGTAACTTTGTAGAAACTTGACTACCCTAAGGATTACATTGTAGAATTGTGACAATAATAAAACGCTGCCAGTAAACATATTCCCCAATGGGTAAAAAATGTGGTGATTGATAGAAGCAAGAACACTATCTGTGAAATTCTCGAATTTGTTTAAGACATTTAAGGAATACGGCTTTTGTTTGGATAAATTTCAAAGGTACCTTTGAAAATGCGAACCGTCGTTATAATAACTAACGACACGGTGGAACCCGACAGCCGTTATGACTATGACAAACGGCCGTGAAAGTCTGATATACTATTTACATATTTCTACTCTTCATGAAATATATACAGATAAAGTGTTTAAATATTCTTCCATATAATGAAGTATAAACACATTATAATGCGTAATACGATGTACATGTATATGTGCATATACAGCAGGGAAACGGAAACAGATTTGATTCAACGATCTTGGTAAATTTTTGTATCGATCGTGCATGCGGGCGAATGCAGGCCTCATACGCCGAAGATTTGACCAACCTTATAATCATAAATTTAAGGATATCATTGGCTCGAAAACATTACTTGAGTATATTTCTCGTATTTCCGTCGGAAAAGGAAATGAGTTTTAACACTAAGTATAGTTGTTTGAGATTGTAAGAAAAGAAATTACTTTAGCTAAGGAAGCGATTATTTGCTTATATACGTTTATGAAGATTACATACGTTATTCTTACTTTAACGTAGTAATTTGTTCTCTCCCTGCATGCATGACATCAGATATGTTTGAGAAGTATAGAATTTAGGATTTTGAAAAATGTCTATTAATTTTTTTGATTACATACAAATAGAGATTGTGGAATGGTGTTGGCAGAAGTTATGCAAATTTACATCAATTTTTATGAGTACAGGTAAAAGAACTATTGTTCGCGCATAGTGCCTTTTGTCTGATTTTTATAAGTGGTGTACCTTGTTATTTTTGCAGAACTGGCAAGTGTCTGCGGTAAAACGTAATCGTAAGAAAACAGTTTCATTTATAAATTTACCATTTTGGTTTTATCTTGGAGTAATGCAAGGAAATATTTTTATATAACAAAAGATACAAAAACAATGCCGGGAAAATTGATGTTGTTAGAAATACGAAAGACGCCATCACATGATAATATATTACAGATGACGAGCGTCGAAAGATTAGTTTTTAAAGTATGGGGTGCCTCTAGACATCTAACCTTAGCAGCCGCGTAGAACAATTCATCACGTCTTATAAATGGTGGGTTATAAAACATTGTTGAAATTATTTATTTTCGTTCTATATTTTTGTTTACTGTCCAATAGGTTAATAAGGTTTTTTATATTATTTTTTATCTTCTTTCGATTTTTCATTTGTCAATTAGCTATTTTTCTGCGTAGTTGTCTTGCTAGTTTCATAATATATTATATATTTTCATTATGGTATCAAAGACTTATTTGTTCCAGTTAAGGTAGGCACTAGACGTGTCTGTACAAAAATTAAATAAGCAATTTCCAAACCTGTCCACGATTCACATTCATTTATACAAGAAAATTTGGTGCGTTGTTTAGAACTATATATTTGTGCTATAGATGATAACAGTTTCAAAAGGAAGTATTGATCTTATGAATATCGCATGTAATGCTACCGAAGAGATGTGTATACTTCCTAAGAGTACAAAATTTAAGTATAGTTTGTAGTTTCGGAAGATAACGGTGATAATGATGCGGACAGTCTCATTTTAATAATAAGCTCTTTGGATTATCTTTCATTTCGCCCAATTTCCATGTGTTTGCTTCAATTAAAACCGTTGAGCCATATATGTAAGTAGAAAAGTTGTGACAAACATGAATAAGGTAGACAATATGTTGGGTAAGGATTAGCATATTTGCAGCTTTAAATTTCATGTTCTTATGCAGTGTTTGTGACTTGTTCACATTATTTCGATGGAACTGAAGGTGCAGTAGTACGTTGGGGATCGCATATATAGTATATCCTTGTTGAGCGTACATTTAGTCAAGTATCCACGTTGTATTATATATATATATATGATTTATTAATGTTTACTAGTACATCGTCATTTTATTCCCATATGAATCAATTCGGTAGTTCCTAGTCTTATTAGCAAATATCAATTTTGAAAAGATAAATCGCACCACCGAAAGTGGAAACGTCACAAATGACTGCAGAATAAATGTCATGTACGTTTTACGAGAAAATAACTAAGAGAAACACAAATAGGACGACGTATAAATAGAACGGCCACAGGTTGGTAGTAAGTAGGTACCGTTGACAGAAATGCAGAAAGCGAGATGGGCAGAGGGAATATTTACGGTGTTCATTGACACATGACTGCATTTGCACTAGTTTCTTTCAGTTTTAGACCTGAGGTAGTTGATCGTCTTACCTTCATGTACTTATGAAACAGTGAAAAAGTATGTCGTTTAATTTCTTGATTTACTTTCTAATGGTAGTAAAGTTTGTATAAAGTTTGCAATAAACCGTTGTTATGGTGCGTTGAAACCAACTGTAGATAGCATGTAAATAGTAAAAAAAATACAAATAAAAAAAGTGTCGTCATCGCAAGAGCAGTTTACGTTCGATTTACTGTTCATACTTCTTGCTTGTGGTTTGCAACTTCGCCTACTGGATAAAGAATTAGTTTTAGATTTCTAGAATAAATACAATTCTAAGTGAAATTTACCATCTTGCACAGCGTTACACGATTATCTACCATCCGTACGTACAGAAATCGAAGGGAGTAAATAAAAGACACATCGAACAGAAATTCGACTATACGTGTTATAGTAAATATACCGGTACTTCTTAAACCGACATTTTCGATCTTATTAACTGCCAAAACATTACGAAAGTGTCCTGGCGAAGCAATTATGATGGTAGTGTTGGATTCGCTACAAAAATGTCAACTTTCAACTAAACAACTGTTGATGTTTATAAGTGATGATGCCTCTTAAGAAAGAATGTCAGACACTTTTACATGTGATGCGTAAAGTTCCTGCTTTACATCTTCTGACACAAACTCTTCGAGAATGTTTTCAAGAGATGGTTGCATTAATATTCTTAGATAAATTACGTAAAATCGTTGGGGAAGAATGAAACTTTATTTCGTTGCGTGGTCTCGTAATTTAATCTCTTTTGAAGAAAATGTTACGGAATGTATATACATATTTGTCTCACTCACATCTTCTTTTATCTTCGGCTCTAGTCACATTATTCAGTTGAGTGGTAAAAGGTTTTCTTTCATAAACAACCAGCACTTTAGTATTTAACCAGTAGCTGCAGCTACATGGAATTACTAGATTATTGGTTAAATTTCTTGTGTGAGATTTAAATATTTTTTCGTGATCTTTGTACTGTTTAAGTTTCCGAAAGACCGTATTATCATCTCTGACATCACCCTAAGATCGGATCAGGTTCAGTATAATAATGGTTCTTCATTTCAGTCATTAATTCCGGTTTTATTTAACTAATTACAAGGTTTTTGTGTGTGTGATCGTTTTTTGTTTTGTTTTTATTACTCATTTTGTTATTATTGCTTTTATGTTTTCCTCATCTTGAATAGAGACATTTTGAGAATTTTTTGTCGCTTGTATATCTACGAAATCTCTGCACCTTTTTCTTCACCGGGAAAGCGTTGGACGATCCATTATCTTATCAAACCTGGTTGATAGGAACACCAACAGGATCGGCTAAATAAAACTGACCCAGCATAATAAATGAAGAAGTCGTCGACCGTAGAATTTCTAGCAAGTATCCTTTTAATTTTTAAGTATTTAGTTTTTCCTTTTTCTGGAACATGAAAACGACGCCTCACGGTTACTAAAATTTAACTATTGCATATATTTCTATGAATATACTATGAAATAATATTGATATTCACATCATTTACATTTAGACACCAAAATGATGGTAGATATGGGCGCAAGATTATCTAGGAAAATATCAACAAACAAAGGAGATAGATAATGCTAGAATCATCCTTACATAAACAGTGTTTAACACTCTTAATTATATTTTAGTTACTTCTTTTGGTTTTAATTATATTTATTAAATTTTTGGTTGGAATTTTTTTTTTTACAGTCTACGTTCTCCTTAAGCTTATTCTTAATTCTGAACTCCACGCAGCCGATTTTTCACGCGGTGGCGCTTTGGTGGGGGTATTCTTGGGAAAAATTCCGACCCTAGGATAAAACAACTGAGCATTTCGGTGAATGAGACAAAGTAGGTGGTTATAACCCGTAAAGAACGTTTAATTTTTTTCCTGCTAATAGTTTAGTTCTCAACGCCCATTGATTAGCATCCCCCGAGATTTTACCCTATTACTGGTTAGTTCACTTCACTATTGGTGTGCGTGGTCTATTACAAGATAGACGATACAAGGGTATCGAATTATTAATTGTTCATTAGAAATATATGTTTCGTAGCTTTTATTAAAATGTAACTGTTATCCTTATAACAACTGCATCTCAATCAGGGGGGAGGGAGAAGGGAGGAGGCTTGCGTTAGTAATAGACCCGTAGCTAATGATGGCAACGAACTGTGGATCAAATGGGAAACTACTTTAAAAGATTAAGCATTTGTAATATTTTTCCATAATGAAACGATTCAATTAAACTGTTATATTATTATATCAATTATTATAAACTAGTAAAATTTCTGCTTTTTGCTTCTTCCTTACTTCATAGTAAGTATGGCTAAAGGAGTCTATCCGTACTCTATTTAAAACTAGCCCACCACTGCTACGTATTATCTGTGATATTTTCCGCGCTCTGGACGCTGCGCTGTTAGTTTTCCACGTTTGACCCGAATCACTTCAACGTTTAATTTATTCACGCCAATCTTTATATGTTGGCTACAAACTATGAATATAAATGAGCTGCTGTCAACGTCATTTAATCAGACTGTAATTACGACGTCCCCCGTTATGAATATTTTAATGAAATAAACGTTATTTTTGCTATGTCATTGGACTATATTTGTCAATCCAGCTCTGGTATATGTATACCCGTGCTAATCCTAAAATCAATGATGAGGTAATTCCACTTTGCGTGAATGGAGATTTAATTCTAACCAACACACCACAAACCCTGATTAAGAGCTCGTATTACGTTGTCTCTTCCATTGGACGTCAGCACATATAAATACAAGCTGTTTCAAACCTAGCATTTAAAGGTTCCAGCTAAAAAGTTGAAGATTTTCTAAAGAAATTTACAGATATTTTAGTTTTAATAGTAAGTTAAACTCTATAAGTTAATGTTTAAAACAACAATAAATTAAGACAATATGAATTGAATAAGATTTATTTAATCAGAGGAAATTGGTGAGTAGCTTATTGAGTTATTGTTTACTTGTCGTCCAGGCATTTGTTAAAAGTTTGTGCATTTTAAGGTGCTTACATTAGCTGGAAATATAAATGCCAAATATGCAGCGATTATGCAGGCAATTTAATGCAAGTGCAAGTTTGCGATTACGCTGGTATTTTACATACTTTTCCTATTGGCCGCGCACTTTAACTTTCAATCGAAAATTTTCTTGCTTCTTTTAACTACTACTGAGCTGAATTTGCTTATATGCTATAATAATGCTTGTTATTATTTATATATGCGCACAACAATTGTTAAATGTACCAAGTGTAGTAGCAGTTCTAGATGTTACGTAAACTAAAAATTTGTAAAATAGCGGTCGTTATTTCTTTTATAGGTCAAATGCTATGGCTAGTTAGTATCTCTAGGAGAACATAACAATTTTTGCTTTGTTTCGCCATAATAATATAGTTTTTGTACAAGTTCCTTTGCTGTTATTGATGAAAACGTATGCATGGGTCTTTATGAATATAAACACAACAACTTGCATAATAGGAATTTCATAAATAATCTTGTGTAAAATTGAAGGAATATAAGTAAATGTGCTGTCGTTCGCTAATCTCGAGTACCTATTATACGTGGTAGGTGCCATAAATTCTCGCCCTGATGGGCATATACCCGTTCAAGCGTGTTCGAACTCCGTCACGGTATGCATGCACATACGCGTCGTCTATGCTACAAGTACGACAGTTCGAAAACTAGTAGTTTTTGGTAACCACCCAATCAACATGGAAGTGTCTGAAGTAATGAAAATTGAGTACTGCTGTCCGTCAAATTTTTAACAAAGGAGGGCATATGCCTAATCACATAGGAAGACGTTTAGACGGCGCTTACGGTGATTCATCTCCTTCGTATTCCACTGTTAAAATGTGGGCAAAATATTTTGTTTAACGCAAGAATCCCTGAACAGTCAGGTCGACCAATTAGAGTGATAATACCTCAACAAATTTCGATTACTGAAGATTTAGTGCTAGAAGATCGTCCGTCTGGAGACGATCCAAAACCGATTTTGGAGTCCATTGTTACGGAGGACGAAACAATGGTTCTGTTTTACGATACTCTAGCCAAAAAGGAAGTCTATGGAATACCGGCGACCTGATGAACCCTCGTTTTAGAAAGACGAAAGTCGTTCAATCAACGAAAAAGGTGATTGCTACAATATTCTGGGATTGTTAGGGCATTTTGCTAATTGACTTTAAACAGCGCAATACAACTGTGAACGGTAAATATTACGCGTTTTTATTCTATAAATTAAGGAACAGTATTCGTGCTAAACGTTGTGGAAAATTGACACCTGAAAGGTGTGGGATTATTGCACGACAATGCTCCCGTCCATACTGTTGTCGTTTCACAAGATACCATTCGCGAATGTGGCTTTCAAGAATTGGAACATCCACCGTATAGTCCGGATGTGGCTCCTTGTGATTTTTAATTCTTTTCTAGTTTTAAGAACGACAGCGAGTTGCAAGTAGTTCTTCAGACTATTTTTAGAAGGGTATCGAATTATTAATTAAACGTTGTAATGAATGTATAGAAGTTAGGGGAGATTACATTGAAAAATAAAACTTCTTATATTGTTGCAAGTTTCCTTTTTCTATATCAGGCCGAGAATTTATGGCGCCTACCTCGCATAACATCCGGATCTTATATCCTTTAAGGACGATAAATATCAAGATACGTATTTTGCGTAAAAATATTTTTATCCGTTTGGAGCTAATAAATTGATTGATTTTATTTGCGCGTATTTCACAGTTTTTACATTTACTTATACTAAAAATAAGCAACAAAAACAAGCAATATCGGCTGCAATTTCCTCTAGTAGAAATATTTCCGAGTTGAAGAAAATGATAGCTAATTTGAAAATTCAGTTAACTGTTTCAAACAGTCTTGATCGTCTTTGCTATTGTAAAATTATTTTTCAGAAATTTGTAGACGTTAGTGATCTACTGATTTTCATTCTTATATCTTCAAAAAAATTATACGTATTTTACTTATGTCAATTATAAGAATGATAAAGAAGTAACCAGCAAAGTACATACAGATTTTCCCATGAAAAGAACACTTTGTAAAGAAGATTTGGAGAAACTGCTTGCCTACTATAATCAACTTAAGTGCAGGAATATCTTGAATTACGTTTACAAGAAAGAAATCAATCGTTGCTTCCAAATATTTGGATTTTATGTCATGCTAATAAGTAAATTGTAAAGATCAGTAGGTTAAAGTTTGATCACGACAAATATATTGCTTATTTACACAAACTGAAGATAGTTGACTCAATGGAATACAATTTACGCAGTACAGAAAAAGAGGAATTGCTATAAAAACTTAGATGACAATGTGTCAATCTACAAACATGATGCAAATTTTAAAAATAAATAACGTCAGAGTTTAGCTTATGAGATATAAAGGAAAATTAAGTAGAGTTAGGATTTATATTCAGTTAATTGATCTTCGGTTTTGTCCCATGTGGGTTTTCTTCTTTTTCATTAACCTGCTTTAAATATGTTAAAGAAGGTTGCCTAGGTCCATACTCAAGGTGGTATGTAACCAGAACTTATTAGCGGCTATTGGGTATATTCCAGAAAAATCAGGAAAAAACAAATATGACGGATGATGCTCTTGCTCCTCCCCTGCCCCATTTATAAACCGAAACAAATATTTGTCTTCACGTCGTATTGTAACCTGCTATGTATAGACTACAAACTTACAAGTCTGAACCTGTTAAAGCATGCTCAAAGTACACGTTCGATGTCGAGAGAGTCACATATCAGTATCGAAATGGATCGTGTTGAGCAACGAGCGGTAATTAAATACTTGCGTTTAAAAAAGAAGGCCCTAATTCAAATTGATCAACATTTGTTGCATACATTAGGAAAATCTGCAGTATCACATGGCGTAGTTAAAAGATGGTATCAAGAGTTTAAGACGAACGCGCAGGTTAAGCGCCTACAACCATCGCATCACCCAAGAAACTGTTAAAAATTTTCGCGACCTCGTGCTGCAAGATCTACGTATGACTATTAGCTACCATATAACTACTGCTGAATTTGACATAAAAAAATTGTCTGCAGGATAGGTACCACAAATTTTATTAACAGATGCACGCATAGAAGGAAACTCGGATAAACATTTGCAGTCGTATTTTAACGCAGTATAAACACGACAAAGGAAACACATCGAGGTTCACTATCGTCGAGAATATTCAACATGCAACCTTCAATATGGAAGACCATACTATCCGTATTTTGGAATGCTTAAAGACGTAATTTTAGTAGATTTCCTGCATAAATGGGCCACAATTACAGGTGCTTATTATGCCAACTTAATTCCCAAATTACGCGACTTGATAAAAGAAAAACGTCGGAGGAAGCACGGGTTTTCTCTTGTCTTAGGACAGCGCACCCAATCAGTGCAACAGCTACAATAGCTCAGACAGTTCGAGGTAGTTGAACATCTGCCACATTTGCCAGTGATTACCGACTGTTTCCAAAACGACGATTTCCGTCAAATAATATTTTTTTAGAAAGCATTAGAAATGCTAGAGTATCGCTAGGGGTAGAGATCATGTTGAAAACTAAAAGCAAAATATAGAAAATTGTTTATTGTGAGTTAATCAGAGATGGGACAAGGTGATTCACTCTCGTATATAAACATTTCTTCTATGGCCTGGTATATTTACATAAGGTCATGTAAGTAATAGCCGTTTAATTGCAACTGTATACAGTTCCTAATCAGAGCTGTATCACTATTCAGATTTTTTATCACTTTTTTTAATTCTTTTTTCTAAATTCTTGTGTCCGTTTTAATTTCTAATCATATTTTTCTTCAGAATTTACTAAAATCAGTTATTTGCTTACGTTGTAGTGCACTGGTCTTACTATTATAAATAATTTAAAATATTGTGGTAAATAAGTTCCGTTATCAAAATATTGATCCTATGATTTAAATTAATATTAATATTAAGCCACCCTGGGTATTAGTAATGATAACATTACAATTTCTTTGTAATTGTCCAGCGTTTTTAAATTCATGAAAAAAGAACTAATGTCCCGGTGGGATTTAAACCCATGACCTCTGTGTTATCAACGCACTGCGCTACCACTACACCACGGGACCGAATGTGAGTTCAAATCGTTTTTAATACCCAGATGTAATAATGTCTGTAGATACAAGATAATATCTTAGCAGACACAATATTATTAAAGACTCTATTATTAAAGAGTTCTTACTAATTAAATTAATATTAGTAGACACAAGCAATGTGTCGTTCAGATATTACGTCTAGCGTATAGCGTTTAATGCTTTTAAACGCTATTTCGGCTCATATTCGGTCTCGTGGTGTAATGGTAACACAATGCTCTGATAATACGAAGGTCGTGGGTTTAAATCCCAGTGGGACAGATATTTTTCAAGAATTTAAAAACGTTGGTTAATTACAATAAAATTGTAATTTTATCATATTGATCTTGTTTAATATTTTCTACATATTGTGTGTACTCAATTATTGAAAGGAAATATTATAAAACTGAACACTAATTTATTAAAAGAGTTTGAGGGTACCACATTGTATACATGTAAATATTTCTAGATGTATTTCTTCGCCGATGTGACCAAGCAGAGCAAGAGAACAAAAGAGAGAGAGAGAGAGGGAAAACCAAAGCAATACTCCTGACTTTTAAATAATAACACGGAAAGTCGGTACGATTTGTTGGTTCTCTGCAACGTTCACGCGAGATTGAAGAAAGTCAATTATAATATTCTCGTTGAATGGGTTTTCCGTCTACATTGTTCTAGTTATAATCAAACAGAAGAAATCAAAAGCTCCTTTGTTTTTAATGGAAATGGAAGATTAATTCAATATAAAGCAAAAGAAAAAATATGGTATATGCATATGTACAATTGCAAATGGAAAAGAGAAAGCATCTGTTAAAAAAATATTGTTAAAAATGAAGAAAAACATATAAAGGATTATAAATACCGCGATAAATATGCAGTCCTTTACCGATGTACAAGGTTTAATGAGCATAGTCCGTAAATCTATTGCTCGAATTTGAATTTTAAATAACGATTGTCTGTAATAGTTGCAATTTTGTTCTAAAATTTATAAAAGAACACATAAATTATTTAAAATGCTACAATATTTTACTTTAGACGCTAGTATAAAAGCTGCTATGCTGGGAATGAGCTTTTCGGAACAACTATCGCTAAATGCCATAAATAATGTTTTCCTCAAGATCATCAACTGTTTCTAGAGTGTTTAGTTAAGCTTTTAAACAACTTTAAAGCAAAAAAGTACAAAAACGTTAAATCGAATGAAGTAGTCGGTCAATTGATGTTTCTGCTTTGTGAAATTATTCGATTATCATATTGTTGATGCAAAACGTCTGTTGTTTCTCTGGTTGCATTACATGTCCGTCACCACGTAGCGAGAACTTCCCTAAACTGATACGAAGAGAGCATTGTCAATATCTTGCCATGGGTCAGATCTCTCCACTTATCGCCAATTAATTATGAAAAGAGAACTGAAGAACTTTGCGAATCATCCGCAAACACTGGAAGATTTCCGGCATGAATGTCAGGTTGCTTGGGACACCATACCTCAGAGGATGTCGACATCTACTGGAGCTATGAAGAGTGGGGGCGTGTCAAGCTAATTGAGGTGGTCCAGCATATTATTAATAAAAATAATCTTTTGTTCTTCTTCTTTAAAATTATAATAATGGGGTATTTCCATCGTTTGTAGAACTTACATAGTCCGACGTCTCAGAAGTGTGTTTACTGCCGTCTTCAGGGTAGCAGTGATAAGGACTGTTCCTTACAAGATTCATCATTCGTTCAAATGATTTTGTTTGAGTATTTGTCTTCCTTATTTTTTATTTAGAGAAACTGTCTCGTGTGCAAGCAACTGCTCTTATCACAGCTACCATGACAGATGCACTGCCGAAAGATCAGACTATGTAAGTTTCACAAACGATGGAAATTGCGCAAAACAGCAATAACACAACAATATCACAGCAAGAGTTATCCTTGAATAGTAATACGTTTTCTTTAAGCTTGGGGAAGGGAGAGGGAGGTTTTGATTAATTCAAAGTAAGTAATTATTGTAATAATAAAGGAAAGGTATATAAGCATGCCATTGTAAACAAAATAAGAAGTTTTAATTTGAGGGATTCCGAATGAACTAATGCCATTTAATAATTCAAAGACGGTTCATTCTAGAAACATCGACATCTGTGAGTGAATTTGGTTATTTCTTTTCATTATTGAGACACCTAAGGTAGATTGCTTTAATATAAACACAGTACGTATTATGACATAATAATGTCCGGAATATCCTTTTTTATTACCATTTGGTTTTAGTCCGAGTTGCAGCAGGTTTTATGTTTTTTCGATTCAAGATATTATTATGAGATTATCTTATCTCACAGAGAATATATGAATCTTGTTAAACGTTATTTTGATTTTCTTACTGTCAGCCTTATTTCACCATAACTAATGAAAGAAATAGTTCCTTTTATTTATTTTCGTTTTTTGTTAAAAAAAAGGAAGCTGCTACAAAATGAACGCTTATAAAATGTAATTACGGTTCTTCATTATTTTGCAACATATAAATTGAATTAAATCAGTACGTACCGCTTTTTTAGTGTCAAGTTAAAACGGATGTCACGGTTGAGATAATTCATTTCAACTTTTCAAATTAAATTAGAACCATCTGTTTCTCTCTGATCGTGACTATATCGAATGAAATACTGTTCTGAATAATTTTCTTTATTCAACCGAAATCGTTTATTGTGCACTAGTTTACCAAGAAAGTAGTATTTACTGTAAATAAGTCAAAAATCTAATACTTTCTTATTTTTATATTCACAGGATATATAAAAGTGTAAAGAAATGTATTCATTTTGATATTTAATGGTAGCGTCTAGCTGAAATTTTTGATACCTTTCTTTCCAAGCAATTTCTTGGAATGAAATGAATACGTGGGCTTCCACGGCCAGAGTTAGTAATAAACGAACTACTGCCGAAATTAGTCCGTGTCATGATGAGATATATATAAAAGGAAATAAGAATAAGAGGAGAAAGTAAAAAATAAGAAGAAAAAGAGATGAAAAGGAAAAGAAAAATTATAAAGGGTGGGGGGACGTGAAATAGAAAGAAATGTGAAAAGAATAAGAGCAGGAAATAGAGACAGAAGGGGGAGGGAGGGAGTACGAGGGAAAAAAAGAAAAAAGAAAAAAGAAAAGAAAGAGATCAAAAGAGAAAGAAGTGATCTCGACGTTTCGCCTCCGTCTTAGGAAGCTTCTTCAGGAGAATAGGGGAAACCTAAGAGGCACAGTAACTCGACGTGTAAACCACGCTAGAGGCGAAACCACTTTGGCAGAAGGTTACGATGACTCGGCGTGTTGACCATGCTAGAGGCAGAAGGTTTTCGCCTTCAATTCAATTACGAGTTAATATTCTAAGATTTTTTATATTCAATATAAGTACATAATCCTCACTTTTTGTGAATAGAAATAGAAACGACTAATGAGATGCAGTAATTAATTGAAATATTGGATGGGCTATTTCTATTGCCTTCACGTTCCAATTGACACAAGCATGCCAATGCCACGTATACAATTAGGATTTTCGTACGGACCCGAACTACACCAGAAGGTTAGGGAATTCGAGAAAACCACAATCTTGTCAAGGGAGTAAATTATCTTACCTAAAAAGAAACAACATCAAAATTGTTGATAATCAACCTTTCATTTAAAACCATTCTGGCTGATAGAATATCAAAAAGAGCAACCCAAGCTCTGGTGAAAGAACTGATCAATCACCATCGAAGCAATAAACAGAGATTAAAATTGTAATATACTGAAATAAAATATCTTTTCTGTATTGTGCCATATGTATGTGGGTGGTACTTTTTACTATAGGCACTTGGAGAGGGAGTATTGTCGCTAACCACGTGCTAGCAAGATAGTGTCCAGTTAACAGTTGTAGGGTAATGTCGAAATAAATGAGTATAAAATATTTGAGTGTTTAAATATAATTAACAAGCACCACAAAAATAGCAATTGGAGGATATAAGAAACGAAACAAAGTCCGTCTAACACTACAATTAACAAGACCACCGTCAAAAATATCATGAATGCGGATGGAATAATTAAATTCAACAAATTTATTTACATGTACGTATTATACGCTAGGTAATTTAAACCACGTGATTATTTAACAAATAGGTGTTGTCATCTTTGTTAAAACGATTGACGCATAGAATTGTTTGTAACGATATTACAGATTTATTAGATAAAGCATACGTCAATGACGAAAATTTTGTGGCGTTGGAATATTACACGTCAAATTATTTCAAAACAAAGCCGACCCGAGGGCCGAGTTCCTCCTCCGATATTTTTGTAGTTATTTATAGCGCGTTAAATGAAATTCACACCATACGCCACCGCTTTTTATATTAAGTTTATTCACACCCGGCAATTATTTTTAATGAGATGCGAAATACGGTGACAACAAAATACGCCTTTAAATTGGACGGCGCTAATAAAACAAATCCCTACCGCGCGTGATTACGTAACCTACCGAAAATGTATTAAATAACATTGATACCAACGAACAAAATTAAAATTGCGGAATTTGAAAAGGAAATGAAATTCTATAAAAAACCGGAAAGTTCGTAGTTTAATCATTGGCTTCGATTAACAATCCGGAAAGTTTAAATCTGGCAGAGGTAGTCTGGTTCATCCTCATCTAACGCGTATATGCTATTTTGAAAAAAAAAGTATGTTGGAATTCGCTGACAATTTGTGTGCGAAAAAACTTTTTAATGGGTGTTTAAATTGAAATTAAATTTTAACGAAACGTTCCAATGGTCAAATATTTCAATCCTTTATTTAGTTTCTGTGTTGCGATATACCTACCGACGATTAGGGATATGTGCGGAGCAGTTGAAAATTCAAACTGAAATACGTTTAGCGTAATAATTGTATTGACGCAGAGATACACTACCGCTCAAAAGTGTTTAGGCATCCCTGTTTTCATGGATTATTCATATAGTATTATGTTTACCAAGAACACACTATAATAAAATGAAATACGTATTTAAAATGTAGTTCAGTAAGATAAACACCCATTAGATCGCATAAGGTTTACTATCATTTACCTGCAATTGGTCGCATTACCATAATCTGTTTATTGCAGTGCAATTACAATAAAAATTCCTCTGAATTTACTGGGTAAATTTAGTCATCTGTTAGATTGTAGGTAATAATGTCTAAATTACCTTCCTAGAAGATTATAGTGAAATCTGTAACCTATGGTCAGTTGCAGTGTGGTATTTACTCTATTCACGTCGTGAGCGAAATATCGTGTGACAATTTTTTAAAATGCCTCCGCGAAGAGAAATTAGTACGGAAACACCTGCGCTTATAATAGCTTACCATAAAAGTGGCATAAGTAATCGACAAATTGCCAAACAAATGAAAATACATCACGCTACGGTTGACTATAACGTAAAAAATATCGGGAAACTGGCAGTTTTCTTAATAAAGGACGGAGTGGAAGGCCAAAAGCGACAACATCTGCAGATGATCGCAGAATAGTGGTTACCAGCAAGTTAAATAGACGCAAGACAGCCCCGGAAATCACCGCAGAATTAAATGTTGGTCGCCAAAGACTAGTCAGTGTTTCTACAGTAAAACGTCGCCTACAGAAAGCCGGGCTCCATGGACGTATTGTGATGAAAAAGCCGTTACTACGCAAACAAAACAAGCAAAAGCGACTTAAATGGGCTCATGAACACCAACACTGGACCATGGAAGAGTGGAACAACGTCCTATGGACGGATGAGTCCAAATTTGAGCTGTTCGGAACCGGAAGACGCATATTCGTAAGAAGATCTGTGGGTGAACGTGCCAGAGAAGAGTGTATTGCTGCTACCATGAAGCATGGTGGAGGTTCTATCATCATTTGGAGCTGTTTTGCTGGCACTAGTGTAGGGGATATTGTGAAAATTGACGGTATATTAAAAAAAGAAGGCTACCGCGAAATTTTGGAGAACGACGGAATACCTTCCGGAATTCGACTTTTGGGTCAAAATTTTATCTACCAGCAAGGTAATGACCCAAAACATTCCCCTAAATTATGTAAAGACTATTTACGCCATTTAGAAGAGGAAGGAGCTCTCAAAATTATGGAATGGCCTCCCCAGAGCCCCGACTTGAATCCAATCGAGTTACTATGGGAAGAAGTAGATCGGGAAGTACGGAAATCGGCTCCGACATCAGCTACTGACGTGTGGAACAAATTGCAATCGAGTTGGACCTCAATAACATAAGAAACTCCGGCAAAACTTATTGCGAGAATGCCTCGATTGTGTGCTGCAATCAAGAGAAGGTCACATAGATGAAAGCAAAACTTAAATTAAACGTTTTAATTTTCACATTTATTTAATATATTTTTGTTCATGTAGGTGTATCTGTACATAAAAAATAAATACTATTAACATTTTTTTTATACACTTTGCTGTCAGTGAGAGTGCCTAAACACTTTTGAGCGGTAGTGTATATATGAATAATTCAATAAGTAGATTAAAACAAAATTAATTTCTTAAGTTTGTTCTACACTGTATGTTCGAAAGGCGTATTTACTAAGAAATAAAGATATCGTGAAGGGTACAAGTTTATACTATAATTGTAATAATAACATATACACAGCAAAGTAGAGAAATGATAAAAAGATGGATGCTAACTGTTTTACCAGTTGCGTATGCAGCGCACTCTGCTCATTCACTATTGGTACGATATGTAGGTAATAATGCCGACAGCTTGCTAGGATCTGTTATGGTTACACTAGTTTATAGCACTTGCAAGATTATTGACGAAAGAATATACATATAAAAACCTATACTACATCTGCTTGTTTGTAAAATCACAAAAATCTCTTCATCCACTTGTATATAGAGAGTTCCATTATCTTCTTCCATAGGCTAGGGAAATTTAGCACAACATGGCAACACTGCTTCTTGGAGTTCCAGAAGCAATACTGGAGGGGGAATTCTTAAGTCGCCCTTACTGATGTACCCGCATAATAAGAACATACAACAACAATGCACTTTTATAAAAGGTGTATTGCTAGAACATTTAAACCCAAGTGTCAGGAGAGATTATCGAGCAATCAGAGCAAAGTCAACGACGGGGAGATACCTATAATCACACGTTCTCCCACTATAGCTATAACCATGATGTGGTAGAGCATATGTGGGCAACAACCGGCCCGCTGAAAAATTTAATCCGGCCTGCGAGACATTTTGAAAAACCCAATTCAAATAAAAATTCACGATTTAATTATAATGTTGTACCTACTTTTTTTCATTTAATTTTCTTATTTTAATAAATTGCATTATAATAACATTGTCGTATTATTTCATGTCTGATATCTATCGCTAGAAATGATGAACACTACTTTAAAATGCACTACTTTTGAACGCGGTCCGCGAACGTATTTGCGCACTAAGGTTTGGCCCACGACATGTCAAAGGTTGCCCATACTTGCAGTAGAGTATCAGCGAAGTAGTGCTTACGGCGAATGACTGATTGACTGTAGGGGAGTACTACAGCAAGAAAGGATAATCGGAGACGCACATGTGTATTATAGCCGTTGACTTTGCTTAGACTATGTCTGTATAGAAGCCAGGCCATTCGGTAGGCAATCCGCATTGTACAGTTGTCCGACAGTATTGGAGTGTAAGTAAAGATTTGCCGGTGATGAAAGTTGACAAAGTGACTACATGTGAGTACAAAGTAGATCCTAATAGATTTTGTTAAAATTTTAAATCAAAGGAGACCAATATTTACAATGTTGAAAGAGGCGTGTCTGCACTATTGCATATTTATTTCAAATGAATATGGGCGTCACACCCAATTTGTGAAAATTGCAGAAGAACCTTATAAAAATGAGCAATAGTCCAAAATGGTTAAAGTTTAGAATATCAATGTTGCGGCGAATGGCACGGAACCTGAAAATTGACTACTATTTCTGTTCGAACACGGCTGGTTTGAACAGCGAAAACAAATAACATACACAATAACCAGATATGGCCGTAGTGATGGAACCTGTTTTGTATTCTCCTGATTTACCATTTCCAGTTTATTTGTGTCATTGTGCTGGGAGTATTGTGGATAATGAAGTAGAAGAGAACAATGAAAATTCACAGCCGGCAAGTACTAGTGATAGATATATAGTCGTATTATAATTTCGTAAGAAATAAATCTCTAAATCTAAAGATAAATTACTAGGCTCTTGTCAACAGTAATGACTTGGCTCCAAACACATTAGTTACCGTTACACTATTTCGAAATTTCACAAACAAGATGGATTCTGTGATTCTCACAATATGGTTGGGAACCAGCGTATCTTTTCGGAAGAATAGTGTTTATTTAGTGATTCTTGGATATATACTTTAATATATGTACGTTTTCCCGACAAGTACAGTTGAGATAAGATTTCTTAACCAGTTCCAAAACGTACACTGGAGCCGTTGCAGGAATCTACTGCCGTAAACGTTTAATTGAGCATCCCTGCAGTTTCAGTAGATTTGTTACAATTTCCCTAGCATGAAATTTCGCCATCGACATGGGCGTCCGTGTACTTTCTAGCGGGGTAAAGCACAGCACTTCTTCCAGACTTCTAGCCGATTGCAGGTACAGCCTTAACGCACAGAGTAATAACAATAAAGTTATTCTTGTCTGGATACCAGGACATATTGGGAGATAACGACATGTCTGATACCCCTGACAGGTCAGGAGTTGATCAAGCTAGGATAAACTGACCACAAATTATGTATTGCTTGGTAGCCCGGACAATTCCTGCCTGCCCCATGCTAGCGCATTTATGTTGCCTAGATAGAGCTGAGAAATTAATAAAGTTTGGAAAGAGCACTGTTAGGGCTCGAACAGTGATCTTTGCAGGTCATATCTGAGTAAGAAAACATCTGCATAGAGTGGATTTTGCTCGGAATAATGGGTGTCATCATGGTTGGAAGAGGAACAGACATATTTTGTGTTACCGTCCCGCCGTATGCAGAATCGGACAAACTGAACAAAACTCCTTCAAGTCAACTTCTGAAGATTGACAGAAGGATAGATGTATTCAAACACCTTTAATATTAAAATATAGGCAACAGGAAAGAAAACGGGACCAATTTCATAAAATCTCAAACAACTTAATCAATCTATGACTATCGGTTTCGTGCAGATTTGCGCATTATCAGGCCAAGACTGGAATGGCATGTGACAATCAAAAATCAAAATAAAAAACTCAAAAAAATCGCACACTTAGCTCTCCAAAAAAGAATTCCAGAGTGAAAACTGATGCAAAAACTAACATCAGTAGCATCGCGATAGCAAAACAAACTCTTAAAAAGCACAAATTAGGATTGTAAAAGGACGAACACAACAAATTGAAACGCCAAGTCAACGAGAAAGTTTTTTCAAATAAGGATTGTAAATAGAGAGACCCCTATATGTCAAAAGGCTAGTTTAAATCAAAAATCTACTGCAATAATATCTGATTGGTAGAAATAGAATTAAAGCTCATTCGATTAATATTTGATGTCGATCATGTTTTGCTGTCATGATGCGGCTGATGTTTGTATATCTGTTTTGATTTTGTAGTCCTTTTTTGGAATGGTAAGTGTGCGATTTTTTCTGTTTAGTTTTCTGTAATCTTTTATTGTCGCTTTCACTTGCTACTCCAGTGTTGGTCTGCAAATGTACACGAAACTGGTAGCCATGGATTGATTAAATTGTTTGAGATGCTGTGCGATTGGCTCCGTTTTCTTACCTTTTCCCTATATTTTGACATGAACTTACACCGAGTCAACAACGTGTCTTTTTCTTTTTGGCTTTTTGGCCGGCTACAATAGATCCTATGGGTCGAGGATGAGGACTAGGTTAAACCACCCTGATTATCAACGTAAAGTACCTGCCATCTACTCAGAATAGTTTAATATTCAAAATTTTCTTAATTTTTTTTCGAGAAAATAAGACATTTAAGATGTACATATACCTGATACATAGTTCAAAAGAGACTAGCACGTTAATTTCTTAAACAAGTTAATTTATTTTGATGCTGTTAATCTTCATATTTTTCTTTGCCATTCTTTTCTCATTTTCGTCATTATACAGTAAACGAAGAAACTACAAGAATGGCTCCTTTGGGGAGTTGTTTCACTTTATGTTCTTTCTTTTTCGATTTTTGTTTCATTAGCTACGTTTATCTATGTATATTGCATTTTCTTTCATGTTCGGTCGTCGTTAGACAATTTCCTAAATCTTGCAAATCTGCAAATGTACGAGGATCAGTCAATATCTAATGCCTGCTATTTTTTTATACTTAAATAGTTAGCTAAGCGAAAAATTTGAATTTGGTGCGTCAATAGGTGGGAGCACTGCAGTCGCAAAATCGATGTTCGTATTAAACAGAGTTCTGTGATTGAATTCTTGACTGCAGAAGTGAAACGCCCATTCGCATTCATGATAGACTGAAAAATGTGCACGGTGATGCAGGAGTAGATGTTAGCACTGTTAGGCGATGGGTTGGTCGAAAAGTAGAGAGGCAGGCTGTTGGCTGCAGTGACTCCACGCACCATTCGGCAAGTCAATGACATCATTCGTTGTGACTGCTGGATGGTTGCACCTGAATTGTGTCGCACTATGTGGCTCAGTAAACGCGATGTGATGACGGTTATTCGATAACTGTGGTATTCAAAGGTTTGTGCAGAATGGGTACCGAGAATATTAACAGTTTAGAATAAAGCAAAACAATACCCTAACAATATTTGCAGCGCTTTGGAGGGAGAGGAGTGTCTAGAGAAAATTGTAACAGGAGACGAAACATGGGTTTATTTTTTGAACCTGAAATCGTCAGTGCGTTAATGGATTAAGAAGCACGACCATATTTTCTACCGCACTAGGATACACACCCTTGTTTAAAGATGGACCAAAACTGAGGAAATGGACGTAGATTATATCGAAAAGTGACAAATTGATCATTAATATTGTGCTTTTCAACGTGTGTATTTTTTGATAATTGAAAGGGAGAAAAAATAGGAACCATTAGTTTTTGACTCGACCTCGTATTGTAAACTTCTATATGAATAACAACAAAAACATATATTACATAAAAATATGTATATGGTATAGAAGCGTACGATAAAAACAACCTTGAAAACAGAAAATACGTCGAGCCTGTAAAAGATTCACTTCAAAAAGATTTCTATATAGTTTGCTGTCATTTACTTATTTTTAAAAATCTAATCTTATTTCACTCCATCCTTGTAATCTACGCTAAAAGCACAAGTGCACTCACACGTGTACTTACAAAGCCGCGGAAGCCAATACATCATCATACTTTATTGAAGTAACAAACAGATTCTGACTTTGACACGCTTGATTTGTTGTCTCGATATACCCTTTCAACCATACACAGTGGTGGTGGTGACCTCGAACCATTATTGGATACACCAATGATTTGATCTTTTTGTGACCAGGACATTTACGGCTCTCTGAGCAGATAGCGTGAATGCGCGTGATATATTTGTACGATGCCGAACAGCGTTATATAAACGTGCTGCGAGCAATATGAATATTATTTGTGAGTAATCACTTCTCTGCATTAAAATCATACAACATCGGCAGTTCGCACAGATAGTGCGGAAATTAGTTTCGTATGATTGAATTAGTTTTGTTCTGCATTTATGTCCAATCTCTGAGTATAAGCCAAACAAACTTCAATACGAAAGCGAAATAGCGATCGTAATTCAATTAAGCGGAATTTTCGCTTAAAATATACATATACAATGACTTTTTTTGGAAAATAAACAAATATGGTTTTAGTCGTTTAGTTACTTCTGCCTTTTTATGTCCTCCAATCAAGAATTTCAATACATAATGTAATACTCATATTCCAAGTTCTTAATTTATTTCAAATAAAATGTTTAACGTTTTACAATGAATAATTTCTTATCATACGAAATAATTAAACTTTAGTATACTTTCCATAAACAGGACTCGTCAGCGATCTGATATCTGTTGGAATAGTTGCCCTAAATCGTATTAATCTACGCCTATAATGTAATAGTAACATAATGTCTAATATACTTCTATAGTTTATATGGGGAATACGAGGGTGACCTGAAGTGTCTCCGGAATCGACAAGAAAAACACGGTATTGCTGTGCTATTTTACTTTTATTTTTCGATGTAGCCTCCTCGAAGATCAATACAGTTTCTCAAAAGGTGCTCCAGCCTTTTCAAGTCGTCGGAAGAGTAGGATGTGTCGAGGTCTGCAAACTAGCCATCTGTAACGTCGATGACCTCATTTGAGGCAAATCTCTTTCCTTCCAGTGATTTTTTCAGGTTTGGGAATTGGAAAAAATCACTGGGGCCTACGTCCGGTGAATATGGAGGATGAGATGTCTGTTAGACATATCGTAATATCTCAGCAGGCACAATATTATTAAAGTCAAATTCTTGCCAATTAAATTAATATTAATATGAAATTATCGTTGGTATTGGTAATGTTAAAATTGCGATTTCCTTGCATTTAACCAACGTTTTTAATTTCCTGAAGAAATATCAGCCACGGTAGGATTTGAACCCACGATCTCTACGTTGCTGGTGCATTGTGCTACTAACTGCACAATGAGATTGCATGTGAGTTCAAATCGCTTTTGATGACTAGGTGTTGGTAGAACAATCCACCGGTATCGCAGAGGGAGTGGGTTCAAATCCTACCGTGACAGACATTTCCTCGAGGAATTAAAAAAGATTAGTTTCCTATAGATAAACATATCCGTTTTTAATATTTGATGATAAAATTAAGACGGAAAACAGTCGAATTTCTAATAATTTTTAATAAACTGTATGGTGAATAATTTCAAGCTATTTTCGAATGAGCGCACATAAAATGATATGTGGTACAAATATCATTTTGTGGGGAGCAATCATCCAGAGGCATGAAGTACGCTCACAATAAAGTAGAGTAAAGCTATATTTTATTATAAAGACAACTGAAAAACAATGCATAATGCATACATAAATGTAATTCACGTAAAAGTAGGTTTGGAAATAATAGAACTTCATCAATTTAACGTTTCATAGTGGATTGCCGTGCTACGGTTATTTCAAGAAATATTTGTTATTTATTTCAATTGGTTGCATTGATATAATCGAGTTTCGATAGATTCAAAAGTGATAGCATTTGATAACCCGTTGTTATTTGTTTTTTTAATGATCTGTCATTCACAATTTCACTGTGGTTGTTATAAACCATATAATTACTGCTATTAGGAAAAAAAGTAATCTTTGCGATGTAATCTATTGAAAATCTGTGCCTCTCTGTCTTTGGTATCATGACAAAATCCCTTCGAATCATTTTAACTTATCTCACTACAAAAGGATGCTCTTTATAAATATAATCGGATTCTTGTCAAGATAATAATGTTTATCATATTACAATGTCTTCCAAAAAATACGTATTATCTTGCTATATACGAACCACAGGCAGCTACGAGGGCGAGCTTCAATGTTTCCGGAATCGACAAGAAAAGCACGGTTTTGGTGTGGTATTTTATTTTTATTTTTGCATGTAGTCTCCTCGAAGATCAATACACCTTTTCAAATGGTGCTCCAGTTTCTTTTTAGTCGTCGGAAAAGTAGGATGTTTTGAGGTCTGGAAGATAGCCATCTATAGCGGCTACTACCTCCTTATATGAGGCAAATCTCTTTCCTCCCAGTGATTTTTTCGGATTCGGGAATAGGAAAATGTCGTTGTAGGCTAGTTCTGGTGAATACGGAGAATGAGAGACTAATCGCAGCGCAACTCATTCAATTTGGACACGACGATGCTGGGTGAATGAGCCGGTACATTGTCGTGGTGGAAGAGCACTTTTTTCCGCTGCAGACGAGGCCGTTTCTCCTTCAATACTGCATCAAATCGGGTGAATAGATCACTGTAGTATTGTCCCGTGATCGTCCTTCACTTCTGCAGATAGTTGATGAGGATCACACTTTGGGAATCCCAAAAAAATGGCCGCCATGACCTTTTTAAGCGATGGAACGGTCTTTGCTTTCTTCGGAGCCGATTCGCCCGGAAAAGTTCACGGCCTCGACTGTTCCTGGGACTGTGGTATGTAGTGGGGGATCCAAGTCTCATCCGCGGTTACGAAACGCATTAAGAAATCCCTTGGGTTGCCTTGGAGCCTGGTAAGACACGCCTCCGATTTTGTTTTTGTTCTGGTGAGAGCAAACGCGGTACCCACCGCGCCGAAAGCTTTTTTCTACCCAAGATTTCGTGTAGGATATGGCCAACGGGTTTCTCTGACTGCACGAAATTCGATTTTATCCATTTTTGCGATATCGCTTGATTTGTTACACAAAACACACTTTTAAACAACAACTATTGACAGTAGACGTCTGAAATTTTGACAGTTGCCATAAAAAGGCTGCCCCTGCCGACTAATAAATCCATTTCTACCTTCGTGCGCCATCTCTTGCCGGAAACATTTCAGGTCGCCCTTGTAATGTGGAATTTGTTTAGAAAATAATTGAACTTTATTTTTTCAATTCTTATTATTAATCTTACAGATTGTTGTTCCTTGTCTCTTTCAAAGTACCCCTTCCTTCACAAAGTAGCAATAACAAGCTTCGTTTGATATGCCCTTCAATGTGTGTAACAAATTTGTTTTAATATCACGAATGTTCTGAAAACGTTGTCCTTTTAGTACTGATTTCAATTTCGGAAATAAGGAAAAGTTGGGAGAAGCCAGGTCTGGTCAATAGAAAGACTGAGGAAGGATAATCGTCTGATTTGACACAAAAGTGATGAATTCAAAAAGCAGAAAATGTAGGAATCTTTTGAGAAAAAATTTCAAAATACAAATTTCGCTAAAATTAAAAGAAACAATGGACATCACATTGATATGAGATCGAGACTAATGTGCTATATTTGTCTGTAGAGATTTTTTTGCCAATTAACTCTAATGATTGAATTTTGATCGTATTGTAGTAGTCGTAAACCCAGCTTTCGTCTTTCATTGTTATCATTCGCATGAATGGTTCGGCCTCATTCAATTAAACGGGAGACAAACTTTGCAGCAACTTGATGCATGTTCAGTTTTTCTGTCAAAATATCATTGATCTATTCTAATGCTAGCCTCTACTGCAACTTCTCTGACAATCGAGGACGACCTGAACGAACCAGACTTTTGACTTTCTAAACATGGACATCATCATTTGAGGTTATGGACCTTCCTGATTGACGACTACTTTGAATCATGTAAGACACACGTAACATAACGTATGACCCAGAGCATCATCTCCTGAAGCTTGTATCAAAAGTTGAAACGTTATCTCGAAGTTGTTCACTAGGTTCGTACAAAATTTCTACCTAAATTCGCATACTGCAAAAACCACTACGAGTACTGAAATAATTCTAAAATAACGCGGGCCGTTACGGCAAGAATCGCATCTGCATAACATACAACTTAGGGATAATTATAACAGTAGTTTTTTTTAGCTTTCGTGAAGTTCCTTTTCTTTTGACTTAAATACTAGTTACAAGGCACTCGATATAATTCGATAAGTTTAGTCACTCTTTTCCGCCTTTTTATTTCAATCTGGTTTTCTCCATGGGCGTATGTGACTTTTTCGACAATTTAAATGCTCTTCGAAAAGCACTTTGTTCATGCCAGACTGATATATGTGCCGTTGATCCGTGACAAGTGATATATGCGACCTTTGTTCGTCTACAGTTAAAGCTCTTTTAGAGCTAGCACTTGCTTTCTAAAACAAAAATACCGGCGCGAAGATTGGATTTTCAACAGTAAACCTTGTTACGTTGGTTTTTATTTATTTTGTATATTTTCTACCTTTTCTTTTCTTTTATATTCGAAATATACGTGATTTATTTCTTTTTTGGTTCTTTTAGTTTATAAATTTTTTATGGATTCGATGTTATGGAAATTGTTTACATTACGATTACTGGGGTAGTACATACTCATATGGAAGTACTCGCGAGTGACAGCAATCCTACACTCTGTAGTTACACGTATGTGTATGTGCGTCTATCTATTATACTCAGATATACATAGATATGGGATGACACTTCTAATTCGGGAAAATCAATAGACGGGAGGGAGCAAATTGAATTCGCACGTTTCAAAGATCGCCTCTTTCCATTCGACGTTTTTGTACGACGATGCACGTTTACGTGTTACAAGAAAATGACGCCGACAGTGTTCGGCTCACCAAATGGCGAAAACCGGTAAGAACATCGTCATTATGTCGTATCATATAAACGAGAGCGTTTCTACCATTCTCTCGTTTTCGGTTTGCTATTGACCCATAGCGTATTTCCTATGTTCCAATTTCGCAAAATAAAGGTGATTGTTTTTATGATGCCAATAAGATGTCGTCTGTACCGATGTTTTAGTGAAAGGTAGACATCAGCTTTTGTTCTTAGAAATTTTTCTCCTTTTTTAAATTCAAAATATGAGCATGAGTATCTGGTTGTAGTGGCTTATTATGTTTCTTTCACTTTTTATCTTCAAGGAATTATCTCATTTGACTAAATTTACTAGCGTGCTGAAAAAGAAAACCCTTTCTCGGCAGCTCTGATGGTATGCCAAAGATATATACCTGCTGATTTAAAGCTGTGCCTTCGAATAGAGTGAAAAGCTGTTTCTAACGCTCTATTATAGTCTATTATTTTTTTGGCTTTAGACGCTTATTTTGCACAGATGTTTAGCAGATGCTGCCTCTTCCGTTTACTCATTAGTGTGCCAAGAGTTAACTGTTTTCGTTATTTCTTGTATCTTTATTTATCTATCCTTGAGGTGGCACTTATACTAAAGCATGCGTTGTCAGCTCATGCGCGTTTTATAAACAAACCTTAAGCATATATCGCCACTTAAAATGACAAAAATAGTAATTCACGTCCAAGGTTGTGTTATGGTAAGCTTCAGTAGATGCATGACACAGAGGAAGCTGTTTATATGTATACTTAACTTACCTTTTCGAAAATAACAACAAAATGTACCAAATGTCGGAAGAGTTTAAAGACATTTTGAAAAATATAGAGGCAAATTGCGAAAAACATGTGGGGAAAAAATTATGTGATGTAGAAAATCTGATGGAGTTTTTTTTAACATAAGAGAATTTCGTATGCGTTATAAGTCTCAAAAAGAATCTATAGCGAATATTTTTTTGTCGCTAACTAGTGGCATACTTTAACACACGGATAACCATAGTTTACCCGTACCTCCAATCTTGCAGTTATTAATTTACTTATATATTTACGCCACTTGTAATTTTCAGGTTGTATTTAGGAATTTGCGTGGTATTAATCAAGCGACAACAAGCGTGATTATAAAAAGAGTAACAGTATTAATAGTACAACATTTGGATGACTTTATTAAGTTTCCGCGTATATTGTTTCAATACGCAGTCGATCTTGTTAGATTCATCTATACATTATACAGGGTGGCGCAGGGAACGGGAAATTTTGAAATAACGTCATTTCAACGAATAAATTCATAAAACTAGTAATTTATTAACGAAAGTGCATGTATGCAGCATGCTATTTATGTTTTTACAATCAAAATGTCCAAAAGTGTCTCTTTACTTTTTAAAGATGACATCGGAAAGATGTCCTCTCATTCGGCGTTCACACTCTAACAGCCTCTTATGAAAACTCTGGAATGCGCAGTGTAGCAAATCTTGGGAAATGGCAGTGATTTCTTGTTGAATGTTCTTCTTCAGTTCATAGATTGTTGCAGGTCGTGTACGGTACACCTTGCCTTTAAGATACACCCACAGAAAGAAGACGCACACACTAAGATCAGGGGATCTCGCAGGCCATTCAATGTCACCGTTACGTGAAATAATGCGTCTTCCAAACAATTGACGAACTGCTGCCATCGAATGTCGAGCAGTGTGTGACGTGGTTCCGTCCTGCTGAAATCACATGTTTTCCATGTTAAGATTAAGCTCGTACAGTCTCGGTGTAAGAATGTTTGAAGCATTTCAACATATCGAGCGGATGTTACTGTCGCTGCACTACCATCCTCACGTGCAAAAGAATAATAGCCGATAACATCATGACATGATACAGCACACTATATTGTGATCTTGTCGCTATGTAGTGGTCGCTGGTGTAACTCACAAGGATTGTCTTGCGCCCAATAACGAAAATTCTGTTTGTTTAAGAAACCGTTCAGGTGGAAATGGGCTTCGTCTGATATCCATGTGTTACCAACGAAATTCGCGTCCTCGTTAATTTTAGCCAATATCGACCTACTAAACTCCATACGTGACGCTGGGTCTCGTTCATGTAATTGTTGCACAATCTGCAACTTATAGGGATGGAAATGTAATTCGTGCAGTATTCTTTGTAAGCTTCGTTGCTTAATCCCTAGCATAGATGCATGCTGTCGAACGGAGCGGCGAGGACTTCTCTCGATTGCAACTCTAACAGCCTCAACGTTCTCTGGGGTACGTACCGTTCGAATGACACCTGGAGCTTTATTTTTCAAGACAGATCCTCTTTCTTCAAAATTACGCACCCACGTTGTAATCGCATGCGCAGATGGGACACGTCCATGACGTCCAAGCTGGTAATGCTGTCGAAATATTCTCTGCGCGGCAGTCACACTATCACCATTTTTATAAAACGTTCTCACAGCTTCTGCACGTTCCGCACCAGTCCAACGATCCATGATTACTAAATGACAGTGAGTTCACAACAATTGTGCGACGTTAACTGCCGGCTCTACAGTGCTGACAACTGTAACGTTCAAAATTTCCCGTTCCTCTGCGCGACCCTGTATAAATACTTATTTAATAATTACCATATTGCTGTCTGATTTATTATGATAACAAACATTTGCTACATATTTTTTCTAAATAATATTTTAAAAGGATAAGGTTCTTTAAAATAACCTTACTTTGTATAGAACTCGGTAAAGAATGAATGATGTTAGATAGAAACAACTTCGCACCGCTCGAAAAAAAAACGGCAAAGTACTTTCAGGGGCGATATTTATCAAAATACTACAAGAATCCGTTCTTAAGATCGACCCTTCACGGGGTTGCCTAAAGTTTGATTTATAAAGCACAACACATGCTTGAGCAGTCATCGCCGATAGGCTCTATTTATATGAATACGCCTTGAGCAACACATTGGGTACGAACTATAAATATGGCTACAAAAATCATACTTAAGCAGGCTCTGATCTAGTTACTTAGCAACTCCGGGCAAAAAATTAATGTTTGCCGCCCTTTACAATTAGTTAATGGAACTCCTAAAAAGAATTTTGCCGCCCATAGGCTCTATGCATAAGTGACGCTGATTTCTCGAGAATTAAAGGCTCCTGATTTCATTCATTTCCTTATAAAATGGAAAGGGAATGATAAACATTTTATCATCACAATTTCATATACATACCTCAAAAATAACGGAATCGGCTATTTTAGAAAATTGTCCACTATAAAATGCACTTTCACTAACTGTTCATAGGTGCGACCAAATGTTTAAAACTGACATCAATGAATTGGCCAGAAATAGGATTGTGAGCAGATATGGAAATTTCCACGTTTGAAGTTTATATTGCAAAATTAATTAGAGTTATTGTCTTAAATAAATTCCAATAAATTTCAACATCTCAAGCACTAAAATGTTTTACATTGCTTCAAATTGGACAATTATAGCTGAAGATAACTTTTCGCCGAAACTGGTAGTGGAATAAATAAACATATAGTAAAGGATATAGAGATTTCAATATAATTCTTTTTATTCGTATAAAGAGCGGGCCTACTGGATTATAAACTAACAACAATCTTGGGTGTTTGTGTGTGTAATACTCCATGGCATTGCTAAGCTAGTCAATCCGGTTAATACTGCCATCATGCAGCCGTTAAAAGCATATTACCTGACGCTGCCGCAGTCAGAAATAGGCCACCTCATTACTAGGCTATCAAACCGTTCGTCTGTTTATTTATGTATCTCAATCTTAATACTTTCGCTTTCTATTTAGCTAGTTAGATGACAAACAGTATCTCTTTTTAGGATGTAATATAGTTCAGAAGGAGTTCCATTAAAACAGTAGTAGATTCACGATCTTTTGGTACCTGCTGAAATTACGTAATTTGTGGATATCGAACCAAGCATTAGCTCAAAACTGTTGGAACCATGTTTATACATCACGTTGCAGTAACGACTGTAGCATATCATTTTGAAAAAGAAATAATTCAATAATGCCAGATCACATGCCACCACATGTTACCTTTGGACAAGGGAATCGTTTCCCATGTAACTTAAATGGGTTTTTAACGCTCTGACATCGTCTGTTTTACTTACTTACGCATCCATTCAGATAAAAGTGAATCTCATCTGACATAAACATACGGTGGATCAAACTCTGCAACATTTCTTGGCAAAAATTCATACAAACTTTCAGTTTAATTTCTGAACTGTTCGAATTTTATAGATCTGAAATGCAAGATTATACGGATCTTCAACGCTAAGACTAGTTTACCCACAGAACGTTTTGGACTGAGTGTTATAGCAGTTCGAGGTCTATCGTTGTTTTCTGGCGTTCTGTCGTTCTGTCGTTCTTTGCTGCTCCTTTATGTCTTAAATTTAATATGGACCCAGTTTTTTAAAACTGTTTAATCTCAAAATTAGTTGCATTAAGGGAAAAACTCATTAATAATTAGAAATATTGAATTGCCTGCGAAATAATAAATTTAAAGAACTTTAAAAAAACTTTACATAGAAAAAAGGGTGCGTACCTGACCGTCTTGATTAAATAGTAAGTCAATAACAACCGACTAACAGTTGAGTCGATATGTCATCAAATCGGTGCTCCTACGCAACATCAGAGAAATAATCGAACTTTTAAATGTTCCCGTTTGGATACAGTACATACAGAGCTCAATTTCTTTTTATTATATTGAGATGTACAAACATAAAAATTGACGTTCATGTCCAATCTTCATTCTGATTGTACACTCGCTCTGAAGCATGCTCTACAATAGGCGTTATTTAATAGTGGTTTAATGTCCCCAATAATTTTGTTTGGCATCTCGTAAAAATGCAATGATCATAATTTATACCAACATAAACGCTGTTTTGTGTCAAGAAATAATTTTAAGTAAATAAACTTGCATTATATGGGATCTATTTACGATATATAAAAATACACTTTGTACTAGTAAACAGTAATACTGTGGAATAGTGCTTTAGCTTTACTTAGCGTTTTCAATAATAATAAGTACTAAAGCAATTACCATTTTATGTATATACTTTTGTAAACCATATACGTACTTTAAAGCACATTACAAAGCACGTATATAAAATCTAATATAGAACCTATATACGTTCGTAAAATATTGTGGAACTGAACCGCATATGTATATGCGTAGGTCACGATATTACATAATTTTTCAGATTGAATTTTCCACTCGATATGAGAAAGTGTAGGCATGTTAGTTCTGCTTCAATATAAATGTCACCTAAATTACTTAATGAATGGAAATATATGTAGGAAAAGAATATTTCTGCTACATTGGACTTTTTAGTGAGTTTAATGGGTTAGGAAAAGGAAAAGAATTTAAGTCTTCAGTTCGTTGAAAGATTATTAAACTAAAAAATGTTTTTCTTCGGTAGTAAGTCTGCCGATTATACAATTGTAGAACATTTGGGTTATAAATAATCTACAATCAAATCATATTATGAGTACCATGTTCTCCCAAGATTGATATACCAAAATTCTGAGCAATCAAAGTAATTCCTAATATAACACATGGGCTGAAAAGTCCCGGGCCTAACACATAGATGACGCTAGTTTTATTGCAGTCACCTTTCTCTCAGTTAGTACTAACCTTCAAAAGACAGCTGTTAAAATTTCATGATATTCTAATCATTAGTTTGTGAGTTATTGTGCTAAGAGTCACGCTACTTTTGTTATTTTCAAAACAATGGGTCAAAAACAATTTCGTGTTTTAATTTTACACTGCCTCTTGATGGGTAAAAATACCGTTCAAGCGAAGCAATGGCTTGAAAAGTGTTATGGGGACTCCGCTCCATCAGAAACAACAATAAAACGTTGGTTTGCTGACTTCAAACGTGGTCGTAGAGACACCGATGATGCAGAACGCAGTGGACGTCCAAATGAGGCGGTAACACCAGAAAACATAAAAAAATCCACAAAATCGTTTTGAATGATCGAAAAGTGAAGTTGCGTGAGTTAGCTGACATCGTAAAGATATCAAAAGAACGTATTGGCTTTATATTGCATGAGCATTTGACTATGAGAAAGCTCTGTTCAAAGTGGGTGCCGCATTTGCTCACTGTTGACCAAAAACAAACGTGTTGATGATTCTGAGCAGTGTTTGGACATGTTTTAACGTAACAAACCGGAATTTTTGCGTCTATATGTGACAATGGATGAAACATCACTTCACTCCGGAAGCAAAACGATCGTCATCTGAGTGGACAGCAATTGGTGAACCTTGGTTCAAAGCGCCCGAAAGCACAACAATCGGCTGGAAAGGTTATGGCCTCTGTATTTTGGGATGTGCGTGGTGTAATATTCATCGACTATCTTGAGAGAGGAAATACCATCAATAGTGAATATTATACAGCGTTATTGGAGCGTTTGAAGGCCGAAATTGCAAAGAAACGACCGCATATGGCAAAGAAAGAAATGTTTCATCAAGACAACGCACCGTGTCACAAGTCAATCAAAACAATGGCAAAACTACATGAATTGAACTTCGAATTGCTCCCACATCCACCGTATTCAGCAGATTTGGCTCCTAGCGACTACTGGCTGTTCGCAGACCTCAAAGAAATGCTCGCCGGTAAGAAATTTCGCGCGAATGAAGAGGTTATCGCTGAAATTGAGGCCTATTTTGAGGCAAAAGATAAATCGTTCTACAAAAGTGGTATTGAAATGTTAGAGCGGCGCTGGAATGATTGCGTTGCTCTTGATGGAGATTACGTTGATGAATAAAGCTAATTTTGAACCAAAAAACCGTGTTTTCTTTGTTACACCCGGGACTTTTAAGCCCATGTGTTAATGTTGCTAAATACAACTACTCACGGCATTGGTGGGATCATTTATGGGAAAGATAATGTGAGGAGAGAAAAACGTTAACATGCGAACATGCGCGGTTTTGGAGCGATTTTCTTAACCACACATTTTTTAGCGCTATCTAACGTCAAGAAAAGACACCTGTCTGTCGCTCATATGCAGCATTATATTGGCTATTGTGCTCTAGACATTCTCTCAGTATGTTTTTAGTCAAAGTAATCTGTAACTACCTATACCTATAATGCATATGCTCTTATTGATGACCCCGATAGTGCGTGAAGTCATTGTAACTCATTGCAACAATACCCATCGAAGCTCTTAAGAAACCCTAATCCTACTCTAAGGCGTTTATTCTTTAGTTCAGAAGATATTAGATCTTCCCTCTTGAAGAATTCTATCGGGAGTGACTGCGGGAAACGCATGCATGTACATAATACATGTATGTTCTACCATTTCTAGATGTTTCTTACATAGACAACAAAGCTGATCTTTAGTTTCCCCAAGTTTGTGTAAATGATATTGCAAGGCTACATATCTTGTCGGTACCCTGTCAATACTCTGAGGTTCTCTTCGCTAAAAGATAGCAACGTATTGGTTGTCCGTAGGATGAGCGAAATAAATGACTTCGGCTAGGCTCTTGTCCAGCAATGATTAACTTTTGATGGTCTTTCCATTTCTATACCTCAAAGTAAGCTTCACAATATGTAATCACACAGCCAGTCCCTTCAAATAAATAATCTTGCAAAGTCTACAAACTCCACGGTCCCTTTCGTAATTTGTGTTTTGTAAATTCATAATAACACCGCGCGGGACCAATTCTAACTTCTGTCAAAATTCAAAACCATTAAAGAACGGAAAATTATTAACTATTTTAAAATTAAATAATAATAAATATACTTTTGAGAGCAACACAACCAAAAAACAAATACTCCTTTATATTTTAGCTGATATTTATCTTCATTAACGTAGTGAAAATAGGAGTGCTAGATTTAATTAAAAGCGAACCTTCAAATCTAATTTGTGTATGAGTCTTCTTTAATTTCGAGTTTGCCGTGCTTACGTAATTGATTTGGCACCAATCTCTGCGTTGGAGTTTAATTGATATACCTCTTTTTTGTGAAAATTGAAGTTTTAACGGAATTTATTGCAAATTGAATAGATTTGTCAGCTCTTTGGGGTTTCTCTAATAATTCGTTTTGTAGCCTTTATTCATTGTAAGATACTCTGTATATATATTATATACAAATAACAATTGAATAATAATGTATTTGCTTGTGTATACTATTTTATGCACGAAAACCACTGCTACTAGGATAATACGCCGGTATCGAATGTTGCTGATTGTTGAAGAAACCATGACGTGAATATACTCCAGATACAAAGTGGATCTTGTCAGAGAGATTTTATTGCGAACTAAGGCCTGTTTGAGACGGGGATGAATTTAGTAGTAAATTTGTTGATATTTTTTGTAACATTTTGATTTAAAAATTGACAAATGTAAATGAAATAATGCAAATTATATGAGATTTAGCAGCAAAAGTGCATCAACATTACCGAATATAACTTGTGAAGAAGTTGTAATTATTTAATTATATTAATCAATGTCATAATAATCACGTATTCTACAAAATGAAGGTCCGTAAATTGAAGAAGATGGTTGTAAGCTCATGCCATGAATTTAACGAACGATCATTCGTTTACAATTTTACCTAACAAATTTTGTAAATACTGGACCCTACTGTACTTGTTCTTTACGCAAAATATTTTAGTCACAAGATCAGCTGTTATATTGCGATATGGTTGTGTAAACAAAGAAAAGTATCTACTGTCCATTCTTGGGAGATTAAATATTTCTAAATATTACTAACTATTAAATTAAAATGGTAGCAAGTTTTTACGTAATGAACATGGGCGAAGAAGTAAAACACAGTTTTACAAATATTTCCAATATATTTAATACAACGTAATATATGGCATGTTTTGCTATTACTGTGGCTTCATCAGATCTTCTATTACTACCACGGGGAGCGATCTTATATTTGTGACCTTGATCTTCTTTTTCTTTTTTCATTCGTTCATAGATATTTGGTAGAGAGCGCAAGAATCGAATTATACAGACAAATACGCATGCGCATTCTTCAATATTAGAAGTTACGTGAGGTTATGTTTCTCTAGTTACACATGGTTATCAGTTATTCGTTTCGTTCTTGTGATTTAGTCGCAGTTTTAACGCTTGATTTTGTTGAATGTTTTACGTTTTTGTACATAAATACATTAAAAAAAAAATTACATTTCGTGAACGTTTTTATACCACTTTTCGTACATAGTGTACTTCTATTTAATTTTCGTATATAAGTACCAGGTATAGAAAGATTATACCTGTTTTCATTGTGAGTATTTTAATTATTATATTTAATTATTTATTACCATTAAAATGCAATAAATTTCGAAAATTTGTTGTTATTTATTTTTCAATTCTGGTTTGTTGAGATAGGAATACATTGCTTTCCAAGAATATCAAGCAAGTAGTTCTATTTTGGCAATATACATACTTATTTCGGCATACATGTTTTTTTGTGCGACAGATATTCTTCTTGCTATATTAGCAACATGTGGAGCAGATAGCAAGAAGAATATTTGTTACAATAGAACTTGCAGAATATATTACATATACATGATTTGAAATCGCCATTTAGATTTGGCGGATTGAAATACTTTTTATACAAACGGTAGGTGGCGCCAAGCAACCACAAAATAATATCGAATGGATTCCTATCACCTATATATATTATCTCTGATTACTACTGTGCAATACGTTATTTTAAAGCCCTGAAATTCCACTCTTACAATAATTAAGGATAATATGTGTACATACTGTAATTACATAATGTCTCATTAGCCCTCAAATTCAAGTATTACTTTCTATAAACAGATTTAATAGTGGTGAATTGTTACGCTCTATGTATTTGATCGTTGAGTAACGTATTTGAATATTTAAGTTTATTTATTTCTAGAGACTCGAATAATTTGTGAATACTTGTGTCTTTAGAAATAAATTAAGTTAAATAGTCACATTAGTAAACAATTAAGTAGATCTTAATAATTTACCACTATTGAATTTGTTTCTAAAAAGCAATACCTCAACTTGACGACTAATTAGACATTATGTAATTATCTACAGTATGTATACACTACTATTGTAATAGTGGAATTTCGGAGTTTTAAAATAACGTCCTGTTCGGTAGTAATAGAACATCTGAAGGTACAGTGATAGCAAAACATGTAATATATTACGTCGTGTTTAATATATAGGAAATTTTTGTAAAACTGTGTTTTAGTTCCTTACTCATGTTCAATATTGATTTCCAACAAGTACTGGCCAACAATTCAATTTTTACGTAGTATGCATATCTGAGGTTCCACAAGGCTCCTATTACTTAATATTTTTCTGAACGATATGTGCAATAAATGGCGGTGTGAGTTTTTTGTATACGCGGATGATTTCAAAATCTACAATGTTATCAATTCGGAAATCGATTATGTTTAGGTGCAGAGTTGTTGTTTGTGCCATTTCCATCGTTTGTTGAACTTACATAGTCCGACGTATCGGCAGTTCGTTTACTGCTATTTCTTCAGGGGTTTTGCTTGCCAGAATATATGCTTCGATGATTTTTGTTTGACGTTCCCTATTTTTTATTAGTGTTAAGTTGTCGTGATTGGGGATCGAATTCGATTTATTTTTCTCGATTTTCGTGTTCCACCTGACTTAAGCACTAAGCTAATAAGGGGGAAAGACATTAGTGTGTTAAACTTATATTTAAGCTACAATTTTCTGCGCAGAGCGGGATGCGCAGTAGACCTGCGCTGAAGGTGGTGCGTTGTAGACCGATTCTTTTGCGCATGAAGACGGCAAGACTAACTGTCGAAATGTCGGACTATGTAAGTTCAATAAATGATGGAAATAGTCCAAACAACAACTCTAGTTTATGAAAATCCATCGTCAACAGTATCACGTCAAGGGTTAAATTGCAGACTTATCTTATCCTTATTAATGAGTGGTGTATTTTGAATAGCATATCTCTAAATATTGGCAAATATTTAGTGATCATTTATACCGAACGGTCTAATTCAATTACACTGTTCAATCTACATTCATTACAAGAACAGAAGATGTGGGAGTACTTTTTACTTCAAAACTAAGCTTTTCTGATCATATATCTGCTATATGACTTTCTGCTTCTAAATCATTGGGCTTTATAAAAACAACTTGTCGTGGTTTCCGTGGTATCTCGGCGATAAGGACCCTATACTATGTCCTTTTTCAGTGTCAAATTGGAGTATGCTAACTTAACTTGGTAGCCTTACTAAACGTATCAGATGATTTCTATAGAAGACGTCCACAAGAGATTCCTCAAACATCTTATCTATAAGACTAACGGTACTTACCCTGATCGTGGATCAGATTACGTGACATTGCTGAAGCAACGTAATTTTAGTTTATTGGAATATCGTCGCGATAGAAATAGTGCAAGATTTTTTTACTTTATCTACTGTCTTATGAAGTAGATTCCCCATCATTACTGGCTTATGTGGATTTTTGGGTAGCCCCACGTTACACACGTTTTCTCGTTAAGTATAGGCTTAATACAAATATCTTGGATAAATTGCCTGTGTTCCATATGATCACCAACTTTAATAGAATATACTCATAGAATATTTATTTACTTTTATCAAATGTATTACACAGCGCAGAAATGTTTGTTGATTCGATATTGTATTGCACATAGAGCATGTAATCAATGTGATTTTAGTATTGTCTTGTAAGTGATTACGTTTGGATAAATATAGGTTATTATTATTATTATTATCCGTGCAAATATGCCACACATCACATGAAATTATCATAGAGAAAGATTAAGAATTTGTAAGAATTGAGTAGCATATTTGTTGCAAGATTCTAGGGAAGGAGTGATACTACATTTTGTAATAAATTATCCTGTGAAGCCATCCTTATACGTGGATGGATAGATTGTTGTTTCTTAACTTTGATAAAGTTTTGTTGTTAAAGTTTTTGTTGACCTTTTATCGAAAGTTCGAAATTTCTTTTCATTTAGAGCTTACTTTAGCCAATCTCTTAACAGAAATAAAATACAGTGAAACAAAGAAGAAATTATATTAAACGCTCGAATTACCAATTCTTGGATCTAATTTCTCAGCAAATTCATATAATTCATTCTTGGTGCTATCTTTTGAACATCTAAATAAATCCTTTAAGATGTAGATAGACTTGATTCATGGTATCCCGAATATAAAAATTAAATACATATGTTTGTGTGTGCGGAGCTGAAATCAACGATGTGTGGACTGTATCGAACTGGTTGCTCCAACACTAGTTTCCTTTAATGATTAGATTTCGAAGGACCAAGAAATACAGAAATAATTCAAGTGCGTCGTTTTAACACTTTGTATTACTTTTCTCAATGAATGCATCTGCGAAGACTACACGAAGCTACTGAAATTACATGTAAAAACTCAACGGTAATTCTAACTGTCACTCTGACTGACTATTTGTCTATATATATCTAGATCTAGTAGATATTTAAAATAAATTACTTTCGTCGAGGACGAAACCACATACGTATCTGTAACTGCGGTGAACATGGTGGCAATTCATTCAATGATTTCTATTCGATTCATGATTTTATGAGATTTTTTCAGGATAGTTGCATTTTTTACTGCAGAAAAGTCGATAGTTTAAAATGAATTGAATAGAACGTATCTTTTCTGTTTAAGAAGTGAAATAACAATTCTGCATAGATTTCTTGTAATTTAACTGCATTACTTTAAGTAGCACATCTTATATAAGTTGTCTTGATTGAAATTAATACGTAGGCTTCCACGGGCAGAGTTAGTAATAAACGCACTATTTCCGAAATTGGACTGTGTCATGATAACGTATAAGAGAAAAACCACGTTAGAAGTGAAAAGCTTCTGGGACGGAAGAAGGTTTTCGCCTCTAGAGTGGTTAACACGTCGAATTGCTGTAACCTTCTTCCAAAGTGATTTCGTCTCCAGCGTAGTTTACACGTCGAGTTACCGTGTCACTTTGGTTCCCTTGCGTTTCTCCTGAAGAAGCCTTCTGCGATGGAGGCGAAACGTCGAGACCCCGCCTTTCTCTTTTTTTCCTTTGTTTCTGTGTCCCTTCTCTCCTTTTTTCTCTCATCCTTTTTTCATCATTTTGACCTTTTTTAAATCCTCTCCTTTTTTTCTGTTTTTTTCTCTTACCTTTATTTAACTTTCTCCTCTTATACCCTATCATGACGCCCTATTACCCTATCATGATTAAAAGTGTTTAATAAAACTAAAAAGTGTCTTTTTAGCACACTGTTTTCTTTATTTTGAAAAGTTCGTGTATATTGCAATAAATTACAGATTTCACAAAAGTATCTTATTCTAGATTGCCTAGTCTCGATTAATATACCTCCACAAGTTGCTGCATACATTCCTGTATCTATAATAGTTATCAGTGCGGAATTGATTTAAATTAAGTACATTTCTTTGATAGCTGTTGTTCATTTTCATGATCTTTTTTTAAATTGAAGCAGATGTCTTTATAGATAAAGACTTGGCTATAACTTTCTGTTTAGCACTTGATAATAGAAACTGGTAAGTTTCTTAAATCTTACGATGTATGTATACAATACATTCCTAACACATTTATAATTTCTATAAATTCAAAGACAATTAAAACAATGTTTTGTTCGTATGAAATTGTACGAGTACTGCTGGTATTTTAGACAGCGTAGTATATGTGAACATTTTTGGGTTAGAGTACAAAAAATACAAATACACACAAGTCTACTTCGTGTTTAAATAGCTTATACAATCCTTAATGTCCTTTAACGTTTTTTGTTGGGATTCTAATAAATCCTGGTCAAAGTTGCATTGCAGTCCACTAACAATCCTGATGCTTTTGAAGAGAGTTTGAAGCAAATGGACATACTCATCTTCAGTTTTTGATTCTAGCATATCGGCTCTCTGCTTTACGTGAACTAGAATATTTTGTATTTGTTGTAATTGGGTTTCTGCCGCTTCGATGTTTCGAACCTCCGAAAGGCGCCTTTGAATTTCTGAAAGTGACTGAATTGAATTTCCTTCAACTTCAGGGAAATCGCAATTTGACGAGGTTTGACTAAGAGACTCCTTTCTCTCGCCATCTATACCTTTTTCATTAAATTTTTGTGAAGTGTCATATCCGAAACTGTGAGATGTACTCCTAATTAACGGCTTCCTCGCATTACTTGTGAATACATTCCGGTTAGAGTAAATGTCAGGTCTTCTTGCTTTATATTTATTGAGAGTGCTTTCTGATGTGCTTCTACCTAATGAAATATTTGAAGTCGGCTTTGACATGTTGTATCGGGAGTACTTTGGAGTATCTTCGCTTACTTCTGGGATGGATGGATTTTCAAGTGATAAAGCAAGCCTCGATGTATTATTGTTATAACTATTATGAACCTCATCGTTCGCTTCCATGTCATTTCGATTTTCTGGAGGATCTGCTTCAATTTTAATTTCAGTGCCATTATGTTTATCTGCATGGTTTTCCATTAAATATGGCTTGTATTCCAAGGCAGATGATTTTGTCAAAGAATTTAAGTTTTTATAAGGAATTTCGTCTTCTGTATCGTTTGGGTTCGTGTTTAAATTGCTTAGTTTATTAAATTCAGCAACATGCTCTGCTGAATTTTGTTCATCTCCAATTTCGTTATTATTGGAATTGGTCACCACTGCAAGAGAACTCGTCAAGCTCGAAGGTTGTTCATAAGACCTCAGATGATATCTGCTGTTTACGTAATTTACCTCAATGGCTGGATTAATCACTTCATAATATTCGGTTTCATTTTCTTCTGGTACTAGAGAATCGACTTCATTAAATATACTGTTTTCTGCTGGAGAATTTCGATAAATTTCCTTTGATAACGTTTGAGGTTCTAAAATGGTATCGTTTTCATTTGTGTGACTAAGAGTATCATCTATTGTACGACTTGTGAAGTTATTTACGGCAATATCATCTAAAATTAGGGACTGTTGGTTTGTAATCGTGCTGGTTTTATCTATTGGTTGACTATCGTCAATAATTGCTTGATCTGTATTACTACGGTAAGGACCCTGCCAATCAATATTCGGATTTTGATTAATCTCTTGAGGAACTGGACTTGGTTCTGTTGGCATATTATTTGATGTATTCTGAGATAACTCATCTATAGTACCTTCATTTGTTTCTTCTATTGCGATAGCTGGATTATTAACCTCTGTTGATGCAAAACTAGGAGGTGGTTCAATAAATATAACATCTTTAATATCTTCATCCTTAAAAGTATCAACAGTATTCACGTTTTCAATATCAATTAGCCAATTGTGTTGTGGTAGTGATTGTTTTGGGTCTTCATGTATATCGGGTATCACCGTTTCAACAAAAGCCGCTTCATTTTTGGAAGGATCTTCATTCTGACGTGTTTCTAATTTACTATTGCTTTGTTGTTCCTGATTTTCTGTGATATCCTCGTCGGGCAACTCTACTATTTTAACAGAATTTTTAGGCTTCAGTTGTTGCGATTCAACTTCGAAACCGTCTACACAGTTTAGGAAGGCAAGATCCATATTGATAGAGTTCTCAAAAATTTTATCGATTATTTCTTCTTCTGGAGTTGGTGTAGGTTGAATACCATAACTTAAAAATACTCTGGTTCTATCATCGGTTGGTATGTAAAGGTTTTCAAGATTGTGCCTCTGCATTTTACTTGGTCTTCTATAGTGGTCCTCCAAATATAATTCATCGTTAATTGGGTTCAATACTCGATTTTCTCCAATTCTTATCGATGAAGTCGTCTCATCTTCATCTCCGTTGTCAATATCGTCATCTACTTCATATGTTTGGCAATAAGATTTAGCGAAATCAAACGTTACTTTCTTTCCATCTGCTCTGTCACTTTCTATACTGATATCGCTGTAATCATTATTATTTTCTAACTTTATGAGATGGTTTTTATTCGCCCTATGTGACTCTGGAATCTTCAAAAATTCCGGATCATCCTTGAAATTGTGATAATGTTCATCTAAAAGCAATGCTTCATCCTGTATTTGGACCTCTTCATGTTCATGAACTTTTTCTTTCGAAAACTCGGTTGACACGAAATCGCGTTCCTTCATTCGAACTCTTTCCATCCAGCTCGTCATATTGTTGATATTTCTCTCTTTAGCCTCTGGTTTTGACTTGGACTCAAGTTCAGACACGTCTTCTCGTTCAACTCCGTCCACATGCTCAATTTCGACCTGACGTTCAGGTTCAACTTGACGTTCAACATCAATTATTTTCAGTTTCGGTGCTAAATTATTCGTAGGAGTAGGAAGTTCTATTTGCATTTCTAAAGAATCAGGTTCTATGATGTCTTCCGAAATATTATTCGAGGTTTCCAGTTTGTGTTGTATAGATTCAGGGTTGTTTGGTGCATTATTTACTTCCTGGTGTTGAATATATTTTTCATCTTTTATTATGGAATCATAGCGTGGTGGTTGAAGTGAATCTTGCTCAAGTCCTTCCTCCGAACCTAAAACATATAATAAAAGTTACGTTTTATTTAGTAAAAGATGAAATGTGTAGATTTTCTACTTCTAGAAATTGAATTCAGAATCGTGAATTGTATAGTTCAGTAAGCAGTTCTGGTTGAAACGTAAAATCGTCTGATGAGTTCCGAGTGTGAAGTAAGACTTTTGTATTTACCTTAAGTGCATTCGGGAGACTAAGTATCATAGACGGCTAATTGTTTAGGCCAAGGCGGATAATAATAATAACAATAAACGTGAGCGTGCATCAGAATACGGAGCGGCTTAAATAATTACGAGGGCCATTTGGAAATTAAAGAACTTTTTGTTTTCACACGTTACTGTGTCCCCCCACCACCACAGGCGACCCACCACTGACCTTGGTACTCATCCGCTTCAATTTGGGGCCAGCTATGATCTAATACGGTTGATTACTTCTTAGTTGTGCGACTTTAAAATGTATCACAAAATTGACGATCCCCCCAAGTGTAAGGTGCACAATATTATCCGCTCTTTAAACGTGCAAAAAGTCCGACCCATCAAAATTTATAACAGATAACTGAGATTTACGGTAATATGATGAAGGAAGCGTCAGTTCGAAAGTGGTGTATCATGTTGAATAGGGGACGGAAGAATACTCAAGATGAAGATCGCTAGGGCCAGTCCTCAGTGGTGACTGACGGACTCAAAGCTAGAATTGACACAAAAGTCCAAGAAAATAGGCATTTTGCAATTAGTGAATTGCACTCATTCTTTTCGGAAATTGCAAGAACTGTGTTGTATGGAATTGCTAGTGCAGATCTATATACCTGTATGTGCCAAGTGAGTTCCTCGAATTTTGTCAGACAAATACAAAATCAAACGAATGGCAACTGTATTGACATTTCTCAGACAAGGATAGCGATTAAGTTTTAAATCACGTTGTCACTGGTGATGAGACTTGGATATCACATTTCACAACCGAAACAAAGCCGCAATCAATGCAATGGCATCATCCGTAATCCCCAACGAAACCGAAAAAACTAAAAGAAATTTTGAACGCCAGAAAGATTATGCCTGCGGTGTTTTGTCCCTGCTCATAGACTACACGCTTAGAGATGAGATCATAAATGCAACGGCCTACTGTCAGACCCTTCAATGACTTCGCCGCGAAGTCGTCCTACTTCACAATAATTTACGTCCGCATGCAGTGGAAATGACACTTCAGCAGTTTAGGTGGGATTTTCTTTTAAATTCAACATACAGTACGGACTCAATCCTAAGTGATTTTCACTTATTCCCGAAATTGAAAGATGTTTTGAGTGGACAACGCTATAGGAGTGATGATGAACATCACTACAACAAGAACAAAGATATCCATTCCAGGAGTAATTCGAGTAGAAAGTTCGAATAAGAAGTCACATAATATTGAAAAAAGGTAAAGCGGCAGTTGTTTTCGATGACACAGTTTTATTACTGAAACAATATGAAATAGCGAAATCGATATCTTTAGCAGAAAATGTTTAAATTGATAGGGAAGAAAAAAGGAAACCAAACTCGTAAAATCAGAATTCCACGTGTCAACGAAAATTGAACATAGTGCGAAAATAGATGTTCTTCGCAAAACACAAATATATTATTAAAGTCACTCTCTTGAAGCACGTAGAGACGTAAAAACAATTCAGAATCTTGAGACAGTAAGTGCACACTTGCTAGATTCTTTAAAGAAAGTGTTTGAAGATATACAGCTTAATTTGAACAGAGATGGGTCTGGAAATCTGCGAAACCTTTTTCTGAGTGGTTTTCAAGATGTTTTTCGTTTGTAGAGAGATAATTAGTTTAAGGCTACAGGGAATCAATACCAGAAAGCGTGCCAACCAAGTTTTTATAGGAAGCTATCGCCCAAGTTCAGTGGAAGAAGCAAGATGTGCACCGTTAAACCTTCGCAGATGCTACGGATATTTCCAGTGGTTTTAGCGGGGAAAAGGGATGAAATTGAGTAATATAATGCAGAAGGATAGTTATTCCTTATGAAGAATTAAGGAGATTTTGGCCACTTCTCCAGAATCAAGTGGTTTTTCTTTAGATTTGAAAATTTGGTATTGGGAAGAGGACAACATTAATTGCCGTATTAACAATAATCTTCTAAACTTCTTCGGAAATAAACTAAGTTTTTGAGGAATTATGACAAAGTTAATGGGGAACCCAGTGTTAAATAATGATTTTTCTTGGCCCATTCTTCATGACCCTTCCTCTTTCTTAGTTTAAATAACTACAATTATATATTTTTTGAGCACAGAACTACGACGACATTGAGGAGTTTACTGCAAAATATAAATTTTGCTAGCTTGATTATTTCGGATATTCGAAAGAAACACTTCAGAGTAATTGGGAGGTTCCGGTTGTGTTATAAGCACGCCCTTTTTGTAAACGACACACACTTTATGAAGTAAAGCAATTAATCGAAAGAGCGCTTTATGTTCTGATTGACTATTGAGATAAAATAAATAATACAACAAATGAAGCGAAAACAAAAATAAAATTCACCAAGTAGCACGTAACTGTAATTATAAAGTCATTGCCGACTATAATTCCCATTATAGAAAAGCAAAACCATGAGTTGTAACGAGAAAAGTTTGCTATATTCTCTGTTTAGTAGCAACATAAACAAATGTTTTCATTGTAGTAAAAATTGCTCTGTACATTTTGAATATCGTTCGTTTTTCGCCAAGTTAAAAATATATATTTTCGAACGCAATATCAAAATTGTGCGATCTTTGGTTCCTAAAACAACTACATATGTACTACATATTAGTTATTTGTATGTGTTAGCGTGGTTCAAACGCAGTCTGTTTATTTAAAATCTCGTAATATGTTTGGATTGGCTAGAAAGGCAGATTGTTTTTGCATGACTTAAGCAAATATGGTTCGTGGAATTTTGTTTGTTTAATGACTAGCGACAGGGGAACACAGTCAAGTACGTAATTTCGGTACGATGTTTGTTTTTTTACAAAATTGAAGTGCTGCACAAGGTTTTAAAAACATATGTAAAGCTTATGAAAACGACGCTATTGCCAAATCTACGGCCTATCAATCGTTTTGGGAAATTCACTTTCATTTAGACGATACCGAGCATCTACACGGAATTACAACGTATACACAGTATATCGGAAAAATAATGTAACTTATCAGATAAGAGAGAAGTAACTAGTTATTCCACCAAAGTTATTTATTTTTATTCAAAATACATTCCTTCTACGTCCATGCAGCTCTAGACACATTCAAACAATGACAGCATAGATTCTTTTAAGCTAAATTTTTAAATCGCCTCACAGATCCTCGTCACGGCTTCTTGGACATATCCAACATTGTCGTAAAACGTTCGTTTCATAGCTAGTTTCAGTTTCAGCAGGAGGAAATGGTCACATAGTGATAAGTCTGGCGAATAGGGAGGGTGTTATAACACAGAGACTTGTTTTTCGTCAAGAGCGACAGTCCTGTATGGTGGTGCATTATCGTGCAACAAAAACCAACTTCCGGGCGCTCTCATGACTACTGGAAATGCAATTTTGCCGATCTTCCAGAGCTTAGGGACTTCCACGTAGCACTTTGGGGTTTTGTTTGAGGTTCGTACTTGAAGCACCAAGTCTCATCAGCATCGTCTGCCTGTTTCGATAAGATCCTTACAATGTACAACGCAAGCAATGCTTTTGTCCTTAGTTAAGGCATGAGTTAAAATTTCGTGAATCATATCCTACGTGGTATTTAATTCTCCCGCTATCAACCTCACAGTCGAATTCGCATCCTATCAGATAATTTCACGCAGTTCTTCGATCAGCTCCTCGCGATTTTTGTTGGGTTTTCTTCCAAAGCATCACAGTCATCCTAAAATCGCTTATACAATTCGACCACACGCGTACGGGATAAACAGTCATCACTATAAACTTCTTTCATTAATTGAAATGTTTATGTAAAACTTTTACCGAACTTTAAACAAAATTTAATATTAGCTCGTTATTCCATCACGTGTTTATAACGACCTGAAAAACAGTACTGCCACTTTAATCACTATAACCTAACTACCACTTGATCGACTTTAATACTCACGATCTCGTTTTGTAGAGCAAATGTACAACTTCAGATATTATATTGTTTCAACGGATGGCGTTAGTAACTTTAAATTCTGTAAATTTGGAAAGCTCCGTTATTTTTTCGATATATTGTATATGTGTCTCTACGTTGAGATATCTATAAAATTAACAAGTATGAACAATTACTTTATGTTTAATTGTTGTGCATATTTATTCAAATATGTTTAAAATTGCAGGAATACTCATATTCGAAATACAATAAAATTTTAGAATCGTCATTATCAACCGCAAGCACGGTATGCTTTGAGAAACCATAATCCTGAAATGGCAAAATAAGCAGAGAGCCCTATTTAGAAAATATATATGTGGCGTCAAAGCAGAAACAGTAATCATATCAACTTAAAAAGATAAAGAAAGATCTTAACAAAAAACGCCATACAAATTTCATTGTATGTTGGCTCTAATCGACGAAGCCATCTAGATTCTTATCTATGGCATTTGGAATTTTCGTTTAAAAATATTTTTTTTACATTACTTTAGTAAAAGATATGATATTCTTAAAATTTATGAAAAATTCTAGATTTAAAGTAATCTGAGATTTGATAAGTTATTCCCACTAAATAAATGTGGTGACATCATCTCTTCTAATTAACAAATTCATGTCTTTGTCGAGAAAGATCACAACACAAGTATAAGGAAAAAACAACATGAATACATAAAATAAGATAATAATTGCGAAAGATATTAATGACGTCGCCAATGTCTTTCGAAGTATTCGCATTCACCTTAGGTCAAAGTTTGCTCTATTTGCTCCAGGGCTACATTCTATAAAAATAAGGCGTACATCGAAACCCTATGAATTAAAACATATCTTTAATGGAAACTGATGTATTATGTTTTGATGACCCTATAATAATAGTGCCGGATATTTTACAAACGTATACATAGCTAAATTAGGATATATGAGAATGATTTAGCAAGGTCAGTTTGTGAATACTGTTTGAAACTTTATCTGCGCGTGAGAATGATTGCATTGAGGTTGGCACGGTACTGCAATGCAGAATATACGTAGATGTACTATATGACGTTACACTTTGCAGCGCTTTGCTAAAGCGGTCTCCTTTTTTGTGATGGAAAATTTGTACGGTATATTGCAGCCCTGCAATGAAGCTTAAACAAACTTGTAACTTAAACTTCCAAACAAATGATGCTCGTTTCAATATTAATTATTGTGTATAATTTTACAAAAACTAGAATGGTATTTAAAGCAGCACATCAACTAACGAAATAAAAGAAAACACATGGTTGAATATACATCCGTACTCATCAAATTATGTTGATAGGGCAAGTATATGTAAAATCAACGCTTACAATTGAACAAACTAAAAATTAATAAAATGTGGATGAAGGACGTAATTATATAAAATTATAAATAATTAAACAAAATATCAATGGTGTTCAGCTATTTTAGAACTTTATTTCTTTCCTGCTGGGCGGCCAACGTCTAGGTTATTGTTTTACCATTGTGGGTAATGGAATCACGTAAATCCTTAATAGCGGTTACTTTTCACACAGAAATTCGGTTTAGGATATTGAGACCTTAGTATAGATCGGACCTTCTGTTAACTTACACAATTTACCACGTTCACATCTACTTTAACGATTTAATTATTTCTGTCAAAGGTAAACAAATCAAATTGCCACTGCTGCAATAGGCTCAAAATTTGATGAAAAGATAAAGTACATTCTTCTTAAAACGTAAATGGTGAAATACATTAACTTTCACCTAAGAAATCTGAAAAGAAAGATTACACAACTTAGCGAATTCAACTTAGCATTTAACAGCTGTTTGTGCTAGTCGATGAAAGTCCAACTAAGGTGCTGCAATGTAGCGCTATTTTGCAGTGCTGTGCATACTTGAATATAACCAATGATTGCGCCCGCAGGCTGTCGGTATTCCTTGCGCAGAACCTAACACCATTTGCAATCAGGGTGTCAGTTGGTGTGCTTCATATAGTAATGTCTAAGAAAATCGAGCGACTCGCCAACTGTGAAATACGATCGGTTATCCTGTTCTCGCCAGCATGAAACATGAAAGCTACAAAATTCACCAAAGCAGGAGATTCACAATTCCCAAATTATCTTTCGCTAGATAATTAACCCATCAATAAATCTTAACCACATCTTTCTAACATTCGTTAGAAATTCTTTGCACTGAAAATAGTTTATTATCCTTATATTTAAGACAAGGGTTCAAGAATTGATGAATTTGAAGTATTTAAGCATTAAAGAAGTGTTAAGCTATAGGAAGCTGTAGCTAACACATGGGCTGAAAAGTCCCGGGCCTAACAAAGAAAACACGGTTTTTTTGGTTCAAAATTTACTTTATTCATCAACGTAATCTCCATCAAGAGCAACGCAATCATTCCAGCGCCGCTCTAACATTTCAATACCACTTTTGTAGAACGATTTATCTTTTGCCTCAAAATAGGCCTCAGTTTCAGTGATAACATCTTCATTCGTGCGAAATTTCTAACAGGCGAGCATTTTTTTGAGATCTGCGAACAACCAATAGTCGCTGGGAGCCAAATCTGGCGAATACGGTGTATGTGGGAGCAATTCGAAGTTCAATTCATGTAGTTTTGCCATTGTTTTGATTGATTTGTGACACGGTGCGATGTCTTGATGAAACAAAATTTTTTTCTTTGCCATATGCGGTCGTTTCTTTGCAATTTCGGCGATCAAACGCTCCAATAACGCTATATAATATTCACTGTTGATGGTAGTTCCTTTCTCAAGATAGTCGATGAATATCACACCACGCACATCCCAAAATACCGAGGCCATAACGTTTCCGGCCGATTGTTGTGCTTTCGGGCGCTTTGGACGAGGTTCGCCAGTTGCTGTCCACTCAGATGACGATCGTTTTGATTCCGGAGTGAAGCGATGGATCCATGTTTCATCCATTGTCACATATCGACGCAAAAATTCCGGTTTGTTACGTTTAAACATGGCCAAACACTGCTCAGAATCATCAACACGTTCTTGTTTTTGGTCAACAGTTAGCAAACGCGGCACCCACTTTGAACAGAGCTTTCTCATAGTCAAATGCTCATGCAATATAAAGCCAATACGTTCTTTTGATATCTTTACGATGTCAGCTAACTCACGCAACTTCACTTTTCGATCATTCAAAACAATTTTGTGGATTTTTTTGATGTTTTCTGGTGTTACCACCTCATTTGCACGTCCACTGCGTTCTGCATCATCGGTGTCTCTACGACCACGTTTGAAGTCAGCAAACCAACGTTTTATTGTTGTTTCTGATGGAGCGGAGTCCCCATAACACTTTTCAAGCCATTGCTTCGCTTGATCGATATTTTTTCCCATCAAGAAGCAGTGTAAAATTAAAACATGAAATTGTTTTTGATCCATTGTTTTGAAAATAACAAAAGTAGCGTGACTCTTAGCACAATAACTCACAAACTAATGAATAGAATACCATGAAATTTTAACAGCTGTCTTTTGAAGGTTAGTACTAACTGAGAGAAAGGTGACTGCAATAAAACTAGCGTCATCTATGTGTTAGGCCCGGGACTTTTCAGCCCATGTGTGATTTCGAAATTTTCAGACTTTCTTTGACTGGCACCTTCAATCCACAATATTAACACTCTTCCGCTTTATTTACTAAAGCATTTTGAGGCTTTAAAATATATACGAATTGAAGTAGACAGAATACTCTTTTGAATTCCATCTTTGCCTTAAAATTTTTTTGCAATTGTCGAAAGGAACTGTTTGTTTTGTAAGCGATCTTTTTTTTTAGTAATAACTTGATAATAAGTTTCGTTCATTAATATGAATTTCTTATTGCTTTTTATTAATTTATTTTTATTACAGTACAGTAACACGTACTTCAACATTAGGTAAAACAGAACATAGAGTAGGGAACTAAAAAAATTCTGTCATATAAAAGCGAATAATTTTAAAGCTACACGTGCTATTTCCATAACTTAGTAACAGTAAAACCATTTAACATAAAACCATGCAAATTACGAGCATAGCTTTCTTTAAACATTCGAATAAAGAAACGGAAGTTAGCAGTTTTGAATCCCTTCACAGACGATCTATTTTGCGTGTATAACACAAACTGGGCAACTTCGCTATTGCGGGTAAGGTTGTGTAAATGCACTGTTTACATTTTTTTCTAATAGTTTTTAAAGAGCAAAAGAAGTTTGGTTCTAGCCGGCTAACAGAGCGGACGTGCTAACATAGATAAGACTATCGTATTTAAAAGTACGCGCGAAAAAAACAAAGGACTATAACAAAAATATTGTGATGCTTCAATGTTTAGAATAGTATAGTGAGTGAAAAAGAAGAAGAAAAAAAATTAAGAAATAAAGAAAGGGTAGATAAATAAAGACCAAATAGCGGACTATTATCTACGTGAGAAGAGGATCGGTGCGATTGCAAGCTTCAAGGTCCGACGGGTCGACCGGCGAAGGGGCTTGCGGAATAAAAACAAGTAGGCGTGTGTGTATACAGGGACTGACAGAAAAGTTTCTTCTCGAGAGAACTGAGCAACGAAAAGGGATGGACAGTGAGGAAGGATACACATCTGAAGAGGCACAAAATAAAAGGAGAAGAGAGAGGGAAGAGCAAGAGATAGCTTTTAGAAAATAGCAAAAAGATTATCCAAAACATGGATTGGTTAGGAATACTCAATTCCAGATGTATTTGAAGTAACTGAAAAAGCGCAACAGATTTAAAAGTTTTGTCACAGCTTTATTTTTGAATATTTTTGCCAAATATGTGTGTCATCGTGTAGCTATCGATTAGAGTGTTAGAAAGGGAATTCGTTTTTTTTTTTGATTCTCGTACGCATAGCTTCTTTTCACTTGGGTTTCGCTAAGGTGTAGTAATTTTTGATTATGGGGTAAGGTAGTAAGCGAATAACAATGTTTCTTATTTATATCATGTAACAAGAATTCGTGGCATGTCTTGTCATATGGATTGTACAAAGAAAACTATAATTTGCATGCGCCTATATCAAAAGAGCATTGTACAACTACCACGTCATATTAGAGTCACCTGTATTCTTAAATAGTAATAAGATCAACTTACCAAGACTTCTAAAATCCGTTTCGGGATCGTTATAAGATTCTTTTCTTTCTCTAAAGGGCGGTGAGATCTGTTTCATAATCTTCTTTTCTTCGTCGTCGTATATATCGTCGTCTTCTGAAATACAATCAAAGAAACTATCTTCCGATTGAGTAGTTATGCATGAATTACTGCGTGACATCGGTAATAGATTGGAAGGCGGAGTTCCCCACACTATTTCCTCCATACTCTCGGTTTGATAAGTATCTTCACTGTTTTCTTGACTATCTGTTGGCAATTGAATCGTGTGAGTTATGGTTGATATCTCATCCATTTGTTCTTGTTGTTTGGCGGCGTAACTTTCCACGTTGTCGCTGTGTCTATTTGCTTTCTTCCAGGTCCTTTCGACTTTTTTTCTAGGTTTTGCGACTGGAACACTTAAGAACTGTCCTTCTAAGTCTTTGGTATTTTCATAGAGCGGCGATGATGGAGTAGTACTCAACGTACTAGCGGTGCTAGTGGTGCTCCCTCTTGACTGGTCTTTACTTCGATTTCGAATTACTTCGTCTAGCTGATTCAAAAATTTTTCTTGATTTCCGAAAGCGAATTTTTCATCTAATGGTTCAGTGGTTGTTATGGGAGCAGGATCTGCTTCCATACTTTCAAGTGCGGTTGCATTTCCTTCAAATTGCGTTGATTGTGGACGTTCTTGTGTAGAATGAGAGTTTGGAATATGAGTTTGTACAGTTGTGATTGTTTCCATTTCCTTTAAGTCGTTTAGGTAATCATTTGGCACATTGGTGATTGAAACATTGCGGTTCACAGCGTCTAGGACAGCTGGAGCGGCCGATAACCCAGGATTTGTATTGGTTTCTTTGAATATATCCTCGTTTTGCGCCTTCATTGCGGAAGCTTTTCTTTTACTGCGACGTAAAGATTTCCTAATTAGATAATCCTGATAAATTTCCGATTCCGATTTAGACATAACTATGGTACTCGTAGTTCCCAACTTCACGTACTGTTTATACCTTCGTTTTTGTTCTTTTTCGTAACTACTTAACTTATCACCGGAAAATATTCTCTTTAGTAAGTCCATGTTGACGGAATCTGCAAGAAAATTATATACTATGAATGTTGCTACTAATTGCAATTTAGTAATTAACTTTTTTAATCATTAAGGTGCATTATTCAATAAACTAAATTATTGGAGCCCGAAATAATACTGTGATTTACTTGGTTCTGGCGTAGAACGAAACTATCCAAATCCTTTAGCAGAAATAGACATGGGGGTGGTGCTTTAATAAGGTTCTTTAAACAAAAAATTAAGGATGTATGTAAAAAAAATTATAATCACAGCAAAATTGGAAGAATGAATTCGTAAAAGATGACAAGGAAGTAGCAAGAGAAGCACTAATATGCGTAAAGGACATCATGGGACAAAATTCGAAATGTTCTGTATATTTAACGAGAATAAGAACATAAATCGAAAATCGAACAAATTACGTTTTAGGCGAGGAAGATGAGTGCAAGATTGGTTTTTTATGTTGCGACAACTAAGAGAAAAATGCCGAAAGATGTTACAAAAGCACTTTTCTGTGCTATTGATCTGGAAAATCCTTTCGAGAGAGCACCAAGGAAATCGATGGTAAAATCCCTATAAGGAAACATAAGGTTATATCTTCAGTCATAAAAGTGACTTCACGAGTAGGAGGAAATAAAATGAAGGCATTCAAGGCTACATTCAAAATAAAATAAGGAAGTATTTCGAGCCTATTGTTATTCATAGCTGCAATACATATAACAGCAAAGAAGATATGGAGGTGATTCCGTTCCCTTTACCGATGCTATAACAGATGGATAACTAGAACTATTAGCTTGTCTACACTCCGAAAGATGGTTTAGAACTGCCATTAGAGGTTCACCTAACCGTTTACCTGGAGGAGAAAGCTTCCCAAACTCCGGTGTCCATCTATTTTCGGCTTCAAAGTTTTGCTATCAACAGAGGCTAAATATGTAGGTGTGATTTTGGACTTCAAATTGACGTACAAATCACACCTGGAACATGCTACAAACAAAGCCACAAATGCCTTTTGGGCCTGCAGAGGAATGTTTGGTCGAACGTGGGGCCTAAAACCAGCAATGATTCACTGGCTGTGCACGAGAGTTATAGTACCAACTATAACTTATTCATCGCTAGTTTGGTAGCACAAAGCCAATCAAGGCGACGCGGTCAAGATCCTTGGCAAAGTCCAAAGGATTGCTTGCTTGGGCATTACGGGGGCCACGGCCTCGACGCCGACGGCTGCGATGAAGACTATCGTTGGGTTTCCGCCACTGCAGCTGGTGCTGAGGTCAGAAGCAATCCTAGGAGCCTACAGAGTCAAATGTAGTGGGTGCAAGGCATTCTCTGACATGTTCGGAGACCACACCAACATCTCCAACTACATCGAATAGACAGCACCGCTATCAATGAGGACCGGCAAAATTCGGCCCGTGTATAGCTTTGCTGGGGGATACAATGTAATAATTCCCAACGGCGAAGCAATAAAGGCATGTACAAGCAAATCGGGACGGGGAATTTCTCGCTGGTTTGATGACGCCTCGAAAACTTCGAATGGCACAAGTATTGGAATTTGGAAAGAGGGAGAACCGGATGGCGAGGCCATCACTGTAGGAGTCTCCTGCTCCATCTTTCAAGCAGAAGTAATTGCCATCCAGACATGTGCAGAGAACTCTCTGGACTACGCACATGACCTGGAAGCGGTGGAAATCGTGTTGGCCAGCCAAGCCGCTCTTAGGGCGCTACAAGCTGTCAAGTTTAAGTGGTATTGAAGTGCCATAGAAGGCTGCAACAACTGGTGGAACATTGCAGCGTTACGCTGAGATAGGTGCCAAGCCACTCGGGGATCAAATGCAACGAAATAGATAACTTGCTAGTAAAAGATGCGAATAGACGACCATTCTCAGGTCCTGAACCGAAGTATGGGAGTACCTATGGCAGTATTAAGACCTACGTTAAATCCGATCTGGCCGCCAATCACCGTTTCTACTGGAACGGTGCAGACGGTTTAAGACACTGTAAATCTCTCGGGATTTATCTAGGTGAGGAGAGACTGTATAAGGCAGTCCTAATGAGCAGGACCAAAGTGAGAGCACCCACAGCGATCTTAACTGGACACTGCGCACTGAATAAACACATACATCGCATGGGTCTAGCAAACTCCTGTGCACCTTCTTGTCGGCTGCTCCGTAGTATGCAGGGGAAGACAGGTTTACCTTTGGGATGCTCAGCTGGACGGACCCAAGTTAGGAAAATTACCGCTCGAGCGAATTATGGACTTTGTTGCTGGAGTACAACCCGGTCGAGTGAACTAAAACCACATGGGTGCACAATTGGGGAGGTACTGGCCGAGTTGCTCTTCGGGGTTATACAAAAAAAATACCGTTCTGTCCCGCACTTTTGATTAGGGGCTATATTTATTTTTGATTGAAGTTAATAATAGTTGTAATTTAAAACCTTAGTACGTGTTTTGACAAGACTGGCAGACGCAACATACGTTGTTTTGTACTCGAAAACATTGCGGGATGATACAGCGTACAGAATACTTAAATTTTCTAGAAAATTGGAATAAGCGTTTTATATATATATTTTTTGATTATTAGGTTTTAGATATAAATCATACGTGATCACTTGTTTGTGAAGAAACCACAAAGTAAACACGCATTAAAGAAGTGCACCATTATGATACTATATTCTCTATAATAGTAGAGAATATAGTAACAGAAACAACAATAATATAGTTTATTTAATTAGTTTAAGCGTAACAAACATTTAATTACACACAAGCACTATGGATGATAGCTTAAAATCAGTCACTTGATTTTAGATAAATAAATATTATAAAGCTATCCCACGCTATAAATAAAGATATCAAAGCTACAGTAACAGCGCCTAAATGATTGCGGAACACAAAAATGTAAATTACTCAGAATAGCTAAACATGAATTCTAAGACACAATTTTCAGTAGCGTACGTAATATGAAAGGCTATCATTTGCATTGCAAAAAGAGTATACAAAATCAGTTACAATATTCTTTGAATAAATCTCTACGCCACTACGTATTATCAGATCTAAAACCTAAATAGTTAAGTTTTTGTAGTGCTAATATATGTGTGTATGTACTTTATAGAGTGGATTCCAAGCAATGCTTCCATACTCAAACTTTGAACATACCAGTATAGCATGATAAATGTGCTAAAATCGTTAAATGTTCTACTAATGCATAAAATAAAAGCCAAACTTCTGTTGATTTTGGATATCACTGGTACGTGCTAATCAAATCTCTTACAGTGTGATTGTCGGTCACATTGTCCATGTCTATTTTTTGTAACAGATTTTAATCTGCGGTCGAATAGATATTAGCGAACACTTTTGCGTCGCCTGCATTTTATAATATTATTTAATATCATTAATATACAGTGATAAGAAAAGCAACGGTGCCGGATTTAGTCGCTACGACGGCTGTATGAGTATTGGTACAAAATCGTAATACGGCACGAAAACAGTCTATCCGTCAAGCATAATTATAAGTCATATGCAACGATCCAAGCAATCAAAGGCTTTCGCAAAATCTACGTAGACAAAGTTTACCTAATTTACCTAATTGGTAACAGCAAATGAAATTATCGTGAAGATATGATTGTATATCATACATTCAAGAACATTTAAAAAGTTAAACTTTAAGGGAATAATTTTCTAATTCCGGATTCTAGACATTAAAATATGTTGGCATATATATATATATATATATATATATATAACTACATATGGGAGGGTTAATGTATACTATTATATGAATTTGAGACCGTAACCCTTCAAACGCGATTTCTCAATAACTACAAATTGTATTCAGAAGTGAAAGTGTGTTATATCATGTTGGTTGCCTTGACAAGAAAAAGGCTCTAACGCCTTCATTTTTCTCATTGTTTTTCAAGGGAAATATACAAGATTCACTTAATAAACATTCAACATTACTCATAACTAAAACGTGTCAAGAATCTGTGATTTGATGTAGCGGATTCGCCTTTTCCACCTACGAATGCTCGTCCTAAAGGGTTCTAAGACAACCAGATCATGCACCCCAGTTTTAAGTATTGAACAATAATATAATATATAATACAGTTTTATATACGGCATACACAACGAGGGCGACCTGAAATGTTTCTGGAATTGACAAGAAATGGCGCACGAAGGCTGAAGTGATCGGCAAGGGCAACCTTTTTTATGGTAACTGTCAAAATTTCAGACGTCTACTGTCAACAGTTATTGTTTAAGGGTGTGTTTTGTGTAGTAAGTCAGGCGGTTTCGCAAAAATTGATAAAATAGAATTGCCTGCAGTGGCTGGGAAAACGGCCACGGAAATTCGAAATATTTTCCTAGAGGTTCATGGTGGATGCAGTCCATCATTGTCAATAATTAGCTTCTGGGTGAGCGAGTTCAAACGTGGCCGCACAAGCACAAGTGACGAACTACACAGTGGACGCCCAAAAACCGCTACCAACGATGAAATGGTCGACAAGATTTATGATGTCGCGTTAGCCGATCTCCGATTGAAGCTAAAAAAGATGACAGAGACAACAGGTATCTCAGAAGAACGCGTTGGCCATATCCTACACGGAATTTTTGGTATAAAAAAGCTTTCGGCGCGATGGGTACCGAATCTGTCCACACCTGTACAAAGACGAAATTGGGTGACCGTATCGGAGGAGTGTCTGGTCAGGATCCAACACAATCCAAGGGATTTCTTCATGCATTTCGTAACCGTGGATGGGACTTGGATCCACCACTACATACCGGAGACCAAGAAACAGTTGAGGCACTGGACTTTTCCGGCCGAATCGTCTCCGAAGAATGCAAAGACCGTTCCATCGGCAGGAAAGGTCATGGCGACCATTTTTTGGGATTTCCAAGGTGTGATCGTCATCGACTATCTGTACAAAGGAAGGACGATTACAGGGCAATACAACAAAGATTTATTGACTGGATTCGATGCAGTATTGAAGGAGAAACGATCTTTGTATTCAAAACACAGATCATTTCTGTGAAAGTATATGATGATCGATGATTTCCTAAAAACACGATAAACTGCAATCGACAAAACCGAAAAAGAAGCAGACTGTAATTGTGTTCAAGAAAAGCGGGTGTAAATATCTGAAAGTAATATTGTTTCCTTTTCCTTTGTATCAAAGATACATGCGCAGCTCAATGGTTTGAAAAAAATAGTTCCAACGTACGCATAGGAATATAGTATATATACTAGATCATTTATATGTAAGATTACATATACGTCTATCAAATATCAAACCATTTCTGAGAGATAATACTTCGGTATTATCTGCAGTAAATTGTTTGACTCATCTAAAGAGAATCTGGAAGAAAAAACTAAAAAACAAATTAATCATCTATTATCAGTAGAAAGGAAGGACGATTACGGGGCAATACAACAAAGATTTATTGACTGGATTCGATGCAGTATTGAAGGTGAAACGACCTTTGTATTCAAAAAAACACAGATCATTTCTGTGGAAGTATATGATGATCGATGATTTCCTAAAAACACGATAAACTGCAATCGACAAAACCGAAAAAGAAGCAGACTGTAATTGTGTTCAAGAAAAGCGGGTGTAAATATCTGAAAGTAATATTGTTTCCTTTTCCTTTGTATCAAAGATACATGCGCAGCTCAATGGTTTGAAAAAAATAGTTCCAATGTACGCATAGGAATATAATATATATACTAGATCATTTATATGTAAGATTACATATACGTCTATCAAATATCAAACCATTTGTACATATTTTCTAAATATACTCGAGCCTAGCTCGTACTGAGACATCTACTTTTATTAAATATTTTCTTGCCAAATGTACATTCCAAAGAAAGTGGATTGGTAGAATTAGCAAAATCGTACGATATTGTAAATGCATTTAGGTGGAAGCGCTAGTGTTTATTGCGCTTCGAACCTAGCTTCCCACAGCAATCAGAACTGTTTAAATACTGACTGATACTCAGAAAGTCGCCGAGGTGCATCTAGAAGATGTAGAAGAAACATAAAACCTACAGCAGAATATAACTAAGTGTTCTCTCGCTAAAGACTATTGTAATATTTTTATTAAACCACTAGCTTAAACACGCGGATTTAACTGGGTAAAGTAATTTAGAAATAAAAGTGTGGCTGTTTCAATATTAACCAGGCTGTTATACAATTATATTCATAGTACTTCGTTGAATGTAAGTTCCTTTTTTATATAACTGTTTTATAAATGCACTTTTGTTGGGGAAGCTGAAAAAGAGAAAAATGCAATACGCGTTGGTAAAATTTTGAATGTGAAAAATTAGTTTGTGTATGTCTTCCATTCTATTAATTATTTTCATGGTTACAGACGAGTTTTTTAAAATACTTATTTATGATAACGCACTCTGCAAAAAAGTATCGCATAATTCGTTTTTGTAGCACGGGGACGATTTTATGACTTTAAACATATCCCAGTACACTCCAAGAAACAATTGATATAATTATTTAAATATGGGGACCAAATGAAAACAGAAACTCATATTTGAACTATTTATTAAGCAGATATGGAAAAAGAAATTATATTTTTGGAAAAAAGATTCCAGGATAGTAGTAGTCAATTAACCTGAGTATATAAGCTTGGTTTAAATTCTCCCATTTCTCACGGAGGGAATTTCTAATCCCCGTAGCTCTACATGGTTTCTTTGTAGTTTAGCATTAACTTTCCGAATGAATAATTTCCGAAGATATTAACACATGGGCTGAAAAGTCCCGGGCCTAACACATAGATGACGCTAGTTTTATTGCAGTCATCTTTCTCTTAGTTAGTCCTAATCTTCAAAAGACAGCTGTTAAAATTTCATGATATTCTATTCATTAGTTTGTGAGTTATTGTGCTAAGAGTCACGCTACTTTTGTTATTTTCAAAACAATGGATCAAAAACAATTTCGTGTTTTAATTTTACACTGCTTCTTGATGGGAAAAAATACCATTCAAGCGAAGCAATGGCTTGAAGAGTGTTATGGGGACTCCGCTCCATCAGAAACAACAATAAAACGTTGGTTTGCTGACTTCAAACGTGGTCGTAGAGACACCGATGATGCAGAACGCAGTGGACGTCCAAATGAAGCGGTAACACCAGAAAACAAAAATCCACAAAATCGTTTTGAATGATCGAAAAGTGAAGTTGCGTGAGTTAGCTAACATCGTAAAGATATCGAAAGAACGTATTGGCTTTATATTGCATGAGGATTTGACTATGAGAAAGCTCTGTTCAAAGTGGGTGCCGCGTTTGCTCACTGTTGACCAAAAACAAGAACGTGTTGATGATTCTGAGCAGTGTTTGGCCATGTTTAAACGTAACAAACCGGAATTTTTGCGTCGATATGTGACAATGGATGAAACATGGATCCATCACTTCATTCCGGAATCAAAACGATCGTCATCTGAGTGGACAGCAACTGGTGAACCTCGTCCAAAGCGCCTGAAAGCACAACAATCGGCTGGAAAGGTTATGGCCTCGGTATTTTGGGATGTGCGTGGTGTAATATTCATCGACTATCTTGAGAAAGGAAATACCATCAACAGTGAATATTATATAGCGTTATTGGAGCGTTTGAAGGCCGAAATTGCAAAGAAACGACCTCATATAGCAAAGAAAAAAAATTTGTTTCATCAAGACAACGCACCGTGTCACAAGTCAATCAAAACAATGGCAAAACTACATGAATTGAACTTCGAATTGCTCCCACATCCACCGTATTCGCCAGATTTGGCTCCTAGCGACTACTGGCTGTTCGCAGATCTCAGAAAAATGCTCGCCGATAAGAAATTTCGCACGAATGAAGAGGTTATCGTTGAAACTGAGGCCTATTTTGAGGCAAAAGATAAATCGTTCTACAAAAGTGGTATTGAAATGTTAGAGCGGCGCTGGAATGATTGCGTTGCTCTTGATGGAGATTACGTTGATGAATAAAGCTAATTTTGAACCAAGAAAAACGTGTTTTCTTTGTTAGGCCCGGGACTTTTCAGCCCATATGTTAACTATTCTGTTCCAAAGTTCATATCGAACTATTGAAATTTCTATGGGTGTATATACACATACATAGTCAAAAGCAGTAAGCCAATTAGCTTTAAGATAAACACATTTAGTTAAAGTAGCGTAAGCACTTTAAACCTGATCATTAATTCAAATAGAAGCATTGAGCTCGTTTTAAGGTGAAAATGATTTAACAAACTTTTTAAGACATAGATGGAATTGTATTGTTACATGTTTTTTAGTTAAAACAAACTTCTCCAACAAAAGATAGTTTCTTTCGCGAATATTCAGTGAACTTTATCCTTTAATAATTTTTTTTGATCAAATTGTGTATTTGTTGAAATATGGGTATCTCAAATTGCTATTGATGATAGTGTATGATTTTTTTGGTGACAAACCAATTATTTATCAAAGGTTTCATTTACTTGAGAGTATTCTCCCTTCGTTTAGTTTCGTTTGACTACACGACCTTTCTTTTTACTATGTCAATCCGTTGTTGTATTATTGATAAACTAAACAAATTTTAATATCAAACAGTTGCTGTCAAACTTCAGTGTAAATTTATATATTCTACTAATTCAAGGAGTAAAGTATTTTATATTTTTGATTTGTAACAAAAAAACCTTGTATCCAAATATAAAATTTTGATATATGGATGTTTAGATTATGTAGGTAGGAATTTATCATATGATTGTGCGTTGAATACTACCACACATTTTTCTATTATGTATAGGAATGTGATAACAGAAATATTATCGGACCATTGTTACATACACACATCGAGCATCGATTACGGTATAAATAATTCAAATAATTTATTACACACTATCAAAGTGACAGATACATAACGTGATACGTTTATTAACGTGAATTTACGTAGATCTCTCGTGATTAAAATATAGCAAAGCGGAATAGATTACAAATTCAATTCCATCTCAAAGTTACTTTATATGTATAATCTAGTACAACACCAATTATACATTACATATATGATCTTTAACCACCTACGTTTACACGTTTCATAGTCGATTATTCCATATATTGCGATATTTCTGAAGTATTAAATAGTTACGGCGACACTTTTCGTTATCTTGAAAATTATCGAAGTTGTACATTAAAATTAACTTCTATTCGGAAAATATAAAATGAGAACATCATCGATTTCAACAATGAAGTATCTTTTGTTAGCTTTTAGGAAATAACAACAACTGGATATTTTTATTATCAAATAAAATTGATCGCATGTGTCTGGATGTATCTTGTAGTTAATTTGATTAGGTGTCTGGACGAGAACAGTAATAACAAGGTTAATTACAAAATTACCACTCAGTTTTATTAACTTCGTAATACTATCAATCATCCAACTGTTGGAGAACTAAAGATCTCTTGATCATGCTAGCTAGCATTATTAGCGATAAGTTTGAACTAGCTTGAAAGTTATAGAAGTTTGTATATAAACACTTAGCTGAGAAAAAATAAAAAACAACTACAAACTTAAATAGTGTTAAAATAATAAAAAAAATATATACATACATTTAAGTAACCTAAAGTTGTAAGCAAGTGAGATAGAAATTTATACAGTTAAACGATGAATGGAAAGTGTAATATCTTGTTGTAAGAGGAATGCTTAAGTCTAATGGAACAGGTTGGTTAAGATAGCAATCAACATTTTGGTGTTGATAATGTTTGATTTCAGATGCATGTTCGCTTTTATTTTTACACGCAACGTTCTAGGAGGATGTCCTTATTATATAACTGGTTCAAAAAGAGCAAATAATTTTCTACATTCGCTACACTGGCGTATTTTGTACCCTCCACCAACGATTTAGCTTTAAGTCATTTGTGAAAATATTAAAACAAATCACTGTATACAATTTAAACTTCTTTAAAAAGATTGATGTCAGTTTATAGAAATATTTTTAGGTGCTGATACTTCTTTTCGTTATCAATTATGTGAAGTGTGTTTTGAATTGTATATTACCAAGATTTTGATTAAGTTATTTAACAGTTCTTTCATTCTTATTGAGTAAAAAGCAATATTGCGTAAAGTAGCATCAAATTTACTTGAATTTTATCAATGTAGTTTCATTTCGTAATAACGGAACAATTATTTTACTAGCTACTTATCTTAGCTAAACTTATCTTGGGACTTAAAAGATAGAGACCGTGATTCACTTGCATTATTTTTGAAAAATGCAATGTTATTGGTAAGTAGTTGGTGTTAAGGTTTTAAATAAGGCGCCCCGTATTTTAATTAATTTCGATAACGATATCTAATTCAGATTCATTGAAAATAACGGCCAGAGATATCCAGTGAAATTCGTTTTAAGATCACTGACCCCAATGTGTTATCATTGAGATGAGTTTTGCAAGCATAAACTTCGAAAGCTAATTTTAAATAAAAATGAAATCTGTAGATATGTTTTAAGTTCATAAGTTTGATTGTAGCTAATATATTCTGCTACATTTAGAACTATTTTAAAAGTATTTAGGGCAATTCATACTAGTCTTCTTAGAATGGTATTTGAATTCAAATGTTGATAGTATATATTCATAGCAATAAGATATTTACAAAATTCCTTGTAATACAAAAAGAATGTATTCCTGTATTAAACTTTAGATGGCAATAAACCAATAATGCGGTAATAGTATGACACTGGGGATAGATGCGTTATGAAGTAGAATTTTGGAGGGGTGCTGAATTACCCACCTGCTTTATAATAAACTGTACATTCAGTGTGCATCCATATATTACCGAGATACCGGACAGGTGTGTGATTGCGTTAGTAAGACCCTATTTCATACTCTCAATTTATTTGAGCAAAGATATGACAAAAAGAAAGGAAATGGATATTGAAACGAGCGCTAGAATATGCGTTTTACACGAAGCAAATGTTTCAAATACAGAAAATGCTCGACAGTGTTGTATGCGTAGGACAATTAAAAGAAAGAAAGAGACTGATAGGCTTCAGAGCAGAAAGGTAAATGGAAGATGCTGGAACTAGACGAACAATATATGCGAGTGATTTCCCTAAGAAATCGCTGCCGTACCGCATCGTAAATTACGACAGAGTTCAATTTACAATGCCGTCACTCGGTAAGTGTGCCCACAGTAGAACGAAGACTGATAAAAGCTAGTCTGAGGGATCGTATAGCACTAAAAAGACTACGTTTAAATTCTATACACAAACGGAAAAGATTAAATTGGGCGAAAGCTCACGCAAACTGGACTGTAAATAACTAGAAAAATGTGTGACGAACAAATCGGAATTCGAATTATTTGGACGTAAACGTCGCACGTTTGTTTGTCGCCGCAATGGAGAAAGAAAGCAGTTAAATATGGAATTGATTTGGTGACGGAAGGATTGGAAAATTAGTTTAGATATATGAAAGAATGATAAAAGATGTGAATTATTTGGAGAGAGGTTAGACTCCAGACACACCGCAAAGGTGGTTAAAGATTACTTGCAAGACAAATCTGAAGGGGTCCTGTCCTTAATGGAGTAGCCGTCGCAGAGCCCTGATTGCAATCCCATTCAGCGCTTATGGGATAAATTGTATCGTGGGGTCCCGAGAAAATATCCGACTGGCAAAGCAGTATTCTGGAGTGCTCTGTAGGAAGTATGAAATGCTATAGACGAATCATACTTGGAGCGATTAATTCTAAGAATGCTGCTTATTTCTCAGGCAATTATTAAAACAAAGCTGCTTACTTTGAAGAAAACAGTATGACAGTATGTATTTTCTTAGAATACACTGTTTTGTCAATAAAGTATTTTGAATATTGAGTAATAATGTTAATAAATTTATTGCAAACATTATCTGTGTAGTTTATTTCGTTATTTTATATAGTGTGTCGAACTTATGAATGGCACTGTATAAATAATATATTTAAAACCTACTTCGAAGTTGATTTATTGTATTTGATTGTTAATTACATCGTATATGAATAGATTTCTTATTTCCACCTAGTTAAAATTAGCGGTCTTACATGGACACAAAGAATTTGTTTGGTTTTAACAAAGACTTTGCCCTGAATAAATTAATTCTTACGGTATTTTGTTTAATTTTTCCATTCTCTGCTCATGTGTATTATATCAGATGAGAGACAGGTTGCCTCGCTGAATGAAGAGATATTCAAGTAATTACTCATTGAGTTGTATATTCCGTTTTCGCAGAGAAGAAAACGTAAAACGTTAGTAAGGAAATATGAGGTATAATCTGCGATGACTGTAATACAAAACTGAATTAACGTAGTAAAAGAAGAGTTTGCATTCTTTATTTAAGTGTTTCCATAGATAATTTTTTTGTTAGGAAGAAGGGTAGTTAAAAGCAAGGGAAGGATTATGGAACGATCAGCTAAAAAGAGCATAGAATATCTCCAAAAATTAGGTATGTTATATAGCGAGAAACAAGAAATGAAGTTTTGTGTACCTCTTTTGAAAGCTTTTTAAAAGCACAAGCGAAATTAGGATATGAAAAGACACCAAAGAGTGACAGCATTTACCTAGAACACTTAAGATTGTAAAAATAAAAATTAGAAAATTATGAGAAGACGAAGAAATTGTTAATCAAAGAACCGAAAGAACAATAATTTTTCAAAGTCCCAACAATTTCAGAGGAACAGCGTACAAGTATATTGCATATAAAATATTAATAACGGGTAGTGCCAATATGAATTCAAACAGAAAGTGCTATTAAATTAACTAAAATATGGAGCTTTCGTTGGTTTTAAATGATAATTATTAAGAAATTCAATTATTGATGCACTACACGTAATGAATCAAAAATATAAAACGTGTTGTGAATACACTTTCGCATGTTCTGCTTCAATTACAAACATATCTTTGATCATATAAGAGGTACATGAATGAAATAATATGGAGACATATAAATTATACCAATAAGAGAATAGTAAATCAAAAGATCAGTGAAAACACTAGACTTAAAGTATACTTAGTAACATCTAAATCACGCATACTTGGGAAACCGTATATTAATAAAAAAATGAAATGAGAGCTATAGGAACTATTTCAAAGTCAGTTTAACATTGACGTCAATGAAGATAAGGAAACGTCCATAAAGAGTCAGAGGATTAAATGTAAGAATAAAAACATCGGCTTAATGTAATATTTGTCGTATATCAGTAGTATTTTGAAAGCACACACACAAACGTTCAGTTTTTTTATGCCTAATGAAAATACCAAAATCTTAACTGTCTATTTCATAATCGACTAATTCTGAGATTATTAACTTTGCATTCATCATCTTCTGTCTCAGGATTTAGTAGACTCCAGACGTACAGTAGAAATCTTCTATTATAAAGATACAACTTTTGTCACCATGAATTTATGTAATTTTAAAATATGTTCACCATCAAAATCCGTAAGAAGAAAAAAAAAACGGTTTTAAAAAACTCTCTTCATGACGACAGAAAGGTGTATACATATGGGATTTGAACTATCTTGGTTCTTAGTTCCACATTTGCATATTGAAAATATCATTGAACGTTAAAGTGGATTAGATTAATGTTGGATTTTTCGTGGAGTGTTTAGCGCAAATATTGACATTTGGTTGATAATTGTATGTTACTGAAATCACGTATACGATTTCATCGATACCTTAAATATTAAATAGGATGTAACGATTTTAGCTTTAATCAATCGGAATTTCAATATGTCGACATCCATGCATACGTATTGTAGTAATATCAAATATTGTCTATTAAATTATAATAATATTAATTTTTCTAAATTTTACTAGTTTATCTACTTTTGATATTTTCTCGTCACTGTTTGGTTCACGCCCTTATTTTTATTATTGTTGATGTTATTGTTTTTATTGAATATTATTTGAGATATTCAGTCTGTACACTTCTCTTTCTAAATTTTACAGATATCTACTTTGGATGCTCTTTATTAACATATAATTTGCAATTTTCATGTTTAAAAAAAGAACAAATGAAAAATGAGTCCCTTCAACAACATGTGCAGAGGAGACGTAAACTCCATTATCGATATATATATATATATATATATATATATATCGCTTTTGTAAACATATTTTTGTATCCATGAATAACTTCTTCCAAATTCATTTTTAAAAGACGTTTAATATACTATACTCACACATTTTTATCATATTTTTAAAATATGTATCATCCCGAAATTATATCACACTATCTTCAAAATTTATCGTACGATGGAAGGATGGCACGTCTGGCAGTATTACCTCTAAATAATTTCATTCCCATCAAGAGTGTGTTTACTGCGTGGCCTAACATATAGGCAAACAAATGTGTAACCCCGATAACGATGGACATAAACAAAAATCGTGCCAAAGTCACACACATCGAAATCGTCTCTCCGGAGAATAATTTATTATTTTCTCAGATAAAACTTAATTTATGAAATTCTTCGAATATATTTAAAGTCATAAAGTCTATCAGCTGATATTATAGTAAAAATTTGGGAGTTCCGGACACATCTTTGGAAGCCGAAGAACCTAAAATACGAGACATTACGTGCGAGTGAGTACGATTAACAAAATTAAAGACTCGAAATCATCAACTTTTAAAATTAATTTTACTTTTCCTTTCATTTCATTTCGTATCTCATTTAGAATATTTAAAACTAGCAGACTTAGGTTTTCTATTATAAAAAGATATTTTGTTAAAAAGGCCGTATTGTTGATTTGTTAGTATATTTATTTTTAAGTGTTATATTTGGTTATTGTAATTATAAAGCACTATATTTGAATTAAAAAAAAAAAACAGGAAACAAAATTTAAATAAAAGAGCCCATTAAGAAAATAAAGAGCCAGAAATTTTCCACCACAGTATGTACACATATAAACGTCTGAAATCTACTTTCATAAGCGTGGTGATTTTACTCGCCAAAACTAATATAGATGCAAAATATTTGGACCGCAACAGTTACTCCTATAAAAATACTAGTTATACAAATACCAATCACATTTCGGCGGATACTGATGCTTTTTCTGTAAATGGTGGTATTTTATAATTACTTGTATCTCCGTTGCGTTCGTTGTATTTGTCGAATGCTGTCGAAAAGTTAGTTAGCATGTGTGCCAATTCAAATTTTAGCTTTTTGCTAGTATATTAACTTTGAAACCTTGATTAGAGGGTTGAAGTATGAAACTGATCATTCACGAGGGCGGACGATCAGCAACGCGGAAGGGCGTTTTGGAAAAATGCGTTTAAATAAATGGCGGCACGTGTATTAGAACCGTAGCGCAATGCAGCGCGAGTTTGAATTGGTCGGAGCTGTTGTGGACATCTCTCAGAAATGTCTAATCGCTATCTCTCAGAAATGTCTAATCGCTGTTCTGACCACTTGGTGTTGTGAACGGCAGGCCGATCGGAAATAGTGCATTCATGCGTTGAATTTCACTTGTTGTCAGTAAGCGGTGTGTTGCAGTTTCACCTTTGGAATCTATTTTGTAATGGACATTGTTCTAGCAGGCAGGTACTATTAAAAATTGTTGTCTGTTACTATGTAACTCTCCCGTCAATTATGTTAGTTGTGAATATCGTCTTAAAAAATTTGTTATTGACATTGGTAGAAAGGTATGTCTGAGCACAAAATGATTGCAAAACTAGTAGGGCCAGGTATATATATCACCGTTGATAAAAGAATGGACATTTTAAACTTTAACAAAATATTTTAAAAGTAAGTACTTTTATTCATGTAATAATTCTATAAGCATGTAGACAATTTTCTAATTAAAGAACTAAGTTGATAAATAACGAAACTAGAACATTACTTTTCAAAATCGTAAAATAATTAAGTACAGTACAAACAATACCAAGTATAAATATTTAATGTTATATACGGACAAAAATTTTATGGCACTATAACAGAAACCCGAATTTTAAGATTTGACTGAGTTCTTGCAGAGATGGTATTTAGTCCATCAAGTAAGCATAAATTACATTAACAGTGAATTTAGTTTGTCATTAGATACCGTTACGTGTATCTCGATATTATTTTTTTGTGCGAGTAAATGATATAATTTCTGTGTAAAATACCTCACGGAAAACCGTGCTTAGTAAGAGAAATACACAATTAACTGCCTGAAATTGCAACGGAAATAAATCGAGCTAGAAACAGGGAGATATCTGTTAGCACAGTGAAACGTCCTTTAAAAGAAGCAAACATCCACGGCTGTATTTATACACGAAAACCGTTGCTATGTCGTGGCAATAAACAAAAAACGTCTCCAGTGGGCTAACACTCACAAAAACTGAACAATAAAATAACGGAGAGTTGTAGTATGGACTAATGGGTCCAAATATGAAGTGTTTGATCAAAACCGCAGAATATTTGTCAGGCGCTCAAAAGATGAGAAAACGCTGCCTGAGGGCATCATACCAACAATGAAGGCAGGTTGTTTTCCATTAAGTGGAACAAGGGACTTTCTGAAAATTGATAGAATAATTAGGAATAAGAATTGCCGTCAAATATTAGAAGAATACTTTACCATTCGAATTGCTCTTAATAGGTGACAATTTTGAGTAGATGGTCAAGAATGATCCGAAGCAGACGTCGTTATTATGCAAAAACTACCTTGCTGATGCAGAGAATGAATGTATATTAAAAATAATGTCCCGCGTCCGGATCTTAATCCGATAAGAACTTCTGTGTGACTAACTGGGCAGAGGAATTAGAAGAGAATGTCCAACATTCAAAACCCATCTCTGGAAGGTATTCCAGAGGGAATGGAACAATATTCCTCAAGATACAGTGAGGAAATTGGTAAAAAGAATGCCACGAATTGTGCGTGCAGTTATTAAATTAAGAGGTGGATTTTTCGATGAGAAGAAAGTACAAATTGCTATATGTTTTCTAATGTTTATTATTACTTTTCTTTTGTGTGCACACGTGCAATAAGTAGTAGATGAACAAATATTTTTCTTGTAATTACTTTTTTTTCAAGTTTTGAAGTAAACGTCAAATTTTGCATGAAATAGGAAGTGACCATATTATTGTGAGCGGTGTAAACAGATAATATTATAATATTATTATTATATTATAATGAGTTTCGTAAGCAACAGCCCTTTCCAGAACTACTAGTCTACGAAAACTTGCTCATCGAAACGTCGGCATTAATCGAAATAGCGCACAATGGAAACAGTACGTCCCACATTTCAGTAAATTCAGTAGTAAATTCAGCTTGTAGTACATGGATCTATAGCCGTTGGAAATAATTTCTTCTTACATTTCTACTACAAATCGTGTTTAAAGTACATGTTACTACAATTTTTGGCATTGTCACTATGTATATTTGCACGAATTTTTCTTGGTTTACTTTGAACCTCCGCTAGAGTTTGGTATCATCGTTTCACAAAAAAAAATATGAGACTTTAAATAGTAGAAACTTAGTGTATTTGAATCAGTTGTATAATTTTATTTAGAACATTCACAATCCCAAATAGTCAAGTAATGCTAATGTATTACTCTAATGAAATATACATATTGTGCGTATAGGCTACACTTTTGAACATCTGTTACTTTAAACAAATTCTCTAATTTCTTCTGTTTGCTTGAATTTTACTTCAATTGGTAGGTTAAACTGCACACTTATTTTTGTATTCAGTCGCGTATGCATCGTGAAATATTTACTTACAATTAAAAATGCAAAATTGAAATCGTGTAAAAATTTAACAGGGGTGGCAAGTTCATTTTTGACGTGGTGCAGATGTAAGGCATAAAGACGAAGTTATGTATTTTTGTTTTATATTATTTCTCTACAATGATATTATGTGCAAGCCAAATAATAAGTTGATTTCAGTGAGCATGCGCAAATGAGCGCGTATCTATACTGGAAATAGATGTGAAATTTCAAAAAGATGAGGTACTAATGGGTCAAATTGCGTCCTTTATTGCATGTCCTAAAAGTTTAGAAGCTTGATATAACTTATGAACTTAAAATTCGTTAATCATTTATTATCCGATATTCGTGGACTCCCAGTCTGCTATGAGCTACATGTCTGAGATAATCATTGAATATAGTCTTCGTCAAAACCGCCTTCCCAAAAATCACAGTGTTGAAGAAACGTGGAGTGCAAATCACTTATCTTCACAGACTGGATGCATAACACGTTCCGCAGAGTTGCCTCCCGGCACCCGACGGTAACCAAATCGTGACAACTGCCCAAAAGGGGTTCCTCTCACCACTACTACGAAATCCAGACCGCTGTCCCTGCAGACGTCTTAGCGCTATTGGTAAGTGGTAAATATTGAAGCATACACTGCGAATGTATCCAAATATTGCTAAGAAGTATTAATTAAATCCTGCAGGGGGCACAAGCTATGCGACAATCCCAACAAGACGTGAATAGTCGTATTCGCGATGAAACGGAGGATAGGTAGGGCGAATGATTGGCTGCAAATGCGTCACTCAACTTCAGGGGAAGTCGTGCACCTTAGCGTAATCATCGATAATAAGACTTTATGCACTTCGCTATCGGTCATAAGATTTATAAAGCTGATAAAGTGTTTAGCCATTGCTGCCAAAGCCTGGATAGGACCTCGGCTCTTTTTCAAATTAATGACATGGATCTACACTGTAGTCATACGGTCAATGATAATAAATGGTGCGATGGCTTGATGACCTAAATGTGGGAAGGATAGTTGCAGTCAGTAGACTAATGCAGATACAGCGAATAGCTTGATTGAATATTACAGGAGCATTGAGTAACAACGTTAGGTTTGAAGTTTATGCTCAATCTGCTGCCCCGTAAGAGCCTAGGTACTTTGATTCGCTTATTACCTGATGGTTGTCAGGGTAATGGAGTTGTCTGACATGATCGTGTGAAACAGACAACAGATCTTTGAGACATTTTACGGCCGATCGCAGCAGGAACAGTTTATTTCTTTTTTTTTGATGGCTCAAAAACCGCCAGAGAGAAGAGAGCAGTAATACACTGAGGCCTACTACATAAATCAACCTACAATAGCATCAGGACTGCTATTAGGTGGTCATAGAACTATCTCATTGATCTTTGAAATTAATAACATGATAACAGGGAATGAATATTGGTGGTCCAAGTTGCCCTAGTCGACCTTATATGCCCTATATGCTTTATAAAGGAATCAAATATATTATCTATAAAAATTTCTTAAACCGATATGTTGATATTAATTTCTGTCACATTGCTAATATCACGCTGGCTTTTCCGAATAAGTAGACGTAAGGTGTTTCAGACTATTCAGAAACAACCCTTGCATTGCTGTGAAAGTTCTGACTAGACGTTGTCGATTACATAAAAACAATTTCGTTTCTTCCTTTCCTTCTTCATGCTGAAATTTCACCGATGCGGGCTTTTCGTTAGATAACTGAATTTTATAGGTTCTCATGTGTTCCTTTTGGTGTTAAAGTTTGCTATTTCGCTGTAAAAATTCGTCCGAATGGTATAGGACCCTGTGTTTCATAATTTTAAATTTTACAAAAAATTCTCCGTTTTGGTGTTTAATTATTTATTTCAATGCAAAAAGTTTATTTTGGGCCGTCTTTTGCTGAAATATTAAATTTGGAATATGTTAAATCAATTTTCGTATTGTAAGTCACATTAATAATTTAATTATCTCCAACATAAGAGACTGTTAAACCGCAGTGTCATCGGGGCTGGTCATGTAGCCAACGTGTAGATATCACTTCGTGTAGTAGCGGCATCCCCAAAACTATTAACACATAAACGATATTATTTTAATATAGACAATATCAAAATTCAACAATAATTCGTTAACACCCGGATAACTATATATTCTCCGTTTTCGAAGCATAATTACGCTGTTTCGGATGTGTAACTGCCCCGTCGCTGATGCTTAATTACATTCTTTCTGCAGTAATTCAGCATCACCTCTTAAAGGTGAAACCTTGTCTTGTTACGAATATTCGGAAAATTTGACTACCTATTATTTAGTTATGCGGATCTTATTCGCTGAAAATGGGTTTCTCCTTCTCATCCTACTCGGCGAATTTTTTTATGTATAAAGAATCACCTCTTTAAGATAGAACAAACCGAAACTCTGCCATGCTGAAGAACGGATGGTGGAGTATTTCCTTTGTGAGGCCCTGCGCTGGAGTCAATAGGAAAGACCATGACGTGTGAAAAATTCCTATAACTAGTTACCACGGGGCAACCCTTTGGTTTACATCGAGACCGTAAACTGATTTACTACCTAGAAGAACCTTTCTTGGCCATAATCATTGCACCCATTATTTTGTGATATGATCGGCACAAGTATATTCCACTCCCATCTTTTTTTAGTAAACAAGGCATTTTACTTATTTACTACTGTATACAAATTACGATACAAGTATATGTATATTCATATACAATAATATAACATATACGGTACACCGTATAGCAATGGATTTGCTCTCCAGTCTTCCTCTCGGTTGGGATAGGAGTGCTTCGATCGTGGCCCGGAATAGTGGTATTGATGACTCCTTTGTTGCTTCTTTTGCTTTCTCTTTTAGTGAGTTTCTTTCTTAATATTTTCTGTTTGATTTTTCTTCTGTATTATATGTAATTTAGATCTTTTATTGCTTTTGATACTTTGTTGTAATTTTTTTTTGCGTCTGTTGTTGGAACTTTTCCATATTTTTTCTGCTTTGCTATCTTTACTTGTATATGAGATGTTCTTCTTGTTTCATATGCACGGACTTCGCTAGTAGTTCTTAGTTTTGTTGTTGTTTTCATAAGTTTCTTTTGTGTGTTATATATCGGTAATAAATCTTTGGTTTTTTGTTTGTTGAATGTTCATTTCTTCTATGTTTCTATATACCGCTATTGTAGATGTCATTCTAACCATTTTGTATACTAGTTTTAGTATTTTGGTTTGTTGCCTTTGTAGTTTGTTTATATTTTTCTTAGTTGCATCTCCCCGTACGTTTATTAGGAAGTAAACATATGCGAAGTAAACATTGCACTGAATACAGACTTTCTAGTAAATTCTAATATTATTCATCGTTTTTTTGTATATCCTTGCACCTGCCATTTGACTCTTATTAATTAGTTTGTTGATTTGGTTGTTCCACTTCAAATTCGTATCTCTGTTTATGGCTTGTTGTAATTCTTCCTGGTTCTTTCGCCGAAAAGCAATACAGATATCATCGGCATAGATATATATATATATATATATATATATATATTCCCAGTAGTTTTTGTTTTGGCTATGTCGTATGTAGAATATTGGGAGCAGATTTCCGTCTGGTGGTATTCCATATTGAGGGATTTGTCTTTGACTTTCTTGTTTATTTATCACTGTTGTTTGTGTCCAGTCAGATAGGTGTATTTGTATCAATCTTTTCTAGTTTCCGTAGATTCCTATTTTTGCTATTTTTTGGATCAGTTTTGGTTTTCATACGGTATCAAATGCTTTTTTCATATCAATGAAAATCGCAATTACTGTATTTCTTTTTTCCATTTTTCCTTGATGTTGTCAGGCAGGTCAATAGTGACAGAGACAGTTCTTAAATGTTTTTGGAAAGCATATTCGTTTTGGTGTGTTATTCTGTTCCTTTGTAATGTCCAATATTTTGTTTAGAGTTGTCAATAGTGAGATTGGTCTATAGTTTTCGACCATATTACTAACTTCTTTCTTGTATATTGGAATAACCGTCGTTCTCTTCAGGTATTCAGGATATATTCCTCTTTCTCTTACATCATTTATCAGTTTCGTTATTATCGGTGTTCATTTTTCTTTGATTAGAAATCCTGGTGCTTTATTTGCTTTTAGTTCTTAAATTATTGCTTCTATCTGTATTGTCTTTGTTCTATCCCATTTAAAATTTATTCCTAGTTTGTTCATCGTAGCTTAGTGTTGTTATTATTGACGCCAAATCTTTTTGTGCTATTTTTCCCCTATGTTTGCAAAGTAATTATTTACTTCCTCCGCTATATCCTTAAGATTTGACGATATTTCTCCGTTTTGTTTTTGTTTCTTTTCTTTCTATTTAGTCTTTTCCCTATTGCGTTCATTTCTGTTTTTAACAATTTCCATATCCGTGCCGGATTATTTTTATGCTTTCTAAATTGGTTTTTGTAGTATCCTCTTTTTCATTTCTCATTAGATATGTGATATCTTTGTGACATCATTGCATCATTATTATTGGAGTATTTCTTATACAATCTCTTTCTTTTTTGGATTTGCTTTATTATATTTTCCGTTATGCATGGGTTATCTTACTTTCTTTTAACTTCTTCTCTTATTGTATGTTTGTCTAGTATTTATTGTAGCGTTTTGGATGACGTTTCGAATGTGTTCATATCTGTTTCTTGTAGCTGTATAACTCCTTTTCTTTATAATTTATTTTTGTGTGTTCAAAGTATTTATAACTAGGCTCTTTCTTAAATATCACTAGTTGTATGTTTACTTCATTGTGTTGTTTAGTATACAACCTTTTCCATTTACGTTCTTTCTTGTGTAGTGTCTTCAGTTCTGTAACTCCTAAAAATAGCTACTTTAACATTTTTAATTGCAACATGCCCCTTGTATAAATTAAATCGTATCAGAGAAATCGAAATACATTAGTTAAGAAGGAAATATAAACTTGCAAATTTGGGGGAAACATCCTTTGTTGAGGTGTGAGTTTTTACGAATGATTGATAGCAAATTGATAATTTATTGTATACTTTTAGGACATGCATTCATTCAAAGTATTTATCTTCCGTGATTATGACGCACTTTATATACCACATGTTATACAATACGATCATAATGTAAATCGCATTTATATCCACAGCCCAGTTTCTACAGGAAGAATATTTTAAATTACTACTGTACGAGCATTGCATTTTTCTAACTGTCGTAAAGTATGCTTTTTCTCATTTATATCTAAAAATGGATCAGCCTGTATATAATATATATATATATATTATCATGCGTCAAAACATAAATATATAAATATATATATATGACTTTTCAAAAAATTTAACAATTTAGTTTTGGTCTTACGTATATTTTTACTGGAAGAATTTTATCAATAACACGCGAGATAAAGTCTTTATATCACTATTGTAAACACTTTAGCGTAGAGAGATATTAGCAAAAGTTTTTACTATATTTCCGATGACGAGCACCGCGTGGAACATGATCAATTAATTAAAGAAACACATGAATATTACAACAGCCGTTCAATTTAATTTTAAACCGAAACATGTAAATTTCTAACGTAAACTCATTTCACAACTTACCCACCAACGAACCGTTGTCCAAGGATTAGCTGTCGCTTGCAGGTCTTGTTATTTTAATACTAGAGAGAATCCATTTACGTAAACGCGTATGCGTGTGTACTTGGAACGAAAATCACTCTTTGGTTGCCACTGGTACAGTAAATACCATATTAATTTCTACGGCTATAATGCACAACAATACATCCACATTAAATCTAAACAGATCACCTTTATCGTAACGTAATCTTATCTCGCATTGTAATTAAATAATTTCGTGTTTAATTAGAAATATGACAACTTACTATGTCCGACTGAGATATTCGTGCATATATACATATGTCTAAACGTGGCGATCTGTGCGTATTTAATTGTACAACGTAGGATGGGAGGTCATTAAAGTTTGCATATTGTAATTATGTCAGGCGAAAGAACTAAAGAAACAGTATATTTATTTATAGATATTCGTTTATAGAAATATAATGTACATATACATATTATATACATTTATATTGCATGATTCATGTTCCTGACTTTGACTAATTGTACGCTAGATAATTATCTTACACACTTAATGGTGTTTCAAAGTCTTGATTGTGGTTTCTATAAAGGAAAACAATACTTGGAAATAATCGTAAAATTATATCAAACGCAAAATAAGATTGGCTATAGGTAGATAACAGGTTGCATATTCATACATACATTTTGTCATAAAATGAATACGTAGGCTTCCACGGCCACAGTCAGTAATAAGCGAACTATGTACTTCCGGAATTGGACCGTATGATGATGAGATGTACAGAAATGAAATAAGAGTAAGAGGAAAAGGAATAAAAGAAGTAAAAATGAAAAAAGGGGGATGAAAAAGAGAAAAAGGTCAAAAGAGTAGAAGAAAGAAAAACAACAACCAGAGGGTTACGCATATCTTCAATATGTATATATATATATATATATATCGGAGTCACCGATAGGCCAGAAAAGAACACGATACAACACAGTAATCAAAATCGAACAGCTACTCCCTCCCAACAAGGACGTGTTACCGAAACTACGAGCAAAAGGCATATACGAACTAAAATACCAATGTGGAAAAAGTTACATCGGTCAAACAGGACGGAGCATTCAGTGCAGGGTGAAAGAACACGAGAGAGACGCGCGCCTCAGGCGTATTGAAAAATTCGCAGTAGCAGAACACCTGCATCAACAAGGAGACCATCGTATAACCTACAGCGACTTTAAGGTATTAGCCAGGACCAGCCACTACTACCCAAGCATAAACGCGAATCAATAGAAATAATGAAGAATACCAACAATTTCAATCGCGAAGAGGGATACATAGCAACACGTAGAACTGCGAAGTCATCATCCAGCGAACGACGCGATTCAACGGAACGGAACGGTTACGGATCAGCAAAGCGGAACAGAAATAGACATATAACGAGAAGAAAGAGACAACAACACCAGTCTTTAGAAACGTCAAGTAAAACAGTGAATACCCGACAAAACCGGAAAAACGTTTCTATCAAGAAAGAAAAAGAAAGAGAAGAAAAAGGTAAAAGAGAAAGGTATGATCTTGACGTTTCGCCTTCGCCGTAGGAGGCTTCTTCAGGAAAAGACAGGAAAACCAAAGTGGCACGGTAACTGGACGTGTAAACCACGCTAGAGGCGAAACCACTTTGGAAGAAGGTCACAGTAACTCGAAGTGTTAACCACGCTAGACGCGAAAACCTTCTCTTCTTTTTATTTCTTTTTCTTTTTACTTCTTTTCCTCTTACTCTTATTTAATTTCTCTATATCTCGTCACGGTACAATTTCGGAAGTAGTTCGCTTATTACATCTTGTTGTGTTCTTCTTCAGAAGTAAAATGACTAGTTTATTATAATTCTGGATTATATATGGTTATCTGATATCCATTTGGGGAAGAAGAATGCCTTCTAAATATTTGGTAACTGTAGTCCATCTTCTCTGTTGACATAGTTCGGATTTTTCTGCATTTATGTTTTTCTATACAATCTCCTTTAGTAATTTGGTTCCGTTGCTTCCCTACATTTGTCAAAGTTGATTCCATGTTTCGTATTAGTAGTGTTCTGCTGTGGCCCATTTTGTCTCTGTATTCGTATTTTGTATCTCATATATGTTCTTTTAACATAATGTTGATTTTTCTGACTGTTTGTCCGATGCCGACCTTTCCACGCGTGCAAGGTACGAGAGAAAGAAGAAGAAAAAAGGAAAAAGAAAGAGACCGAAAGAGAAAGGTGGGATCTCGACGTTTCGCCTCCGTCGTAGGAGGGTTCTTCAGCAGGATAGGGCAAACCAAAGTGGCACAGTAACTCGACGTGTAAACCACACTAGAGGCGAAACCACTTTGGCAGAAGATTACGGTGACTCGGCGTGTTGACCACGCTAGAGGGGAGGATACCTATCGAAAGATTCGACGCCTGGAAGTGCTCCGAAAGAAGAAAGCCCAATTATTGCGCTCTTTCACGTTCCTGTCACGCTGCCGGGACACGAATATAATTCCACCGTTTTTGCGACAAAAGCGTCACCTGCGCATTTCAGCAGCTGACCGCATTTGCCACTGCATAGAGTGTGCCCTGTTGCGGGAAAGAATACAATACCAGCCGCGAAAACTTACATTCTTTGTTATTACAAACATTATCCAAATGTAGATCAATTTATACTTTCTACCAATAAAGTTTTTATTGAATCTGCGAAATAACAGATAGTATAGAAAGATTAACAACCGATAAATTGTGCGCGGCTATAAATCAGAATTCCAATTTGCAAACTATATTGCATATAGACAAGAGTTTAACTGAAAAATAAAAGTGCCAATATGATGCGAACGACCTTTCAAATTCGCGAATACCACATGATTAGACGCAGAACGCTTCTTTTCCAAATACACCAACATGTTTTCACCTCGCTGTAGGGGTATGACTGAGTCAGCACTGGAAGGCATGCTAATGACACAATACTGCAGAAAATTTTTGCATAACTCTACATGAACGACACAATCAATCTAAAATAGTAAATTACATTAATTATTTCTAATATTGATTGTAACTGAGCCGTACGCTTCTGCGAAACCACTCGTTTTTGCAGCCTTACTTCGCACTTATTTACAAGTTATTATAAGTTCGATAGTAGAGTTTCAGAGATTTCGTGTCTAATGCGTATAAGTAAAAGTGTATTCAAATTATAGCTTTTTAATATTCAGTATTATATTATATTCGTAATTGATACTACAATTACACTAAAACGATTATTTTCACTGCAATAGCCTTACCAACCTGCTTTAAAGTTCATTTTAATAATAAAAGCAATATTCTGAGTGACGTTCTTTCATATGAATATTTTATGTAATAAACGGTTTCCGTATATCGATCTGTACGTAAAATAACGTAATCAATCTCTTTAAATAATTGATAGATTTATCCAAGCTCGTTTAGTTTACGTTAGGAAAGTTATTCACGGGATCAAACTGCCTGAATGGCATAAAGGGATAACACTCAAACAGTCTAATTTAATAAATATTTAATTAAAAAAGATCAGTGTACAACAACAATCGATAAATATAGAGAAACATTAATATGTATATGTTAAATGTCAATAAGTAATAAATTTTCTGTTCATGATTTAACTACACCCTAATAACATGTTAAAAAAAATTGATGCTGTTATAGCACTACCAAAATGTAATTAGTATATTAAACAGAATATGTAATATTACTTTCCGAAGATAGAAGTACCTAGAAAGAATCTTAAAGCCTAGCGTTTATGAAAAATATTCTTTTAAACATATTAATACTTTACCAAGCTCACCTCAAGCTTAAATATTTAAAATCTAAATCTTCATGCTGTATGCTAAGCTAATGGCTCAACAGGGCAAACGAATCAAATTTGCCGTAACGGTAGTTATCTTACGAAAAAAATAATAACTAAAATTATTTTGTTTTTCGTAAAGGCATATTAACATCTTACAACAAAAGGTGATATTTACTTAAACTATGGCTAAACTTCGGTACCATCCAGTTCTGGATCGATTTCCTTTGCTTTCATCATCTTAGCATTCAACATCTTCTTGTGGTTCTGTACCCTTTTGATCAAATTGCTTCTTAAAAGAACATACTGTTCATCGGAGTTGACCGGAATCTCTTCAATTTTAAGGAAAATTTCCGATAACTTTTCGTCAATCGCGTCGTACTTTTTCTGACGATTAGGTCCTGAAAAATCTTCAATGTCTTCTTCAACTATATCAAGATCTTTTAGGATAGAATCTTTTGTCTGTAATAATACCGCAATGGTCTTAATGTCGGTCATCAATTTAGATTTTAATGTTTCAGATTCGCCTTCAACCGGCAAATTGCGTATTTGTGACAGTGTAAGCGAGATGCGCTTATTAATGTTTTGGTTTTCCATCGTTACGTTGTTTAGTTCTGTAGCTTCACGCTTTAAGTTGCTAACAACTTCTTCCAAATTTGTTGAAGGTGGAACTTCGACAAGTTTACTGTGGTAGTAGGTTAGCAATTGATCCAAATATTGTTTATAGTAGTTAACGTTCTTGGTATCTTCCGCTGTTTTTGGATTAATATGATTTAATATAATTTTAGCATCTCTAAAATCCTTATCGAAATTATTACTTTTATTTTCTTCAAATTGTTCTAGTTTACTTCGTATTTCAGTTAGTTTGTCCACTAATTTATTTGTATTTTCCATGAAGGATTCCTTTTCAACTTCAGCAATCAGATTCTCCTGACTATCAACTTTAAGCGATCGTTCATCTAAGATGTTCAGGTAGTGGTCGATCTTTTGGCTTATTTGTTTCTTATTGTTTCGCAATTTTTCATTATCTTTGCAATCGATATCGTTTAGTGAAGACAAGCATTCGTTTAATTCTCTTTGAATTTGCATGAATTGAATATTTCCATGTGTTCCCGAAAAACAATCCACTTTCTTCTTTATCCTTTGCAGATTCTCTACAATAACTTTTAACTTCGTTGCTTCTTCTCTAGTATCCTTCTTGGACTTTTCTTCGATCATTTTGTATAGGGAAACAATAGTTTTTAAAACTTCCGTTTTGGATTCGGTAACTACTGGATTTAAATTAGTTTCGATATTGCCTAGATCGTTTTCAACGTCTTCTAGTTTCCTTTTCAATTCATTACATTCGCTGTAAGAAGAATTTCTTATCTCCTCTGTAATAACTTTAAGTCTCCGTTGCAGCATTTCAATTTCGTCGATAATATGTTCAACTGTAGCAGCACGCTGTGGATTTTCCTTGTTTTCCATTGACAAGGAGAGTTCATCGATTAATAACTGTTCAGGTTGGAAGGTTGTTGTTTTATTTTTTGGCTTGTCGTTCTTATTTTTGGCAACTAATATGCTAGGCCGGTTTGCTCTATTTTGATTTTGACTTGCATTTGATAGTGTGGAGGAAGAATGCGTAACGGTTTGTTTTGTTTCAATATTCTTATTAGATAATCTTTTAATACAAATATCTATATCATTCTGTAAGGTTTTTAATACAATTTCCACGTTATTCCGATTTTCAATTGTTAAATACCTTTCTATGTCGAAGCTTAGTCGTTTCCATTGATTTTCGAATTCACTTAATTCACCAACTAATTTGTCTTGCTTGTTATCTTTTTTATTATTTATACTTCCAGCATGTGAGGCTGTTTGATTTAATTTTTCTCTACCAATTGCTACCTTTGCTTCGTATTTTTCTGCATTCCGCGCTAAGGTGGTTAACATGCTTTGAATAGTTTTGATTGTTTCATTTTTTTTCTGTTCTACTTTAGAGTTCGTACTGTGAACGTCATTCAACTTGGCCCAAAGGCTTCTTATGGTTTGATCCACGTTGGTATAATCTAAATCATTTTTGAAACCCTGAAAACCATCAACAACCACCTTCATTGCGAGAACGTCTTCCTGTAAATTATTTATTTTTTCGAGAGCGGCTTTTATTTTGGTGCTATTTTCTTCAGCTCTATTACTTAACGCCTGCAAGTTTGTTTTGATTAAATTTATTGTTCTTAATTTTTTTCGTCGGTTATTTTCTGAACTATCATCTAAACCTTGCAACTTTGCCCAGTATCCTTTCAATATTTGATCCAGTTCCCTGTATTTCGGGTCACCTTTAACGTCTTCAAATACCGTTACCTTTATTTCTATATCAACGAGGCTTTCCTCGATTTGATTGATAACTTTTAGTTCTTCTTCGGCCCTTTGAGATTTTTGCTGCTCTTTATCTACGGTGACGGAATTTCTATTTTTGTAGGTTTTCAGTTTATTATTGTATCTAATGAGCTTTCTACTTATGCTTTCCTTCCTTTCATATAGAGGATCTTCCTTTTCTATGTCCATTGCAGTTAAGTCAGCGTAAAGAATACCGATCTTTTTCTCGAAAACAACAAATTCTGAAGTATTTTCCAAATCAATGGCCCTATTTATTTCCTTCATTAGTGTCGCTGTGCTTTCCTCTAGCCCGGATAGGTTCATCATTGTTCGATCTCTATCAACGTTTACATTTTTTTGAGGCGGCTCCTCTATAATAACTGGTTCCATTTTTTTCTTATTCGTTTTCGGAGTCTGGTCGATGAAGGAATGCGACTCCACTGCAGCCAAATCGAGTTCCCCTTCATTTCTTTCGACAATTTCTTCCAACTTCCTTAGCAAATCCACTATGTCGGCTTGGATATTGCTGCAAACGTCTTTCGTCGCCGGCTTAGATTTACTTTTTACATCTTGGATTTCCTGACTGTATTTCGTCAATTCGGTTTGAATGTTCTGGTACCTGGAATCTCCTCTGAAGCCATCGAACTGTTCTATTTGTGATTTAATGTTTTGAAGATTTGTGGATATGGCATTTGCTCTTTCCGACTTACTAAGTCTGTGTTTCGCTAGTCGTCTGAAGTTTGGAGCAGGATCTTCTTTTGCATTTTCATTCTTGCTGGTCTGTTTTCTTAGGGTGGGTCGAGAACTTGTTCCACCCATTTGAAGTCAGTTGTTTTCTAGAAAGAAAGAAATTATTATTACTTTTATTATAAATTTCCCAAACAATTCGAGAACTTTGAAATGTTAATAGCAGCACTTTCTATTGGTAAGTGTTCGACGACTATTATTCATTGGTGCATATCGCGCTGAAATAAAACTGAAGCATTTGATCAAGTATTGTTTCTAGATCATGCGCCTCATAGTTTGAATAACACAAGGTGCACGCGTCTTGAGATATGTTTACTATGCATATGTACTAATGTATCTGATAACTTTCTCCCAGCCAGCATATTGCAAAGATGAATACCGTATTTGCTACCTTCAAAAATCGTATTGCTCGGCATCAGTTCTAAAATAGTGCGTTCTGTTTTTGATGTTAGCCAAGACTGTAGGTGTAGCATATTGCGTGCTCGATAATATGCGAGGTATTATAATTCCTAATATGAACATCGTTAACAGTGCACTGTCCGGAAATAAGTGGCAATAATGCCATATGATCGATTAAATTTACCCTTTAGTAGGTCATGAAATTTGTCTTCTTTAAACTTGTTGATAGAATAACTCTAAAAATCTGTAAATCGACTTATTCTGTGGCGATTGTGACAGCGCTTAAGTGTAGATGGTTCAGTTTATGTTATATTCTTGGTAGATTGCGGTTAGATTAGGTTTTGACGTTTCGACAAATAACTGCACATAAATATTTCAGTTAGAAAAATAAAAAGTTTAATAATACAGTGCCAATACAGTACACATGACAAATGTATTTTATTTGTTTTTTCAATTCACTACTCACCACCAATAAGATATTTTGAAAAAATAATTTCATGGCTTGCTAGAGGGTAAATTTATATGGTCATATAATATTTGGTTTCCTTATCACAGGTAAAAGCATTAAGTACTACAAGTTTCAACTTGCACATATACACACATATGTAACATACACGTTGCTGCATTTAAGGTATTGCAGATCTATAGGGTGATCTATGTACATATCTAGGGGTTATTTTTTGAGTGAGATCTCAGACTAAATCCTTAGAATATTAAAAAATATTGAGTAAGATGGAAACATGAAAACTGATGATATTCATCGGCAGATATATGAATACACTAAGAATGTAGTGAGTGATTGTAAAATGTTTGAAAGTGGGTAAGATTGTTCAATGAAGGGTGGTACAACGTTCATGCTGGCTCCCACTTAGGGGGCCATCTATAATCAACAACGATCTGGTACAAGCAGTTAACACAACATTAACATCCACAAAAGCAAAAGATTCACAATTTTTTAATTGTTTTTAAAATTCCTACACATTTTATAGCCAATTTTATACACAAGTGTCGCTCGAAATTTAAAGCACAAGAAATTCTGTTCTTGCTTTTTTCCTCAATTGTTGACTAAGGAGCGCGAACATGTAAAAGGTATTTTAAGTTTTTAACTCGCTACAACGATGTTATGTGGAAGGTGATGACTTATTGAGTCGTATGGTCGCAGAAAAATAGATATCCTTTGAAGGAAATTGTTCCTGTCAGTAGGGATGTACATATAGTGAAAATCTCCAAGAAAATAACTGGTATGATTCGACCTCTGGATATGTATGAATTTCAGGTATCAAAATTGTTTGTTAGAAAAATCTCTGATACTTAAAAATTGCGGTGTTGATCTTCGATAAAGCAACCACAAGATCAAATCACAGTTATTGATAAATAATTAGTTATCTGCACCTAGATATCAGTATCTATTTACATATAATTGGGTTAAAGGTGGCTATTTGGAAGATAAACCCGATCGTTTGAAGCACTTTTGATTTGCTTTTGATAACAACAATGACGGTATCTTTCTTTCTTCTCTTTTTGTTAGTGAGCTTGCTTTTATTAATTGTTCAAAATGCATTCATTTTTTTCTATTTCCAACACGTTTATGTGAATTGGCATTACCCTAATGAATAAATCTCTGACACCTCGATATACACACCATTGGATATTCAATAACATGCAATAAAACTTCGAAGTAAAATGAGTACGTAGGCACCTTTCTCTTTTCTTCTCTTTCCTTTTTTTTCTTTCTTTTCCCCCTCTTTTCTGTCTCTCTTTCCTTCTCTTACTCTTTCCACAATTTCTTTCTTTTTATTTCTTTCTCCTCTTATTCTTATTTCATTCCTATATATCTCATTATGGCATGGTCCAATTCCGGAAGTAGTTCGTTTATTACTAAAACTTCAAAGTATTGTTCCGCAGATTAACGTATACGTATATGTAATAGTCAATGGATTTACGTATGTCGAAGTAAGTGGAGTGATCTCATTAGCAGTTTTCTTATTTGGTGTTTAAATAATGTAAGCAAATACTAGGTGTGGTCATTCTTTAACATGAATGACGATGACGAAGCAAACATGCATAGGTTTGCTTTGATTGATATGGCATAATAAATATAATCACCAAAAAAAGAGGAACACATCTCTTTCTATATAAGCATGGGTAGTTAGGGTCACGTTATTTGAGTGTTTGCATCAAGTTTAGTGTATTTCGGCGTTTGTAGATGCTAAATGGCTATATGTATGGATAATTTTTATGAACATCCAAAATGGAATAATTAACGAAAAACTGGTAAAACCTCGACTTTCAATTACCGATTTCAACCCTCAAGACCGCTTTTTACAAGAAACAGGAATAGGTATTTTCCATAGTCCTTTAAAGCCCATAAACCATTCAGCTTTCATTAAACTCTGAATTTCTGGGTTGGATACCTTCCTTATAACATCATTAACAATAAACTTAGTAGGACAGTAGGGGAGAATGGTAAAAAATTAAGCATTTGATCTCGGTCTTTCAAATTACATTAATATATAATATAAAAATATACATTGCAAAGAATTAGAGTAAATATTCACAAACATCAATCTGTCGTTCCACTAAAAGTAACTACAAGCCAAAAGAATTAGGAAGAAATATGTACGATCATCATCACTTCGCGTTGATTGACGAATTTCTTGCGAGCTGACATTTGCAATCAAAATTTATTACAATCATAAATATATAAAATGCAGTTGTTCGAATTGTACACATTTGTTATTAATACCTTTTTGGCAATACATCCAGGATGAGTTAAGAAAAGTTTGACATAAATTCAGTAATGTTGCACGAATATTATCTGGTCATCAGAAAGAGAAATCTTAGTGAAGTTAACAATAAATTAACGAAGAAATGTTCTATTAAGGTTTTACAATGGAATTAAACACGAAAAGTAAGTTTGTCCCAACGCCATCTCTTCAGTTTGTTTCTCTTTTCGTACATCTCAATAATGACAGCTGCTGCAGATGTTAAATATAATATTATCCCCAATTCGTCTATTACTTTAAATTAATAATATTGAACGGTATGACGTTATGAGTTCAGTTGAAAAACATCAAACATCACCGACTGCCCACTAATCGCACATAGGCAATATGCAATCGTGATCTGCATATTTAACCTGGCAGATCGGTATCCAGTCTACAGCTTTACCAACGGCACTAGGTTCCACACTAACGCGGTCGAGAATAAAGCTTAGTGCAAGATAATACGAGATGTCGTACAGTTTAAGAAGTACCATACATCACAATGACGTCTTGCACACGTCATCTGCGCGTTGAAATATTATTGGTGTATCAGTAAATGAATTTGCCTTCATCAATAATATTTCAATATGCAGATGAGGTACACATGATATCACTATGACGCATATGTACTTCTTAAAGCGTAGAAACTCCGCTATGACTGCACTTTCGCATCATTAATATTTTTGTATCCTGCATCACTTTACAACTTATCATCTATAGATTATGTTACCCAGGTTTCGATGTGGTAGGTTCTAAGCAGTGTAGCTTTGTTTTATTGTCTTATACGGATTCGCATGTACACTTCGTCTATTTTCAGTTTCTACCTGCGAGATTGTATTGTCGTATAAGTTAAAACAATCTATTCATTTGACGATCTTCCTCAAGTACTATTGCTGAAAAAGGGAAGCAAGATTTGCGCTTGTCTCATAGACAAAGATCTACTTGGTTTGATTTTATTAGAGTGACAGCCAAGATAGTGATATATACTACCGCATTATTCAAGTTACGTGAACTGTTTTATCTTCTAGCGCATAGATAACCTTCTAAGCGTTTGTCGGTTGTCAAATGTAGGATAGCATAATTTTGGTATTTAATTTAATATTTATAGTTACGTTTCACTGTCCTTTTAGTTTCTCTCTGCATTTTACGAATAATTGTTCTCTTCATAACACAGAGTACGACTACAAAGTCTTTAGTAAGTTATTTTCAATAAAAGAAATGCATCCGACAGAGGTTGATGTTTTTACTATCGTTACAGAGAATGTTTGGAAAACGGTTGAATTTACAGACGCAAGGGCTTGTGCTTAATCTTTTGTCATATTTTGAGAAGGAAAAAGAGAACGAAGGCCCTCTGTTACCTTTAAATGTTGTTTATGAGGTAGATATCGTAACACATTCACAATTTTATTTACAAAGGGTGTATTGTTGTATAGAATAATCGATGCACTTGGTGTGACTCGATAAACTATTTGTGCTGTCAAGAAGAGGAAATTTCAAGTTCCTGTTCTGTCATCTCTTAGATCTAAGGTGCTTCGTACTAAACCCAAAACAAGTGATCTGCGAGAGACAACAAAAATGGAAGTGCGAAATACTATTTACAACATAGTATCAATAAAGTAACAACAGTTATATAATTGGGTTATGATTTTGTTATGAGAATATTGTTTTAGAGAAACATGTTACCTTACAAACCCTTAAGGATGAACTTAGAATCGAAGCCGTTGTTGAACTGTGTAAACAATCGTTGAGTGCATACACACAAACAATTTAATAATAATTGCCAATCCCAACGAATCTTGAAGTTCTGAAAAAGAAATAGATGATTGAAGTCTTCGATGACATCTTTTATATTATAACTTTATAGATGAGTGTTTATTTAATGCTTATATGGTACGCAACGGAGAGAACTGCTCGAATCCGTAAAAAGTTTTTAGAAGCGAAGATACCAAAGATGAACTAAAATTAATGGTTTGGGCTCCTCAAAGTCCGGATTTATCCCCCATAGAGCACTTATAGGGTGAGCTTGATCGGAAGGCTACACAGCGACTAACGCAGAACACCCAACACCTATGAGAATCAGAGCGCATGATAGCAAATTGTCTCGAGAAATTGCTCCGAAGAATGCCAAAAATTTGTGCAACGGTTATCAAAACCAAATGGTCATATCGACGAAAATAAACTTACGAGCCAAATAATGCGTAAATATCATTACGTGTGAATTAATTTATTTTTATTTGATGACAGTCACTTGTGTTGTATAAATTCGTTAATAATCAGAATAAAATTTTACTGTATGTTTGACTCTGTGTAAAATCCGTGGCTGCTGCCAAGCTTTTGAGCGGTAGTGTAAAAATGAAATAATACATTCTATGTAGTTTGGCTTTATTTATATTTTATTTGGCTAGTTTATACACTCCCCGATTTCAACCATGGTAACCTTATAAAAAACAAATACCGTCTACCTATAATAATAAGCTCTTTAAATATTAAGTCTATTTCAGTTTTCATCAAAATTGTGTTGATATGAAAACTCTTACAATTGCAATTGTAGTGTAGTACTAATTGGAAGATATAATACGAGTTATATAAAAAATGTTTCATCGTAATACTTACAGGGCTTATCTTATCGCTAACGAGACAATCTCGATATAGTGTATGAATCGAATAAAAATACTAGTAATTCTATAAATATCACCAAACTATTTCGATATTTATTGTTTGGTTTAATGCGCGAACTCATATTCAAATGCTAAATTCTTTCATATTTATGCCTAATGTGCATATTATCATGAGATTTAAAGTTTAACTTGAATTATAACAAGGTGGCAACTGTAAGATTAGAATACTCCCAATTACGGTATTTTATCAATAAAGATTAATCAATGGAATTTAGAACATATTATGATTCATAATTCAAAGGCGTAAGAAGAGTATATACCCAACCACTTGCCCTGCTGGAAACAACTAACGAAAAATGCAACCAAATTTAATCTGATATGCTCACCTCTTTCACTCAAAACGTTTTCCTCTGTTTTCTGACGAGAATACCGATATTTTACGCAGTCATATTGACGAGAACTTCACTTCAACACAATATTTAGTATAAACCATAGAAGTTTTGTTTATTAGTAACAGGTACCTAAATGTTCCCGCAACACCCGTCAGTATTCAGAGAGATAAAGTTATATCTCTTATCAGTAAGCTGCTTTGGAGATAAACGTAATTAAAAGTTATGGTATACACTTGTAATGAACTGGTACTAATACGCGTAATATTTTTTTTTGTTTTACGACACCAAACTAGGATTCAGAGTAGGTAAACGAAAGAAACCAACACATGTATGGTGTTTGAATCTTGAAATTGCTTAGTGGATTAGTATTTTTCTCCATCTTCAGTTATCAATAAGGACATTAAGTAAGACGCTTGTAAGCTTTTTAGGTATTTGATAACTATATTTTTATCTACACAACTACTGCTATCAGTGTTTCCTTTTGGTTACATTTTCATTACAATTTATAAGATTGTAATGTAACTTAAGTGAAGAAGTAAACAGTATTTAACTAATTCAGACAAAAATATAAGTGTTGAATATATACAAGGTATGTCTATAAAGTAAGTTACGAAAGGTAATCGAAAGAGACCGGATATATTATGAAATCATTTGGAACACGCCTTAAACTATTTTCTCATGTCGTTACCACTGTTGCTCAGACATGTGCTACAATATGACATCGTTCTCTATATCATCCTCAGAAGTATTAATGAGGATGATTCCTGCGATATTTACCATATTGCAAATTCTTTCAGCCCAGATCTTTAGTTTAGGAAGGCATTGATCTGCTTTGGATTAAGTAAAAAAGTCAAGTGTACTTGCATAACTTTTCAACTTATACTGCTTCGTAAGAGTTTATCTAATGCACACTAAATATGTATGCATTGGATAGATTGTAGTTAATGGGACGCCCCGATGCAAGATGAAGAAAAACTGGGGGAAGAACAACAAGAAATTTGAAATATAAGAAAGATGGTTGAGAAAAGTAATTACTAAAAGAATCAATGCAACCACGAACAAATTTCTACATAAATCGTGCCCTCTGAACTTCCTGGCTGTATTCCAGCGACTGAGTTTCTTCTAACTAGTAAACCATAAATATCCTGATATTTCAATGAAGATACTCAATATCGATGTTGAAAGATACTTTAGAAAGCAGCACTGTATCTTGTCGATGGATAAATGTAAATAAATATAACGGTGATACCAAGCAGATGAAGCATTTTCAAGTTTGCTAACCACAAACTAAACGTAACAGAGGTAAATTATTGAAAAATTTATAAGTATGGAAAACAAATCACAAGGTTTGCGAGACAGAATTCGGAGAGATAGACAAAACTCAAACAAAACACTACGATTTTTTACTTTATTGCATTCACTAAAAGTTATATACTGAGTAACTAGGGTTCATAAAATTAACCTTTTATATAGGAGACAAACCAACGCTTATTAGCATTTAATAGATTTTAATGTTATCCACACAGCACGAGTCGGATATCAGTAAGTCATTAACGAAAAGTACAAATGGGAATGGTCTTAAATTAGCGTCGGGAAACCCCAAATGAAGGATAAAAGTATATCCATTATATTATATCCAATTATTGTGAGATACGATTTTAATAGCAAGAGTAAAGAAAAGTTTAAGCCCAACGCTGACAATTTTTTCAGTAATATTCCACGATTTATGGTGATAAAGGCACTATTACAGTCAATATAAATAAATTCAACGTAGTTCTGTGAATCCAGACGCTCACTAATATATTGAAATATAGTTATAAGATTCTTAGTTGTAGTTCACGTACAAAACCGTGCCAATGGGGTATGTTTAAATGTATAAACTATAAATTACACTTCCAAATATTCTGGTAAAATTGGATAATATTGAGATAGATCTGTAGTTGCTGACAGGAGTCTTATGACCTTTTAATACAGGACGTATTATAGCACAAATCTATAAGCGTTGTTATGAACAAGAGTTTTTGGTGTGCGTGTAATACTTTGCTTAATATGACTAAATTTCCTTTAGTCTGATAAATTGATTCCTCAATTTGTCCATGGGTAAGCATCAGAAATATGAGGGGAGGTCAAGAAGTTCGTGGACTGAAGGGGGTGGAGAGGGGATAGGCGCGCTCGCTAGGTGTCATTCTCACTGGCGACTCCTCATTACTATATAAGTAAAGCTGCAGCCCTATAGCGTTAACCGTTTACGAATAGTTGCTTGCTAATCAAGTTAATCCGGAAGAAAACTGTAACTATGGAGGAAATTGCACACCGCGCTGTGATAAAGTTCCTTACAAAGCAAGGAAAGAACGCTCAAACCATATTGAATGAAATGGAAACCGTTTATGGGGAACAGTGCCCTACTAAATCAATGATTTATAAGTGGTATGGTCTTTTTAAACATGGTGGGGAGTCGATTGAAGACGACCCCCGCTCAGGACGGCCACTTGCGGCCACGACATCAGACATCGTCGAGAAAGTGCAAAAATTTCTATTTCAAGACGCCCGTTTGAAGAAAAGACAATTATCTGCATTAGTTGGAGTATCAGATACCACCATTTTGCGTATCCTACATAACCACCTGTATATGACAAAAGTCAGTGCAAGATGGGTGCCGAGAATGCTCACGCCGCTGCAGAAACAACAGCGCGTCTGTGCGTCCAAACAAGTTTTGAAGCTGTGTGGAGACAAACCTGCACAGATTTTGGAGCGGATTGTTACCGGTGATGAAACATGTGTTCATCACTTTGACCTTGAGTCCAAACAGGAGTCCATGCAATGGCATAAAAAGGGGACATCACCGCCAAAGAAATTCAAAGTGTCAGAATCGGCTGGAAAGTTGATGGCTACTGTTTTTTGGGATTGTGAGGGGATATTGTTGATTGATTACAAAGAAAAAGGTAGGAGCATAACCGGAGAATATTACGCAGCGATATTAGAAAAATTAAAGGAGGCCATCAAGGAAAAACGTCGAGGAAAATTGACCAAGAGTGTGTTGCTCTTGTAAGACAATGCGCCGGTTCACAAGAGCAAAGTTGCAATGGTTGCTCTGCACAAGCATGGGTTTCAATCAATAGTCCATCCACCCTACACCACCACTACCTGGCATCTAGTGATTTTTAATTGTTCCCCAATTTAAAAAAAGGCTTACGTGGAAGAAAGTTTTCCGACGACAATGAGGTAAAGGAGGCAATTTTGGCCCATTTTGAGGCGAAAGATAAAAACTATTTTTATGTAGGTTTAGAGAAATTAATTCATAGATCTAATAAATGTATTGTGCTTAAGGGTGATTATATTGAAAAGGAAAAATAGATTTATTGTTTTATTTTATTTAAAACCCTTTCATTCCACGAACATCTGGACCTCCCCTCGTATATATTATAAGGAGTAGAAAATTTCTAAATAAATTACAAATATTATTGCTTAAATATCGCTATTGCATGGCACAGAGGTCGAAAATATCTTATCTACTGCACCTTATTTGGTATTTGTCACATACCGCATATAGTATCAAAAAACTTTACTAATTGATAAGGTAGAAAATATCGTTATCGATCAAATCCTTATTTGTTGTTGTAATAATAAATGTCATCAAAACAGTCGCAAATCCGTAGAATCATCATTATTTTTCTATTTCTATTCAAATATTGATGATATAACTGTGTTTTAATAACTATAAAAGGTAACACAAAAAGTATGATTGTTAATAGAAAATGTACATCCTCTTTTTTCATATTAATATAAATATAGAACATAATCTCTATAATATTACAAAAAGACGCCATGTATTACATTCATATGGAGAATATAAACACAGCACAGAGTTACATTGGAGAAAAGTTTCTTACTTTAACTGAAGCAAATCATTAATTTTGTAAAGGAAACAGTAGCTATAGAATAATTTAGTCTTAATGTATGTCAAGAAATAGAGATATAGGAAATAAAAAAAAAACATACAGGAATTGCATGGACCTGAGATGAGATCCTTCTCTTGATTGAGTTACACAAGCAGCACGAGAGACAAGAAACTGGGCGAGATAAGTTGAAATATTTAAAGATGAAGTACACGAAAAAGAAGGATAATAAAGATACAAGGAGGAGAAGTGAAGCAAAAACTAAAACTTAAATATTTCGATAAGCTAGACGAAATATTCAGAAAAGATCCGCGTATTGGATCTGTTGTCTCTTCCGGTAGAGGGATACAATTCTCCGCTAAATTATAGTCCTGATACAATGTTTAAGTTTTCAGTATATGAGTCCATGCATTTTTTGATTAAATTTGTAACACTATCCTCTAATTTCATACATGAAAATATCTTCATTTTTGGAAAAAACGTAAATTAGAAGAGACTAGACTTGAGTAACGCACTTTCGTTCAACTAAAGAAGCATCGGTAAACAGATCACTGAATTTTATTTGGAACACCTCCAACTCGTATAAGATGAAGAAACGAAAAAAGTACAGAGAACTGTCACGTTATGTGTTGCTTAGACATTTCATTATAAATATTCCGACGCGATACAGCGGTTTGTCGAAAATTTACCTGAGTCAACTGCTTTATTTTCTATTTCAACGCATTATCTTTCCACGCGCACCCCATGGAAAAAGGTGACAGGATGTCGAATGAAAGTTTCAGCGAGAAGAGGGAAGCCGTTTCCTTATCACAAGAAAAGAAGGGGTTCAGAACATTTTTCAGTGAAAAGTTTTAATTTAAAAAGCTTTTAAACTTTAAAGTAACATTTTTTTTTATTTTATCCATCTTTGTCATTTTGAATAACCACCTATTAAACGTACGAAGCACAAAGATAAGTACGCTGAAAATGTACACTACCGGTCATCAGTGTTTACGTAGCTGCGCAATTGGAAATTATTCAAAGTAACTATTTGACTTCTTATCAATATATGTATTTGTATTATTAAATTGTAAATGCGAGATAGATAATAACTCCTCTGCCATATTCTATGTATATGTAATGAGTAGAGATCGGATTATATGCAAAGAAAAACTGGAATATATATGCATCGACTTTTGAGCAAATATGAATAGAGCAGGGGCATATATGCAAAAAAATTGCGACAATATGTTTACATAAAATAAACAAGAGCAGAAATTGAAACATTAACTTGATTGCACAAACTTTTTTACAACATATTTCTAAACCAATTTATAATTAAATGTCTTTCAAAATTGTGCAAAAGAAAGTTTTGTTTTCTATCAGAATACATACGTTTCGAAATCGAAAAGCTTCTTTCAACATCCACAGATGTAATTGGTGCATTTTTTAACTTTGCAATACATTCTAGACTAAAATTAAAATCGAAATCGTTTATTGTTTCACCTTCCGAAATTTTCTTAACTTTCTTCAATTTCAAATACCCCGCATTCTTATTTATCACTTTTTTAAATTTATCGTATATAGAATTACCTATTGTACCCTTAATCTTCTTACATAGAATATCAAATTCGTCTACTATTTCGGCTGGTTCCGAGAGCAACATCCCTTGCGTTTGTAGTTTACGAATGCAACTTGAAACAAAGCTATAATTTGACTTAATATACAAAAGGTTTTATGGCAATTCTGTTGATGTTACTATCCTTTTACAGTTTTCTAGAGCAATGCAGTCAGCAGTGATTTCGAGAATTACATTTTTTATTCCTTGGAAATTATCGGCGTAAAAAATTCCATCGTCTAACCATGCACCACCCCATCTCGTAATAATCGGTTCAGGAGGCAACTTAACACCGGGAAGTCGCTTCTTATAAAATTGGATTCGAAAAAGTTGCTTTTAAAAATACTTTTTTGACTTTGCTAATTAAATCATTAATCAAAGGTGATTGATTCCTAATGTCTTCGGCTACACGATTGACCCATGAACTAAACAAGTGGTATGAATAATGTTACTATAAAAAAATTTTAAATTTTGCGCAGCTTTTATCATGCATGGCGCAGCGTCGGACAACATTAGTAAAATTGTTTCATAAGGTATATTTCCAGTAAAAAAGAAATTTGATAAACCTTTTTGAACGAATTGTGCAATTGTCACATTATTTGTTTTTTAAAGTTCTTTACAATAAATTAAATATGATTTACCTACAATATCTTCATGAAGAATTCCTATTAACAAATGGACAACGGCCACACTTATCCGTACCTTCATCTACTATGATATAAATAAAATTATTCACCTTTAGCTCAAACAGAAGAAGAACAGCTAAAGCTGCACCAAAAATAAAGTATTGAGGAGAATCAGCTAAGGTTTGGGGTTGTTCTGGTGGGACCTCTGCGGGCGATTTGGTCAAAGTAAGTGGTATTCTTAGAAAAGAAAGTTATAGGGAGATTTTGGAGAGGAATACCGTCTCATTTGAAACACGATTAATCGGCGAAAACTTCGTGTTCCAGCACGATACTGATCCAAAACATACTGCAAAGATCCATCAGTATTTGGAACAACTGGAGCACTGAGAAAATTGTTGTCATAAAGTGGCCGCCCCAAAGTCCAGATCTTAATCTGATCGACCTTTTGCGAGAGGAATTCGACCGATAGGTTCAAAAACCTGCTCCAATTTCGACAACAGTACATTGGACACAACTACAGAGGACGTGGGAAAAAGTAGAGCCGCTAACACTTGCAAAGCTGAAGAATGCCAAGATCGCGCGCGGCAGTAATAAAAACGTTGTTTATATACAACCTCTAAACACGTCTAAATGTGGTATAACTTTTATATTTATTCCTTCATTTTGTCATTCTTAGTTCTGCAGTTATATTAAAAAAAAAATCGGAAATCCTTTCGAACTGGTATTTGGTTCGTTCAAAGTGATCTTCAGCAGACAAAAAAATAACTATGCTCTGTATTTGCGATAAATTTAATTGTAATTTGAATTTGGGACCCAGAAACGTTTCGTTGTTGGTACTAGTACAGAGCAAAACAGTAAGACAACAATAGATAAAGTATGCAAAATCAAAAACTTAACATATGTAATGGACAATCTCGTTACATAGCAATATTTTCATTAACGCGATTAAAAGAGTTTGAAAATAATTTATTTCTCTCTGTAAATATTTCAAAAACTCTCCTCTGTCGCTTTCAATTGTTTACTTCTTTTTCTAAAGTAATATTTTCTTTTATATTCATTATTTTCCATGCATTGGCCAATTTTCTGACTTCTGTTATTGGAAGCTAATTATTTTTATTGGTTATTCTCCAGTAACGAAAAAGTTTCTGCATTAAGAAATGTGTTTTCTTTTATACATCTGATCTTGACAGTTCGAAATGTACAAAATGAGACCGGTTTTCTTGTTTTCGTCACGGCAGTCTAGTTGTTTTATTATTTCTCTTATTTCCCACGTAAAAGATATAATTCAATTTATTGATTGTGAATGGTTTTGACGAAGTTGACATTCGGGTTGTAACGCCCTAAGATGAGCTTATATGTAAGGCCATTATGCGTATTGCTCGTTCTTCGATATGAACTAATTTCTTTGAATCTAAGTGTGTTTTTGTTCTCAACTCACCCATCTTATTAGCGGTATAACATGTAATTGTTTGATATAAATGAATTAGATTATATATTCTCCAAAAAGAAAATCCAACATTATATAATACTGGTACGAAATATAATTGATAACAGGACATTAAATGATTACTTGGTCATATGTACAATCACGAGTACTAATTAATTTAGCCGTTAACCACTCTTTTATGGAGGTGCAGATATTACTCTGGTCAATTAGGTTATTGTATTGTAACTATTATTGTAAATGCGAACTTTCTTACTTAAATCAATAAATTGTATCTCCCTACTGCACCAAATGTCAGTTTACCGCGACAAAGAAAGTAAACGTTTGATATATAACAAATTAAACTGAAATGAAACATTATTCTCTCTGGCTTACATTTCTGAAAAAGGTTGGTTTCTATTGAGAATAAAGGTGCTCATACAGAGCATATTAATTGGGGTCATAATGAATAGCTTTCTCGTGGTATTAGTGAAATCAATTCACGAGAAAGACATGTGAGACATAAAACGCTAACACACAGTCATGTTTCTGCCTCCTCGGCGTCATCAGCGTGGTTTCGAGCAGTTTTACGCTAACACATGTAATTCTCTCGCTGCTTCTATCGCCATACCTACCTCTACGCTACAAATGAATATTCCTGGCGCTAACTAGTGCGAAAAGAAAGAAACATTTGTCCCCAAAGTCAAATACAGCGAAAAGAAGCGGGTACAGTTTTCCACCCTTCTCTCGTGCAATTCGTGGATTGCTCTCCCGAGAGGGCGCAGCACAGGGGCAGTGCAAGGGGAACTGCAGATGTGAATGATTTCTGAAGGCTTACCATGACGTATTTAAAACACATCTAAAAGAATGCCTAGAAAATAACATCAAGATAAGAAGTCGCTGTAAATACAGCTTTCTGATGATATTAGTGAAATCAATTCACGAGAAAGACATGTGAGACATAAAACGAAGAAACATTTGTCCACAAAGTTAGACATCGAAAAGAAGCGCGTACAGTTTCTCATCCTACAGTTAGCGCCAGAAATATTCATTTGTATCGTAAAGGTAGCTATGGCGATAGAAGCAGCGAGAGAATCACACGTGTTAGCATAAAACTGCTCGAAACCACGCTGATGACGCCGAGGAAGCAGAAACATGTCCGTGTGTTAGCGTTTTATGTCTCACATGTCTTTCTCGTGAATTGATTTCACTAATACCATGAGAAAGCTGTATTTACAGCGTTTACTTATCTTGGTGTTATTTTCTGCGCATGTGTTTTAAATACAAATTTACATTGCAATCAGATAATAGACGTATTCCGATTTTCTGTGAACCTGGTATAACGTACTAACTCACACTTTGTCCTAAAAAGCCCTTAATATGAGACTGGTAACATGGCTGAAAATAAGCGCTGGAGGACACACTGACCTCTATTTGATAAAAAAATTACTGACTGGAGATGTCTGGATAGAATTCAAGGCAGCAGCCGTGAGAGAACAACTCGTTTCTATAGACGACGAGCCTAAATACCCGATCTTGTCAGAGTAAAACCAGGTTATTTTTAAAGAAACCCAACATTAAGAAAGACAATAATCAAATATAACACTGAAGTTGTAATTTACAACACTGGCTTAAGTGTGTATTACATAACGAGGGAATTTATTCTTTTGCTGTAACTGATAGTCCAGATACCTCTGATATGAAAAAAAAACAGAATATAGCCTACGCCCACAAAATTTATATGATACCACAGGCAGATAGATATATCATTTCCCAGAAATATCTATCCTACTTGAAGTCTACTGTATTCCAAGTAACGTTTAGATATAGCTTCAAAATATATTAAAGATATACTATCGCTCCTCGTCTGCAACCGGCTTTGCATTAGATTAGTATCGCATATTTTGCACAGTTAATTCGATCAGGGGAGAACACTGATTAATTCAATGTTGTTGGCTGCTTCAGAGCAGAGGCATAAATACAGATAGCGGGAGAAGTGAATTTGCAGTGTCAACCGACAGATCGAAACGTGATTCGCTCGTGGAAAGCTATCAGGTAGTGTACATATACATATATACCTTCAGTCTTCTTTAAAAGGAATGATTTTGAAGTAATGACGACGTCAGAACCCTCTTCGTTCTGGGTACAGCTTATACTTACCAAGGACTCTTATTTCATAGTTTACGCTTCCAATCGTATATAATTTTGATAGATGATCGAGCAAATATCGTGAACAACTGCTTTATTAATCTTATGGAGTGAAAGGAATGGAAAACAACTTTTCCAGATGAAACGCACAATTGATGCTTTGAGGAGACGTATTGTTGCGTGAAATATATTGCCAAGGATGTTTCAGGAGTTACAAATTACTGCCATAGGGGAATTGGATTGATTCTCTAACACTCTAACTCAATCCGTGCTATTTATTTATTGTTGTTGGTGGTGAGTGTATGCCTTATTAATCTCTATTTTTAGGCAAAATTATTGGTTTAAATCTTTTACAAAGTTGAATACTTATATATTCAAATAAACACATTAAAAATGCAACATTTTGTATTCTCCCAATAAGATTACATTCGAACTTGTCCAATTTTAAAGCACATTAATGTGCCAAGATGCTTGCTTGCGAATATTGAAACTTAAACTGATTAAATACTGAAATTAGAAAGTTTTCGAAATCAATTTATTATAATTTTTATGAAATATTCGTTATTTGAGCTATGTTGTTTACGAATGAGAATAAAACGCATCTGGTATTATTTAACAAACAGTAAATGAAAGAGTCCAACATCTTTGAAGTTTGAGAATTATCTATTAAAAGATAAAAATTTACATAAAAATGTTGGCCATTGAAGATAAAATCTTTTGAGGGGAAGAGAAACGTGGTGGTAACTTCACTTGAGACTTTTAAGTAATATTACTGATCATAGCATTCCACAGACTATGTACCATAATTGTTATTGTTATATTGGTAACGAAATTTCTATAGTTGCAGAATGTTAATGTAAATAAGTCATTTACATTTGTAATTCATTCCGTTTATTTTCTATGAATTTTTAGAAATAAACACAATATGATCTCAATAAAATGAACTATTGTCATTTTTAATATTATCTAACTACTATCAAGAAAATTATACAGATTATAGAAAAAATATATTTTAATAATTGTAAAAACGTAAATAAATATTTGATGCAATATACACTAAGGTGACAGAATAAAATAGACATCAGGTAAAGCGGTATAAATATGTAAACAGCTAAATTCTAAGAACGAATTAAGAACTTTCTCTTGTCATTAGGGTAGGGGTAGATGTATCGGAAGGAATTCGTCATAGTTTAGTATCGTTACAACTATGCCCCGCTTACAAGGTTCGAGTGATATTAGCGACTTCACCCGGGGTCGCCGGTGGTTGGCCAGAGTGAACGCGGCGCTTCGCAACTTGAAATAAGTAAGTTTTTAAATATTCCGTTGTCCTTAGTTAACCGTATAATTACACAATTTAAACGCAAGGAAAAAACAACAGTGGAGCCGAGACCAGGTCGTGCCGGACCTTCTGAAACAGAAAAGTCAGCGCACCGTTCTCGATACCTCCACAGTGTGGAGATGTATAAATGGGTAGCAAAGAAAAAACCTATCCTTACGGCGTTTCAAAACCGGCGCCGAATGGCCTGGGCAATCGAAATGCGAACGAAGCCCGAAGAGTTTTGGCGGTCTGTCATTTCTTCGAAAGCAGATACTGCCAATTCAGTGATAGTGGTCGTACGTGGGTATGGAGACGTTCGTCACAGCAACTGGACGATACATTTTTGCATTAGACGGTGAAATACGGCGGTGTGAACATCATGGTGTGGGGCGCGATATGGTATGGTGGAAGATCGCAATTAGTAATCTGCGACGGAAATATAAATGCGGCAAAATATATCCAAATATTAACAGAAGGACTACTACCGATATTCGACAACGCCATTTTATCTAAAGAAGACGCCACTTTTATGGAGGATGGAGCACCTTGCCACAAAGCAAGAACAACAACCACATGGAAAGAGGAACAGGGGATTCGGATTTTACCATGGCCAGGCCAATCACCAGACACGAATCCGATAGAGAATGTTTGGCACATAATCTAGACAAATATGGCGAAACGACCTCGAAAACCCAGCAATAAGGAAGAACTCGTGGCAGCTGTTACAGAAGAGTGGTTAAATATTCCAGAAGACACCATTAATCATTTAATAGACTCTATGCCACGACGACTCGCAGCACTTCACGCAAGTAAAGGTGGATCGACAGAATATTAGTCTAATTTAAAAATTTTAAAATATTTTGTATATATAACGAGAATAGAATCTTTTTTTTAATTAGTAGGTGTCTATTTTATTCTGTCACCCTAGTGTATAATAACCCACAAAGTACCACTGATTTTTTATATCCGCAAATATGTTGGTAGAATAAAAGTAAATCGCAGTCTTGTACTTTCGTACATTGGTTACATAATGGACATCCCAAAAGTAGTTTTCAATTTGTATTGTTCACTCCGTGAACAGAAGCTTGAGTGGGGAGTGGAAATATGCAAATCGCTAACCTACTTCTTGAGAATTTAGTCGCTGCGTGCACGAGTTTTACAAAAACATCTCAGGTCAGGCGTATTTTCACCTTAATGACCATGTAAATGGGTAGAACTGTTGTTATCGGAGTTCAACAAACTCAAAACAGAAACATGAGAGGTCACTTTATTGACCAAAAGATACTATTTGAACTGCAATGATTGCGCAAGAAATTATTGGTCTGTACTTTTTTGAAGATGATAGCAAATTTCGCGATGATTAACAAATTTCTTTATATCAGCCTTGCAAGGTTTTAATGGTTTTAACCGATACACTTATTCCAACAAGATGAAGCGACATCTCACACGCCTACGATCTCCTTACCAGTTGTTCGTGAAATTTTCCCTAAAAATTAATATCCGGACGTGATGACTTAAACTGGCAGCCACGTATTTCGGACTTGATACCAATGGACTTTTTTTCTACGGGGCTATCTTAAATTAAAAGTGTAGAGCAATATTATCCCTAATCTTTGAATGAATTAAAAGAGAATATTTAAAGAGAAATTACGGCTATCACGGAGGATATGTACCTAGCATTTCTCGAAAATTTCGCCTCATGCTTAGAAGAGTGCCAGCATAATAATGAAGCACATCCAAAAGACATATTTTTTAAGGAATAAATTTCCAAAGTTTGAAATTTATTATATATTCCTTTATTTTGAAAGAGGACTTTTGGGACACCTTGTATAATACGTATTTTGTTAGCAAAGAACAGGTACTCCGCTGTTATTTTTATTAAATGTTTACAAAATCAATTAATATTTTTTATAGCTTAAGAGTTTGTATAGTTAAATGTACATATGCTAGTTTCAGTATATTTATTTTAGCTTTAATACCAACAGTATGAAACAAGCTTAAAACTAATTTTTACTGTTTAAAATACTGTACTCTACACCTTGAATGTTCTTCTTCCTCTTTTTCTCCTTCTCTAGCTAGGGACCATTTCCTGTAGCATGGCCTTGGTTTCTACTCAGCGGATGTCCCCATCTCGTCCTTGTCTCTTTCCTCTTGGTCATTCCTGTTTGCATATGCATGCTAGCCTGTTGATTTACATTCTGTCGGCATGGTCATTCCATTCCTTCCTTCTTCGGTTGCTCCACTTTACTACATCCTGTATTCCAAATCCTTCCCTTATGGATTTACCTGTCTGTATAACTCTTAGTGTGACATTCGCTATTTTTCTGAGAATCTTCATTTCTACCGGCGAACTATTTGTTTAGTTTTCTTGGTGTCCGCTCTTGTCTCCATGGAGTATGTTAATACAGGGACGTACCATGACTTTGTATATTCGAACTTTACTTTCCTTATTCAGATGTTTGTTTCGCCACATCATTGAGTTCGGGTAGCTCGTTACTTGTGTCGCCTTCTGTACCTGTTTTTGAGCCTCTGTGAGGAGGTGTTTTTGACTTATCACCTCAATACCAAGATACCCAAAGCTCATCACCTGCTGAGTAATGTAACCGTCTAGTTCTAGTTTAGAATGAACTGGCTGCTCAATTTTTATCTTTTGAGATATTCATATCTTATGTTTTTGGCATTAATATCTAATTGATGTAGAAGTTTTTGTAAGTTGTCTTTGTTGCACTGGAATGGAATGTTCGAGGTGAAAAATATGCTCTTAAGTTACTGCCAACAAGTTTTAATATACATAAATTACATATTTACATATTTTCTACATAAGTATGTATCTTATTTTTCCTTTTTATAGCGCGAAAAGATACAAAATATTTCTATATACATAAACAAAAACTATTATTATTACGGTATGTAGTTGATTAGTTGATATTTAATGCAGACATTTATGGCGTTATATAAGGTAAATTTTAAGTATTATCTACTTGTAGTACTACCGTATTTTCCACTACGAATAATTTTAACAAACATAAATAAGTTACATACGAAAAGTTAAAAACAGTTTTATGATTTATTTGAGGAACGCAGAAGATATTCACATTACGCTTATATCTTAAAAAGAACTTCAATAGGTACTAATAGATATTTTACACATAAGCTTTTGCAATAATCTGAAGAACAAGTAGACCTCGGCGTCTTGTGATTAATTGTGCATGCTATCTCTTACAGCATCGCGTATTCGAAACGGAGAGACTTATATACGATATAATTGATTGTTGGACGTATACAGGATGTTTTGAAACTTACGCATATGGAAATAATGATACACGATCAGGATTGAATAAGAGGTTTCGTTACGTATTTTTAATTAGACTTATAGGTCGTTAATTATACTGATCTGAATTGTACTGAAAATTCGAAAACATGCGAGGACTGCCTTTAGTTTCAATAAAGCTAAAGTAAGTATAGGTTAAAATGAGGAGAAAATTTTACCGAGATCTGCACATTTTTGCTTTGCTTGGGACGAGTTACGTATCATTTTCGATGTTATTTGCTGCACAAAAGTTTGTTTCATTAAACTGAAACGATCTTGGTTTCTAATCTTTGTTATGTGTCCATTTTCAGTGATCTAAATTTGTTCGTTGTCAACGTTGTGTAGTGATAAATAGAGAAAATTTTGGTGAGATCTGTATAATTTTGATTTGCCTAGAACGGGTCACATATCATTTTCAATGTTATTTTCTGCATAAAAGTCTGTCCCATACGTAATTAAACACGAACCATGTTGGTTTCAAATCCCTGTTATGCGTGCATTTTCCGTGTTTCCAATTTGTTCGATTTCAACGTTGTATAGTGACAAATATGAGGCAACATTTTCTAATGCAAGGTGCTTTGTATAAAGATTTTTAAAATGTCAATTTTTTTGAAGGAAAGTTTCGCAGAGGATATACTGTATATTGCCAATTGTTATTATTGTTCTTTTACAATTTCATATTTCAATTTTTAAATAGCTCTTAATATATATACATACTTTGGGATTTTATTTTATAAAGTTTTACGTTGATAGTTTACTCCCACACACTGATCTTTTGGTAATAATGGATAAAGAAACGTAGCAAACGGTTTCGGAACTGTAGAATATAACCGCTAAAGATACCATCGGACGTTTGGAGATGATATGATGTTTGACTAGCAGCTCAATTCATTTGAGAGATGATTTCATACAAATTTTAAATCAAAGAAAAAACTTTCCCATACTATTGTTAGACAAGATACTTCGTCATTTGATATAATGTTTTTTGTCTGTCAATTCTACTATTACAAGAATTGTAATTTAGTTCATGCTTCCTGGTAAGTAATGGATTATAAAGAATAAATTTTTTATATAGTGCGTGTGAGTTTAACATATTTTGGATTTGTACATTAAAAAAAACTTGACATATAAAAATTTAAGTAAAGCGATATAATGCAATATCGGTACTAAATAATGGACCTCTTTTTTAATTATTTCATAAAATATAACTAGATTCAGGAAACTGTAACATTTTCTGTAGAGTAAAGGACTCAACAAAATTTCAGACAAATGCTTTTAAAAAATATTACAGGAAATTAAAATAATAAATAAAATACTACTTTGCTTGCAACAATAAAAAATCGGAATGTTAAAAAAACAAAGTATGAAACAAGAAAGAAAGTAAGGTAATTTTGAAAGAAAACGAAAAATTATTGCCTTTCAAACTGGAAATTTAATTACAGTTGGGAACACCAACATATGGAAAAAAACGTTTGTCCTTCTAAGGAATGAAATCTTGGATGTCGAGATTTTATTGTTGGTGATCGAAATAAATAACATTCACAAAACCTATGCCGAATTGGTTATTCGTCGTTTCGTGTGTGTCGAATATTTCAAGACCTGGCAGAAATGGGTCTACTAATTTCATGCATTTACTCTCCATGCACATTTTTTAAGTGGCAGTAATCAGAAAAGTATTGGTTTAACCCAAAGGACGAACGGGAACTTTATACCATGTGTGGATTATGAAACATTCCGTAGATATTACTTATGTACAATGAATCTTCGACGAGAGGATGTAAAATTTGACTTACGAAATCGCGTAATAAACTAAGCAAGTATCATCAATTGTAATTACTCTGGACAAGAGCATTAGTTCGAACTAAAGAACATGCATATATTCAAATTATCATTCCATTTACACGTTCATGTAAAAATTATTACGTGAATAAAGTGAGAGACAGAAGGAAAAATACTGATTACCGGAGTCATATTAGTAACTACAGTGTGCTTTTGTGTAAATGTAAAATAAATTGTCAGTAAGTAATCAGTTAATATATTTTTGACTGTATGCCTACCGGGTCTTTATTAACACTCAAACATAACATTCAATAAATACTTTTACAAATTTTGACAGAAACTGGAGGAGAAAGGTGGTTATTTTTCATATAGATTCAAGCGTTACTTGAAGCAATGCCTGCGGAAGCTACTCGCAAATATGATAACTACTTGAGTATTACATCTATTCGGAGGGTGCATTCAATGCTGATTAATAATAAAATAATGCCTTGTACCTTTAAACTACTACTATAATTACAACAACACCCGAAAGTACATAACATCAAAATAAACATCATTTCTGTATGTTGTAAATAATTCCGAAGTTACTTAAAGCAATTGAATTTATTTATTTGTTACATTTGTGTTAACAAAGTACAACTTTTCTGAATGACATATGGTTATATTAAATAATCGAGTAAATGTGGGTACTATTTTTTGTTTGATTAAATATTTGCATTTACTAAATACTCAATATTTACTTGTAGATATCCATGAATGAATATCACTTTTCTTCAAAAAAGGCTTTCGTCAGCGATAATCTCATCGATGTATCAGTTAATATCTTGTTACGATATATTTTGCTAAGGTGACATTATAAATATCCTTGACGCATATTCGTGGTTGGAATGGTGTTGCACTTAAATCTGAATTTAACTTGCGACAACTGCGTCGCCTCGGATTGCTCGTAATTTGTGAGTTCATTGTCTACTTCCTTGATTAGCCGTAAATTTCGAAATTTACATGTGCATATATGTAAAAGATATTTGATTACTGGTAGATTATTTATATTTTGATTTCCGTATAGCAAAATTTAAATCATATATTGCTGGTTACGAAAGATATGTTTTCAATTTTGGGTTACAGAAAAGTGTGCTGCAATTTTTCTATATGTGAAAGCTATTATTGACACTAAACGAAAGAAAGAATCATATAAAAACAAAGAAGTGTACAAAAAATCCAAAAATCTTGATCACTTCTGGGATCAATTTTGTGTGCAGCAGCCAATATTCTTTTCAATAAATTAAAACCCTGTGAAGATATTCGGTTTTTGGGTAGTAGCCCATGTTTTGTTCTCGATCGCTAGAAACTTTTCTTGAGGTGCATCATGTTGATAATGCTGAAGATCTGAAGTCAGCGAAACTCTACACCAGCATTTGAGTAATCTCGTTTCTCAAAAATTTCTCACAAAATATATTATCCAGCATATTCCACATGCAAGTATAGTGTTAAAGAAAAACACAAAAGTAATTATGTCACGTAACAAACAGCTGCAATCGACCAATAAAAATATTGCGAGTATCTCCGTAACTTACAGAATATTGCTAGCGAGATTGATTAGGCTGCAGGGGTTAATACAGGATGAATCATAAAGATCTGCCATATTTTGAAGAAATTTAACTAGACAGAAACTGAATATTTTTGAAAAGAACATAAAATATATTTTTTTAATGTGTTTTAGAAATTATATTAGGCAAATGATAGCCGTCGTTGTCGATACATTGCAGGAGACGTTTCCGGAAGTTTTCCTGTCGGATCCTTTCCTTCACATCCTCAAGAGATGAAGGTCGATGTTGAAAAACTTCTTCCTTCAGGTATTCCCAAAGGAAAAGATCATAGGGTCTTCACGACCGCCCTTGGGATAACAAAGGAAAAGGTTCTTCAATGTGGACCTTTATCTCTTGAGGATTTAAAAGAAGGGATCCAACAGGATATCGACGTTATTCTACGTAAGCTAATGCGAAAGTGATGGCAAACGTCCGGGAACGTCTTCAGCAATGTATTGACAACGACAACTGCCATTTGGTTGATATAATTTTTAAAACACATTAAAAAAATATATTCAGTTTTTTTTTCTAGCTAAATTTTTTCATTTGTTACACCTCTTCAAAATCTGGGAGATCTTTATGTCTCACCCTGTATAGTGATCGCCCGTCCGTACATTGTACAAATGAATATACATATGTATATACCTCTCCATATATGCAATAGTGATCTGCGTATTCCGCTACCGAGAAAACACCGAGGCCTACAGTTTCAAGTTTAATGAATTCAATGCCAAATTATTTTTCAATAATTTAAGCAATTCTATAGCATATAATTACCTAACCGTCGATATTTGAGCTGAAACAAAAAAATACTTAAAATGATGTTATTAGCACTGGTGTAGACTTTGACTTGTCTTTATCGTTATTGTTAACATTAACGAAATCGAACTCATCCTCGCTGTCTGGGTTGTCGAAATTTTCGAAACTTTCATCTGTGCTGCGAGCTCCGGTATCCACTTTCGTAGATTTATCATTATTGGCGTCAATATCTCTAGTCGCTTCTTCCATCCGCTTGTGTATAACACTTTGAAGTTCCTCATTTAATTTATCATTAATATTTAAATCTAGTGTTAATGGTCGATACATGCTTCTATTGCTTAACCTAGTTTTGTCATTTACCGCGGATTCAGTTTCGCTTTCCGGTTCCTTATCGACACTTGGTGATCTCAGATCGTCATTTAAATACTTCAAGCACTCTTGGGCTCTTTGAAGCGCCAACTTTCGCTCATGTCTAATTTGAATATTACCAAACGTTTCCATGACATCTAGTTTAACGATGATTTGATTCAGACTTTCCCTAATGAAACCGTATAAGTTTTCATCGGGATTTTTCTTGTACATGTGAATTTCTGTTTCCAAATATTCTATTTTTTTACGCATGGCATCTATGGTTGCCACTGCCTGTGCTTCTAAATCTACTTTTGTTTCGGTTTCTTCCTTTATAGTTAGCGTAGGTGGTCTATCTATAGTAGGAGTTCCTGCTCTACTTGGCGGCTTTTGTTTTTCCGCATCGAAAGCAAACTTAATCAACTTAACTTGTACGCTGTGACCGCTTCTCTCAGACATTGGACTATCGAGTGGTGCAGTTAAATCATTGGCTGGAGAAATTGGCGTCGGTGAAGCCACTGGCGAAACTGCCGGTGATAACGAAGGCGAATTTGTTACCTTATCATCGAGTTTTTGTAGTTCATCATGACATTTGTCCAATATCGTTTGATAGGTATCCTTGTGCTTATCTTTCACTGTTGGATTGATCTTTTCAAGATCGTCAATGACTTCAGTTATATTCTGTTTGATTTTAGTGTATTTATTATCGTCAATAGTACCTTTGAATTTCTCTATATCTTTGGAGACCCTATTCAACTTTCTTTCAATTTTCTGTAGCGTATTTTTCTGACTTCTGCGAAACGAGGCTGCTCTTACAAGCCCATCGGTTTTTGATGATTTTCCACCCATTTCGTTATCTAAACAAAAATAAGATAGTTGTTATTAAATTTTGAAACGTTTATACAAAAGAAAATACATGCTTTGAGAGATATCATCACTTCTAATATACTATTTAATTTTGGTGTGTTATCAGGAAAGAAATTAATAAATGCGTAAAAAATCCCTACGTATCTGTATTCTAGATTAAGATGCACGTTTGAATCAGAATGAAATACTTAAATAGTAAGTATGCAATACCTAATATAATGCTGCTATATATAGCTACGCATGGTATTGGTGGAACCATTTACGGGAGAGACAATGTGAGGAGAGAAAAACGCTAACACATGGACGTGCTTCTCCCTATACGGCGTCATCAACGCGGTTTCGAGCGATTTTCTCAACCACACATTGCAAATTCCCTCTTTGCCAATATCTGTCTGACTAAATAGACGATCAAAAGTGAGTATTTCTTGGCGCTTTCTAGTACCAAGAAAAAAACACTTGTCTGGCGCTGATAAACAGCGACACAAGAGTCTACAGTTTCCCAACCCTCCCCCCGAGCAGCACATGGACTGCTAGACCAGAGAGGACACGCACCGAAAGTACATTGGGTAAATCTGCACATGTATATATTGTATGTACAGGGATCCCCTATTTCAGGCAGTTACAAACAAAAAAAGAGAAATACTGAAAAATACTTTTATTTTTGAACAACGAATAGTGTGCGATTCTATACTAGTTGGTTTCAAAAATTCTGTCTGGTAAATGTTCTAATGAATGTCCTCACACAGCGATTTACGGGTTTCAAAATCGCTCTCATTTAACTCTTGGGTAATCATAATCTCGTACGGGTGCATGTGAAGATCTCTGTGCAAGATTCTTTTTTACACTCTTATCAGATAATTCCAGGGTAGCTGAATCTTTAAATGTTGAACGAGCTAGCTAGTAAATTAATAAAATTAGTATGTTCGCGCTTGAAACATTGCGAAAATATTAGTAATTAACAAAAGTCTCAGAAGGTTTTCGCCTCTAACGCGGTCAACACGCCGAGTCACTGTAACCTTCTGCCAAAGTGGTTTCGCTCCTAGCGTGGTTTACATGTCGAGTTACCGTGCCACTTTGGTTTCGCCTATTGTCCTGAAGAACCCTCTTGCGACGGAGGCGAAACGTCTTGTACCCCCCTCCTCCTTTTGTCTCTACTTCTTTCTCTTACTCTTTTCACCTTTCTTTCTATTTCACGTCCCCCTCCCTCCTCCCTCCCTCAGCCTTTATCATTTTTTTCTTGCTCTTTTTCTCACGTTTTCTTCTTATTTTTCTTTCTCCTCTTACTCTTATTTCTTTCTATATATATCTCATCATGACACGGTCCAATTCCGGAAGTAGTCCGTTTATTAAAAATCTAAGTGCAAACCTGTATGATACATATAATATGCTTCTGAGAGTCCTTGGGAAACGTAATTATTTTGAACGTGCACAAACTTTCGTCCTTAAGTTACCCCACCTAGCCAACAGTCCTTTGTTTCAAGGACTTACAAGATATATAGTTTTAATTTCTGCAGTGTACAGACTTGGTTGCTTTTCCTTAATATTCTAAACCAATTCATTACGTAATAAATCTTGTATGTATGTATGTTACGCTTAACAATTTTGAGTTCATGTATTGATTTAAGATCAGATTTGGTTTTAAAAGGTCTTTAGATGTATACCTCAATTCAAACTTTTGAAATTTTCCAATAGTTGGTGTTGAATGCTTTTATTGTTGCGGACTTCTTAAGGGACTAGAATCTGAACTGTAGATGGCGACAACATGGGTCTTAAAGTAACCACCAGCGTGAGAGGATTGCATTAGGGTCTTCAATAATATCGAATACATATTTCTCTTGCTCTAGGAATTTTCTTTAGCTCTCTTGTTATTGGTGCCTCACTTACTGTTTTATCTCGTAGTTAGATTATAAAATGTGGATTCTCGATTAATATTATATATATTATAATACAAACTATAAATTAAAACCGCAATGAGAAGTTATTTGACCGCCTATCATATTATTCTACGATATTAGATTCAGTTCAATCTTTCCGCATACAAACACGATTCATTTCTCCTTTTCTCCGGAATTTATTTAGAATACTATTTGCTTACTTGCTCAGTATTACTTGAATATTTACATATCTGGAAATAAGAAAACACGTAAATTTGATTTATTTCATAATCGCAAGTTTTATTTATTTTTAGAATCTATTTATTTATGTATTCGTGTTTTGTTAAGTAATATGTTTACCTTTCACGTTACACTGAGGAAGTCCTAATAGCATTATATTTAAGCAAGACATTCCTTTTCGCTATTGAAATAATCTATCATCGTCAAGTTCAGTACAATTATATCTTCTAGGACCTACATTTGTTAATAAACTAATCCCAATTTGTAATAAAATTATGAGGTATTCAGCAAAAGGACTGCACAGAAAACTTATGCGTGTATTTATATGTATTTCAAACATACATTCACGCAAAGCGCACTGTTCCACAAATTTTTACAGGACCGTAATAAGATCTGATGGTTGTCTTTTAAGTTTTGTAATAACACTAGTAGCGTTTAAAGACTTTATTGTTTCTGCGCTTCTGCCTGCGCTTACACCGACACTGGAAACAGTTATTCTACTCGTTTGTCGCTGCAGCCAAATTTGCGTTTTTGAAGGTATCGACTGCTTCTTGTGATGGTAAAGAAGAGGTAAAGAAATCATTGGGACTTAGTTCCGGATTATACGTAGGATGATCTAACAAACGACGTTTAGTTACTTTAAAAATTCATTCGACTTGCATGCGCACTTGCATTGTCTTGGTAGAGGACGATTCGTTGTTCGAGGTTGGTTTCTCGAAGCTCGGCGATGACTTGCTCCAAACAAATGGTTGTATAGCAATCGGCAGTAACAATTCTTTGATCTTGTAGAGGAGTCATTGGTACATGATCTGCTTTCGAGACAAATGCCCCAGTCATATTTTTGTTGACTCTTCGAGAACGGATGACTTTTACCGGCTCTTCTTCACCTTGAAATACCCAAACAGACGACTGGTGTTTGTTTTTTGGCTAGTATGAGTAAATCCAAGATTCATCACCATTGTCGATGCTGTACACGTTTCTAAAGTTTCTGGCGTTGAAGCGATCTAGAGGTTTTTGATATCAATTCAGCGTAGCTACTCTCTGCTCTTCGGTCAACAGATGCAGTAGGGAAACTATTTTTTACACACAATTCTTCGTGGAAAATTTTTTGAATTGAGGTCTCAATCTCGCAATATGTCACATGCTGATCTTGGTTGATGATTTTTCGCACAACATCGACGTCTTCGTGAGTTTCTGCCGTTTTTGGTGCACTTGCTCTTGAATGGTCGCTAAGATTAATCCGTCCACGTTTGAAGGTTTCATATCAACGAGAAATTGTTGACTGATGTGGTGCTTCATTGCCGAAAGTAGAAACCAACTCAGAAAGGCATTCTTTTTGAGACGATTGTCTTCGAATGTTATAAAAAATATTGAGCGAAAATGTTCTCGGTTTAATTTTATTTTTTAATTAACTTGTCAACTTTAACAGTTCATTCTAGCTACGACACTACATCTATAGAACTGAATTTTTGGATTTAGGTCATCTAAAAATGGAGGTTGACTTTTAGTACTGACATTTGATTAATGGCGCCCTCTGCGTACCAGTATGCAAAATTCAAAAGACATCCCTCGTATGATTATCGTACATTGTAAGTTTTAAACCGGAAACTCATAAAACCGAAATAATACATATGCGGGTGAGATAATTAGAAACGCGTGATGCTTTGCACTTAAAAATAAACAAAATTGTTTACATCTTAATAATATTTAAAATAAGTATTTATTTAATATAAATATGTCAGTGTAACTTCACAACCAATATTAAATTTAAGATAAATAAGTTGTTATGAAAACTAAGGTAAGTCGTGCAGTGAAAGTGTTTCCAAATATAAAACTATTTATTCTAGGACATGAAAACTATGGCTTTTGTAAAATCTGAATTTGATTAGTTTGAAGTTTCTATGGTATTCCTTATTTTTACATTTTGTTTATTTATATTTGTGTTATAAGCACTTTTAATCTTCTTAAATAGTGTAGCTGTAGTTCTTTCTGCTTCGTATTTAAATTTAGAAATAGGTTCTGTTGTTTCCATTATCGCAATACAATGATTTTCTATTATAAATACATATTTTCGGTATTCTGAAATACGATGAAGATATTGCGCAATAACGTTCCTGGCAATGTGATCCTATCTTTATATCAAGTTGATTAGAAAAAAAAAACATAAAATTGTTTCTTATGACGTCAGATTCGAGTAAAGCATGCGTTCTTAGGCAACCAAAGCATAACAATTGTAAATCTGTCAATAACAGTAAAGTCTCAATTGTTCAATCGTAAATTATTCTTGGTATACATTCTTCTTAACCACTGTTTCTTCATATTTTTGTTTTCTGCTTTCATTTTTCTTTTTGCATCTGCTGTGACATATTTAATAGATGCCCAAGATATTCGTATTGTATTTTAACACACAGTACATGTACACTACCGTCCATATTAATTCGGACACCCACTAAAATGTAAACTCTACTAAAAATGCTTTAATTTCTAAATAAACCTGCTTGTGCGTGCGTTAGTCTTAAGAGCGTATTTTTTTGTGTGCACCTGATTAACGTTATTAAAATACTGAGGGGAAAACCGACGAAATTAGAAAAGCGATCTGTAATTGTAGCTTTTCATGAAGAAGGTTATACAGTGCGTCACATTTCCGAAAAATACATGTCAATAAATCGACTGCTAGTGATATCATTCGAAGACATCAATGCACGGACAGTTTAAGAGATCGGGTACGTTCAGCGCATAAGAGAATAACAACTCACGCCGATGATGGGCGCGTAAACTTGCTGAGCAATCGAAATAGGAGACTGTGAGTACCAGAAATCGCTGCCTAAATGAATCCCTACCGTGCAAGAAAAATTACTACAGTGAAAAGAAAATTAAAAGCTTAAAATTTCAAGGCCGCATTGCAACAAAAAAAAACCTACTTCGACGGGGAAACATGTAGAAACGGCTACAGTGGTGTTATGGACTGATTAGTCAAAGTTTGAGGTGTTCGAACAATCAAGGCGCGTTTTTGTAGGAAGAGCGAAAGGCCAAAGAATGTCGCAGGATTGTGTAGTGCCAACTGTCGAGCAAGGAAGAAGTTCTGTGCTTGCTTTGTCATTATTTTTCTCGACCTCGGTATACGAGACTTGAAGTGAATCGAAGATATTTTGCGAAATGAGGGTTATAAATACTGCAAGAAAATGCAATATCATCGGGGCAACGTCCAGTCGGCGAAAATTTTGTATTCATGCAGAATAACGACCCCAAATACTCAGCAGTGGGATGTAAATATTTCTTAAATGAAGAACAAGATACTGATACTGTAAGCGATGTAGGTATTTTTCACATATTTATAGAATATTTATTACGGCGATGCAGTCTCAATCATCAATTAAGCTGGACATATGTATATTTGCTGACTTACTTTAGCACCTACTTTAATTAACTTACATAATGTTGTTTTTTAAATCTATTTATTGCAACTTATATAAGATGTTGTTTCCGTGGTTGAATCGCATTATCTTCTATCGCAGCAGCTCACTTTGTAGATTTTATCCTATCTATCTACCAATTATTATAACTGATGTGCAAAATTATCTTTATTACCTGCTGATAAGATTATCATTAAATAATGTTTCGGTTTTATGACAGTTTCTGGCAAATTTATCAAAATTGCCAAAAACCCTAACGAAGTTAAACGAGAGTATTAAATACAAGCGCTTAAATAATTAAAACCAATAAATATCAATAAAATGACGAATAATAACAACCAACAACGTAGGAATAAATAATGGAACGAAATAATTAACATTTATCTCGTACACCTATTACCGGCTTATGTCTAATATAGCTTTGGATTAAATTTATTACAGCGCAGGTCAAATAAAGAGACAGGAGGAACTACAATTCAATCTTTCTTGAGAATATGTTGTGGTACTGCAGCAAACAGTCTCTCGCGTCATTAACAGCAAAAAGGGTTTAAAAGTAAAATTCCATCCATTCCATTCCATAAAACAGTCAAGCTCAATAAGGCAAACAGGTAATAAAAAACAATGGAAGAGGAACAAGAAACAGAACAAAGGCAAAACGAGCAACCTGGAAAGGCAGAAATTATAAGCAATATACAACACGAGTCAAATTCCATTTGCTCTGTCTGATATTACAGAAGAGGAAATTATTAAAATTATGTCCACCTTTGCCCAGAGTTTTAGTGCTGGTGATGATTGTATTCCAGGTATAATAATAAGGGATGCAAGACTTGCTTTAGCCAGACCGTTAGCAATTATAATCAATCCTTCAATTAGAACTATTGAGTTTCCTTGGCGTTGGCACCGAACCCGAGTTTGTCCTGTATTTAAGAGGGACGATAAGACTAAAATGGAGAACTATAGATCGATATCAGTTCTTTTAAAGCGTTTATATCTCCTGCTAACGCAGTCCATTTGTCAAGTACTAGATATCCGGGACTAAATCGATGTGATTTTGGCACCATTGCTCATGCAGCCTTACTTATAAAACATTCTGCCTTCGGACTTAGTTCTGATTTACTTAAGCTTCCATTCCTATTTGATAGATAGAATCAATTATGTGTTTTACAATGGTTTTAAGTCAGTAAAGTTTTGTCTGTGACCCAGTGCGCCCCAAGGCTCAAATTTGGAACCACTGTTGCATATGCAGATGCCAGGAAGATTTATACCTGCAACTAGGAATACCTTACGATCTCACTGTATATTTCAATATTGAATCTCACCATTTGATATTTTACTATCTTGAGAGCATTTTGAAGTTTTATCTTCTTCTATCGGATTTATTTTATTTAATATCCCATTAAAATTACGAGCAGATTTAATCATGTGCTATTATAGGACCAAAATATAATAGTAGCAAACGATATTTAAACTAATTAGTAATTAGTTAATAGACTATGAATCACATGTAAAAAGAATGTGTTCAAATAAATATGGCGACAGATAATGGATTTCCGAATGAAATAATCGCTCTATAAATAACCCTGTTACAACCTAAAATTATCATCAAATTATTACTTAAAGTCTAGATAAAATTCTTAAGAGAATTAATGAGAACCACAAGCTAATTTTAATAATTCAAGTTATGTGATTACGAGAAATATTTTTGTCCAAACTGTGAAATTTACTGTGTAGTAGACAGTAAATGAATATACAGATATGATATTGCATATGCACCCCATTTACTTTAGTAGACATTAAAGATAGTGCTGGTTTTTGATAATATACAAGGGCAGTCTTTTTTCAACATCCTTTCGAGCCTGTAAACAGCGCGAGCGGTGGGAGACGGACATGTCCAGAAGGTGATTATGCATCTCCCCCGCTATAATATCTGCCACTTGCAACGTCATTACGCCATTTTCAGTTGCGTTACAGGGACATAAACATAACTATACGGCGAAAACTTTATGGCAGATGGTGTTGTGCGCCAATGGCGTATGAAGTTTAAAGAACGCCGAGCCAATGTTTATGAGGAAGAGAGACAAGGATGTAAGTCTGTCGCATCAGGAAACATTGTTCAACAAGTTGACTAAATAGTTCGAGAAAAGCAAAGGCTTACCATCGGCGAGTTGAATGGAATTTGCTAAAATGTCAAGATCAACTGTGTCTGGAATTGTAACGAAACACCTACGCTACAAAAAACTATGCACTCGATGGTTTCCAAAGATATTGTCTGATGGCCACTAAGTTCGCCGAAAGGAATCAGCGTTGACGTTTCTCAACCGTTATGAGGATCAAGGTGAAAATTTTTTGAAATTAATTGTGACTGGAGATGAGATCTGAATTCAATAATGCACCCCTGAAACAAAACAATAGTTACAACAATGGATGCACTCATACTCGCCAAACAAACCGAAAAAGTTCAAACAAACATTCAATAACAGGAGTTTTAGGACTAAAACGATGTATTGACTCTATGGAACCGATGACTACTGTTTATTGTCAGGCTTTACAACGATTACAGAGAGCCACTCAAAACAAAGGAAGAGCCGTGCTGTCATTCTCGACAATGCGCGCCCTCACATTGCTGCTGTAAGTCAAGGACTTCTTGAGCAATTTCGATGGGAAGTTGTTGAACACCGACTTGGAGCTAAGCGACTTCTATCTTTTTCATGAATTGAAAAAGTGGCTAGGAGGGCAGAGCTTCCAGAGTACAGTGCAACTTCAAAACAATGTCACGGACCCTCCCAACTCACTGGTGGCAACATTCTATGCAGATGGAAGGCTCGTTCATAGATATGACCAATGCATCAATCTTCACAGTGATTATGTAGAAAAGTAACCATGTTTGTACATAACTTTTGGTAATAAATTCATTTTGTTATTTACACTTGTCTTGTTTTTATGTGCTATCGGGGGTGAGAAAAGAGCAGCTCCCGTACATACATACATACATATGTGTACACATGGCATTCAATGCCTTAAAAAGACCAAAGACACTAACCACCAAATAAGTAAAATTTTAAGAAATGTTTTATAGCAAACTATATTACAAAGCCAACTCCTTCGAACCACAGGTATCAGCAATTGTAAAAAATACACAGTAAATGTAGCAAACGTGTTGTTGCTTCAATATTAGTTGTTTTATAAGTACGAAGTTACTGTTGTTTTGTATTTTAATTATTCCAGGTTTTATCGGTTTAGTACCACAAGATAGTCAGCTGTGGCTCGATTAGAATTCTAGGCTTATTTCTTTACTGACAATTTCTAAGTTGTTTAATTATTTCAAATTGAGTTGATTTTTATTTATGGATGCATATGAAATATTTGATTTAAGTTAAAATTAAATAAACGTAGAGTAGCAGCCGTGATGATGGAACAATGGCATACGCAAGCCGTAAAACAATTTAGCCAGCGTCTCTAAAGCTTTTTACCAATTAGTTTCCTGGTTACTATAAGACTTGGATGACTATTTTAATAGGTTTCATTTGCTGACTAGCGGCGGTTATAATATCTTTTCAAGTTTTGTTCTTCAATTAATAATAGTAATAATATTTATTAGTCAAAGCCGCTAGCAACGAAAAACAAATAGGAAAGGTAGTTGTAAAAATAAACATATTACAGGGCGATACCTAGTGATTGAGTAATAGCTGAACCCGGCACCATACAGTACCTATTGTTTCTCATAATATACGATTTTATCTTACCTTTAATTTGCATAACAATTTAATCTACTATCATGTTACTACATCATTACTGTTATTATATGTCAAGATAAAAGATTAGCTTGAAAATAATCTAAGGAACTAGACCCACTCGCAAGATTAACACTTCTCAAACTGTTGTTCCCCAACTAATCGTATTACATAAGATTTGAACGCAACCAGATTTAAGTCTAGCAAGACGAGAGACGAAACGCTTAGACGTGCAAATTGACAAGCAAAACAGCGTTTAAAGAACTCAATTTACAATTAATGACTTATTTGTTGTTTCATCATCATATTTAAAAGTTTTAAAAGAAACGCTAACACCTTGATAATCTTTAAACTTTCTGCTGGATTAATATCAACGAATGTAAGTTATTAGATAAAATTTAAGAGGTAGGTTATTGCTAATACACCCCCTTGTTTTTAGTATTCATTTTGTTAATATTTTGGCTTTAAACCGAAAAATATTGATGAAAATAAAAGAATATTTTTAGGCGTGAATTAAGAAAATTAAACAAATTAAGCGCTTCTAAAGTTATACTATAAATACTGGTGAATAATCCCTTGAGTGTTATTCTTTGACATATTCTGTTATTTTCAAATATAATGTTGTAATATGTAATATATAATGTTGTAATATGTAATGCTCAGGTATCGCAGGTATCCACGTCATATAAATTAATTATGAAAAAGTTTTTTTTTTAAACGGATAAGGCACAAGATAACGACAAATTGTCCGAGAAATACGTTGCTTCTAAAATAGCAAAAAATATTAAAAAAGAAAGTACAGACTAGAACTGTTATAAATAAGCCAAGACAAGGACATGTAAAGAAAATCAAAGAAAACGACGCATAATATTTGCAGGTTACGTAAAACACCGGATGCAGAATTGGAGATCATCCGAACTGGCACGAGACTTGCGGGGGATGTTGGAATGTATTCGAACACAGCAAGGCGACATTTGATTAAGCAGATTTTGGCGGAACAAGCTTTCAAAAAAAAACCTCTTTTTCGGCGAAAAAATATGCAGAAAACATTAGCTTATATGAGAAATCAGACACAATGTACTACTGAACTATCGAAGTTGAAGATCTTCAGCAATAAGAGGCCGCAGTACGTTACAAGACGTATCGGTGAAGATTGTAATCCTACGTGCGTACAAACAATAGTGAATCTGGCTGGAAACTCCGTGTAAGTGTGAGGCTGCATACCAGCTGCTGAGATTGGCTCGATCGTAGAAATAGTTAAGTATTTGCCTACAGATATTTGCAAACCTTACAAGAACACAATTTGTGTTTTCAGCAGAAAAACGATACGAACTAACGTCTTGGAGACACCTCGCTGAATTAAAAGAACAAACTGTCTCCAAAACGTTAGTTTGGTCAACTCAAAAATCGCTGCAACCCAGGCAACGAGCAGATACGCAAAATATTAAGTAACTTTATAATTATTGTAAAGAATTATATTTTCTTTATACGTCTGAAAGAAAACAGTACTAAATGATTTAATATCTTTCAAGTATAATTAGAGTTTCTAGAAATGCATGGTGATTACTTAGGAATGTATAGTTCCGTATATACGTTGCTGCATCATACATTTTATTTGCTAATTGTCAATACTGGACATAGATATCTAGTATAATGCAATAGGTTCTAGTTAGTCTACTACTTAAAACACGCAAACGCCAAATTGAAAATATCTAATGGAATATATCATGTATAAACTCATCTATATAATATCTGATATTCTGATAGTATAAAATCTGAGTAATACGTTTTATCAAATTATACATCACATCCGTTATCTCTATCGTTTACAAATTGAAAACCGTGGTTTTTATAATATGAACAGTATTTTTGTCGTTGAATCAATTGCTCTTATTCTAACAAATCGGCGAATAATAATTTATTTTCAATAAAATTTCAATAACGTTGTTGTTTTAACTTTACCTTTAGTTTACAAATATTTATCATTTCTTATATAAACTTAAATAATAAATTTTTGGAAATTCTTAATTTCTGATTCTAAAAATACTACTTCATTAAAATTTGTCAATTTAATAATGGTTCCTTAAACTGATTGTCGCCATTATCAATATTTTCAAGGAGACTAATTTCCAGAAACATCATAAAATGTTTTTGTTTTATCTACTACACAATAGATTTTTTTCTATTTTGTCTATTTTACGTCATACTGTGAAATGATGTCACTGTAAAGTTAGCTAGTGCAATTGATAATGACATCGTTCTAGATTTAACTCTTTCATTATTGTTACGAAAACATGTAGGATGATCTTATCTTAGAATCCATTAAAATATCAATTAAAACGTACCTTGCACTAATAGCAAATATAACAAATTTTCATCCACGTAGGCCTGAAGAGCACTCGCACTTCACAAGACAGGTATTTTGATCCAAAAGCCTAAATTTTGAGGCATGAAACTAAAGGTGTAAATTTGTATCAAGCAGATATATATTTCTTGACCCACGTTACTATATACACTAGAGTCACATACACATTTAAACGCCCAATATCGTGCATGATGAATTATTTGTACTTTGATAAGGACCGAATGATAACGGAAGGTGTTTGTCAATAACAAAGGAGGCATGCTTTTTTATACGTTTTATCATACGCAGCAAAAAATATCTGTACCCGCTTAGAACATAATGGTTATGAATAGAGACCGGATTATATGCAAAGTGCATATATTTTCTTTTATTTATTTATTATATTTTACGTCTATATGTAGATTAAAGTTATTTGGCGTTAATTAACTTTATTCAGTGTAAGACATAATAAAATAAAATATATGCGCTTTGCATATTTTTCTTTTAAGTCTCCTGTGCCGGCGTAGGGAAGCACCCCAAAACAAGCGCAGAAATTCTTCCTTGCTTGACAGTTGTCACTACACAATTCCGTACCTTTCTTTGGCCTTCCGTTCTTTTTACAAAAGCTCGCCCTCATCCACTATCCAATTTCTATGTATTTCTGCCCACTGCAGCCGTATATTTATACTATGTATAAAAATATACAACAAACAACATATAATAGACAAAAATAAAATCTAAAAGAGGATTTTCACGTCTACGATAAAAAAAATTCGTCCCAATAGTATTTACAGCACATATACATAGTATCATATCCTAATCATAGTTTGCTTTAGCATTTTTTTTGTTTTTGGTTTTAGGTATGTTATTTATGGAAAACCATGTCTGTATTTCTTCCAAATTTATATATTCTAAAAACTGTTTGTTGCCCGATTCTTCAAATTTCATTTATTGTTCAATCTTTAATGATTTCATGCTGAATGCTGAATGATGCCATTTTATCTCATTCTACCTCCTACTGCATTTAATTTAGTAATTAAGTTACTTTAGCATTTCTACAATTTGCACTGAAAATCCTATAACTTGCGGCGTCCTAACGTACTCACTACAGCCAACTTGTTCTGCCTCTAAGCTACAGAAAGTGAATTGTAGCATAGATGAGAATGTTGCAGTTACTGACCAAATAACCCAGATTATAATACCGTCCTTTCGTAAAAACGTTAGATGTAAATGTTTGTAAAATATTGTAATATTTGACTTATTATAAATAATCACAAAATTAACAATATATTCATTTAATTTCAAGAAAATAAAATTATAATTTCAAGTTAAGTCAGATGATGATTTAGTTCTCTTAAGAGAAGTTCTTGGTCAAAATCCATTTGAAAATACAAAAGATATGGAAAACTACACTGGAATTATAATGAGAAAGTTCGATTAGGTTTATAAAAGGTTACTTAGATCATTTACTGAACTTTTTCTAAAAATGTTTCCGTCTATAGAAAACGAATCTAAGGCTTGGATTAGATTCTGTATAATAGCAATATATATCCATAAGTTTTTCCGGCTTAATTAAGAGATGGCGCCAGCAAGAAGTACGCAGCGTAGTAATTTAACACATACGTTTTGACATTTAACTGTAAACACACGCAAGTGTTTGCCAAAAACTATCGTCTTTGCTTTATGGTTCAGTGATCAAGTTTTATGCCTGAAAAAGAATATTTGCGACACACGTTACTTGTCTTATTTAATCAAAAGAAAAGGGCTGTTGAAAGTCATCATTTGCTGGCAGAAGCGTATAGCAGACACGCTCCAACGATTATAATATGTAAGAAATGGTTTTGACAATTTAAAGCTGGTGATTTTAATGTGAAAGACAGTGAACGCTTTGATAGACCACAAAAATGCGAAGGCAAGCAATTGCAGGAGTTATTGGATGATAACCCAACTCAAACTTAACGGCAAGAGAAGCATTACATGTGTCACAAGAAACAATCAGCAGACGTTCACGAGCAATGCGGAAGATGAATAAAAACTCGGCAAATGGTCACGATTTGAATGAACGTCAAATAGAAAATCGTAAAGTCACCTGTGAAATGCTGCTTCAACGCCACGAAAATAAATCATTTTAGTATGGAATTGTGACGGGTGACGGAAAATGGATTTATTTTGAAAACCCGAAGCGGAAACAGTTGTGGCTTTCACCTGGTGAAGCCCGTCCTTCAACCAACCTTCAGACCAAATCGCTTCGACAAGAGGACCATGCTTTGGTGGGATCAGAGCGATATTATAATAGCGATATAATACACAACGCTATCGCTAATAAATGATTCATTTTGACCATGCATTAATCGAAAGACAACCGGAATGGGCCAGTAGGCAAAGTAACTTTGTTACACGACAATGTGCCGTCTCACACAGCAAAACCAATGAAAGACACCTAGATATCGCTTGGGTGGAACATGAAAACGACAGTAGACAAACTGCCGAAACGTCGGATTACACACACACATATATATATATATATTGTTCTAGATTTAATAGTATATATATATATATATACTATATATACATAAGTTCAACAAACGATGGAAATACCCCAAACAACAACTCTAGTTAATATACTGAGAGTCAAACGTCGGCACACTTATGCAATTATGATGCGGTTTCAGTCTGGAAACCTAAATTCTTTAAAAGATAAGAGATCATAGCTATAGTGAACGGATGTCTCTTTCATTGAAAGCTTTCAGCATCCAATTTTGATGAACCTGGGGAGTTCAGGATTTTATAGACGTAAAATATTTCCTAAAACACCAACAAGTAGTGGTAATTTTTTAGTTTTCTAATATCATTTAACAAGATTAGCCGCAAAGATGTCATAAATAATAAAATTACAATTTCCGTGCAATTAACCAACGTAATTAAGTTCCTGACAAAATATCAGTCACGGCCGGATTTGAACCCATGACCTTTGCGTTACCGGTGCATTGTGCTACTATTATACCACAAGACCGCATCTGAGTTTAAACCGCTTTTAATACCTTTTAATACCCAATGGTAAGCCTTTAATAACATTGTGTCTGTTAAATATTATGGTGTATCTACAGGCACCTAGGTATTAAAAGCGATTTGAACTCACATGGTTGTGGGTTCAAATCTTGTCGAGACTGACATTTTTTCAGGAATTTAATTATGTTGGTTAATTGTAAGGAAATTTTATTTTATCATTATTAATACCAACGGTGATTTAATATTAATATTAGTACTAATATTAGGTTAATGACATAAATAGTGCAAAAAATATGTTGGCTTCTTTAATTTTTTCTTCGTAGTATTCCTTAACAGATTCAGACCTTTTTCGTATTCGCCAATTAATTAGTTGATCTGTTTGATCCACAATAATATTTGACCTAAAAGCATGCCTACATATTTGATAAAATTTCTGGTAGGATTCTGATGGCTTCCCATTGTGAGATTGTCTGAAGATGAAATCCTGTATCTAGCAAAGTAAACTACGGTGATTTAGATTTATTCAGTTCTTAGACAAGCATAAATTAACAGTACAGTTATATTTAAGTAAGAAAATGGAAATACAAAGCTCTTCCATTTGGTGCAATCTTTATGACGGCTACTGTATCTGAAAATCTATACAAAAGTCTACGTCTGCCGATATAGAACATTTCACCTCAACAGTCTATAAAGTATTATTGCTTTTATTTGTAAAGTCAACCACCTGACTCAGCCACAATTTGTAAATTGCAGGCAGTCGCGAATACAGACGCCATTAAACATCCCCTTATAGCCGTGGTTATTTCGCCCAATTCTTTTTAACGACTCCTTTTACGATTTTTGCATTGACAACTCAATATGTTTTTACTCTTCTCTTAACTCTATCGAAACATGTTCAGTTACATTTAGAATGGGCGAGTGAAGTGGTTTCTATTTACTTTAGAAAGCTTACCACTATTGTATATGCATTTGTACTGATTCACTTCGTATTGTACATGAATTAAATCCTCGAACTCAACCGTTACTATTTATAATTCGAAAGTGTTACAATTTCGCATTAATTACCATTTTATCTTCTATATTAAGTTTTCTTTTCACTATGCTACTAATTTTGACATTAAATTTTCTGCTTTTGTGATTGTAAGCTTCAGTATTTTTATTTTAGTAATTTTGAGTGAGAATACAAATTACAACAATGATTGCAAAGACTGTATGAAGAAGAATAGAATTATGGTTGTATAATTCACAGGTTGACTCTGAAACATTGAGAGAAGACGATGAATCAATTTTGCCCTCTAACTCAAGTATTTTCGTGGGTTAATAAGTTTTATTGCTGAATTTGATGTTGCTCTAAAAGGCCATTTAGAAAAAGCTACTGTTTTCAAGGGGAGTATCCAAAATGAAATTTTACATGTGCGCCAGGGAGAAATCTCTAAAGAAATAGAAGAAACTGATTATTTTTCTCTAATAGTTGACGAAACCACTGACGTGTCAAATAAATATCAAATGGCCATATTGTTTAATAACCTTTAGGTAACCCAGTTGAACATCTTTGAGATTTTTAACGCGTCGTATCATAACGTCAAGAAGTTATCTACGATCATTCTTGCAGAACTAGAAATAACGAAAGAAAACTGATTCTCCAAACATATAATGTAGCAGCCGGATGGTATAATGGGGTACAGGCACTTATTAAACGTTCCTCCATTGCCTTTTATTAGCCCCGTTACGTACAATTAAAAATTCTTTTTATTAAATAGTAAAAAATTTTCAACCAGAGGTTTTCAAGAAATTGGTGCTGTAATACTAATTCGCAGGTTGCATAGACGATCATTATGGTCATATAGTAAAAGTTAAGTATAATCAAATACGCCTTAGTTGCATTAAGACTATTAAAATTATTGATACTTTTTTTTAGTAAAATACTGACAAAGTAAAATGATGGTCATAGCGCTGACAAAGTCTTTGGCATTCACATTTTACTAAATTAATATCTTAGTTAACGTAAGAATTTTGAAAATATGTAGTCTAGAAGTGTTAACATCTAGCTAAGAAACATTTCTTTCAAGTCATACTAGAAACTTGCACACAGAATACGGTCTGTGCTTCCTGGGAAAGTTATTTCACAACGTTATAGCAAAATATGTTGTAATCAATTTAGAGATAATTACGCTTGTATATGGAGTCTTACTGAAAAGAAAAAGCAGTACAAAAACATTCATTTCGTATCAAATACCAAATGTACTTTAGATATTGCATTCGCTTCTTTTTATTGTATGCCATATATTGTTTTGTAATAACTAGATTGCAACAAATTATAACAAAGGAGGATAAAGTATCATCAATCCAAATTATTATAAAGAACATATCTAAGTTATAGGAAGTGCTGTAGATCATTGACGTAAAATGAAATTAGTTATTTATTTAAAAATACAGCACTCTATGTACACTCCGCCAAAAAAGTATCGCATAAACTACGAAAAGGCATTTATAGACTGAGATATATTGTATATAACGACAGGTATATAAAGAAAATCATACAACTAGTTTTTGAATAAGTTCTTTTTTGTTATTACAGAGACATTTTAGAAAAATGCAAATACACATGGTTTATTTAGTTGTTTATTAAAACTATTCCTATACGGACAAAATGTAGAGTATTTCACTAACGTTAATAGAAGCAAAATGAAATGAATACGTAGGCTTCCACGGCCAGAGTTAGTAATAGATGAACTACTTCCGAAATTGGACCGTGTTATGATGAGAGATATATATATATATATATATATATATATATATAGAAAAGAAATACACCTTTCTCTTTTGTTCTCTTTCTTTCTTTTTTCTGTCGCCCCCCCCCCTCCCCTTCATTTTTCTTTCTTTTTATCTCTTTTTCTTCTTATTTTTCTTTTTCCTTTTCCTCTTATTTCTTTTCTATATATATCTCATCATGACACGGTCCAATTCCGTAAGTAATTCATTTATTACAAGCAAAATGAGCAATTTAACTCCAGAAGTGACTGGAGCAGTTGCTTTAATCGAAGATAGTCGATCTCAAATATACGTTGATAACCGTTCGTAACAGGTTGAGTCAGAGTGGAATAAGAGCCAAAGTAGCCGTTACAGCTCCTCATCTTACTAAAAATCACCGAGTGGCCCGTTTAAGGTTTGCTAGGGAACACGTCAATTGGGAATGACTAGGCCAACTTACTTCTAGTATACAGACGGAACAGTGAGTGCTATTCCTAGTGCAACAATAGATCTACGCCTAATTTTGGTTGTGGCTCTACCATGGTTCAGGGAGTTATCTCTTTAGCAGGTCGCATAAAGTTAGTATTAGTAGATAGAAGTGCAATGGCTCCCTACCTCATATAGTACGATACGCACCAGTAATAGGGAACGAATTCTTGCTAATACACGCTAATGCATGACTCCACATAATCGTCCGGGAATACCTTGATGAGGTTGGTTATTCCAGTTTTAGATTGGCCTGCGGTGAGGCCAACCATAAATCCTATCGAGAATGTATGCGGTTGTCTTCATAGAATGGTACGGATCCAACATGTTGCTCCAGTAGAGCTACAGGGATTAGAACGTCCCCTCCGTGAGGAGCGACAGAATTTAGATCTGGCTTATATATGGAGGTTAATTGAATCCATGCCAAATCGAATGCGAGCGGTTATAAAAACTAGGTGTGGCAATAGCGAGTATTAAGTTACTATCCTGTAATTTCTTTTCCAATAGAATTTTACCATATCTGCTTAATAAAAATTTCAAAGATGAGTTGCTGTTTTCATTTGGTCCTTATATTTTTTAAATAACCATATCAATTGCTTCTTGGAATGTATTAGGATATATTTAAAAGTTCCCTTGATCATAACATCACTCTTGTTCTACAAAAATGAATTATGCGATATTTTTTTTGCGAAGTGTGTTAAGAATTCTCTGAATAGATTTGTTAAATGTAAAGTTAATGGTATGACGTATTACGAGTTACGAGTCTAGGTCGCCTCGGTTCTAGAAAATTAATATTTATTCTAGAAATTTCAACATGTGAAGGTTTCATTTGAACAAACCAGTAATTTGTAACCATAAAAAAATTTCAAAAATATTGTTAACATTTTTTAATTACGCGCCCTTTTATATTACAGTATACATATACATATACATATACAAAAATAACCGCTTTCATAAATGAACGAAAATGTACCGAGATGAGAATGAATAAAGTATGAATATTTCTCAAGTACAATATGTGTAAGTTATCAATGTACCGAAATATCCTGTATAATATTGCGAATATATATTTATAATTACAATGTCACCTTTAACAAAATTTAAAACTGATACCCAATGTTTAAACGATTTTTTTTTAGAACAAATTGCATTTCTTAGAATTAGCACCAGACTCGTAATATGCGGCATCATTAAATTTACATTTAAAAGTGTTATTTGAGGTATTCGTAACTTATAAGCTGCGGTATTCGAAATAAGTTATCTGTTTTCGATTTAATCAACTGCGTTGTGAAATTGAAAATATTTTTAGAAAATAACTAGTGGCAATCGTAAATCACTTTGTATGGCACTTATGTAATATAATACATTTAGATCTTCATTAAATTAACCATATATTTATTTTTACATATATATATTTACAGGTTAAGTTATTATAACTTACAATAAATATCAATATCAACGATATTAACATAAAAATATTTAAAAAACCAGACGAATATACTGATTTTCAGTCAAAAATCCCCGTTAGATTATCTATAGCTTCAACTTGTACTGTAAACAGAGAATGATAAGTATTTAATATAATCGTTAATATATTTCCACTTACAACAACTCCAACGATTTTAGGCTTATGTAGGGAACTACTTCTTTTTCCCTTCCCTTCGTCGTTGTTGTTTCTGTTTGAATCCCTTAGTATCTGTTTTGTACTATCTTCAGCTGCTTTCCTTAAGCTGCCCATTCTTTCCAAATCCTGAAGACTTAAGAGGTAGTTGCAATCGGGCATCTCCATATAAGCAAAATCTAACGAATTTCGATTTAGGTCATTTTCACTAACGTATTTTTTCTTCTCTAAGTTCTCAAACGTCTCATTCTCGGTGTCTCTTTCTAGTATGCATTCTGTACTGTTAGCTTTTTTGATGTACATATCATCTAAGAAGTCTTCCTTCGTTGACGACACATTAATTCTTTTCTTAATCGAATGTTTTCTCTTCGGTACCACTAAATTGATGCCTCTGAAGTCGTATTCGTTGTTGTTTTGTTGCATCCACTGTTCTTCCAAGATGGACTCCCATTTCGCTAGATATTTCCAAGATGATGCCTTCCGTATTTTTTTATCCCTGTAATGTAAGTACATATATATAAGAAGTTTAAAATGTCCTGTATATCAATGTATAATTTTCAAAATGTGTTAATCCCACGTAACAATAGTCTCTTAACCGTAACTTTTATCTATTATTGTCTCAGCATTACAATTTTTAATAGAACAAGATTGATAATTCACATTTTTACTTACTCCTAACAATAAGTGACTATGGTACAATTGCCTAAACATATTAGACACACTAATATTGTTGATTTCATAATTGAAGCACGGATTTTAAAAGTATTCCAAGCAATTAGTTTAGAGAAAAGAAAGCTTTCTTAAATATTTTCCAACGAATTCTGAAATTTACCATGATACACAATAGTACACGCAGGGACACAATTATTAGGCACCCCCAATTTTTACAATTATCTTTAATATAAACAATGAACAAATGAAACAAATATTATAAAAGCAAATATTTATTACTAAAAACTAGAAATTCAATATTTGACTGGCTTCCCTCGGGCTTTTATGACAGTTTCAATCCTTTTGGATAAACTGGCCACTAACATAAGGCAGGTTCAAGTTGGAATGTCCTCCCATACCCTTTCAAGTATTGCTTTTAATTCTCGTTTAGATTTGCATTTGTGTTCGCATACTACGCTTGATAATAGCCAACAAAAGCTCGATCGGATTTAGATCCGGGCTTTGAGGTGGCCATGTCAATGTTCGCTTCCCGAAACCACGCCAAACTTGCAGTGTGCAGTGTGGCCTGGTGTATTATCCTGTTGAAACAAAACTTCGTCAGTATTCATTCCGAATAATTTTTCAATTAAGGGCAGTAAAACTTCATCTAACATGCTGGCGTAGGTCCTCGAGTTCATTCTACCAGTGCACACAACACCTCTCCAACCCCTGTAGGCGTCATACACCCCTGTATCATGAAACTACCGCCACCATGTTTGATAGTAGGCACCACACAATCGGCATGGTATTCTTCACCAGGCCTCCGACGCACTAGCGCGGCACCAGGCGTACCAAAAATCTGTAATAAACCTATCCAGTTAATTCTTTCAACTCTCGGATTTTCTTTAACACAATTCGTTTAAATTTCTATAAAATAGTTACCTTATACCGAATATAAAACGATTAATTATATTTACCTCCATATTACACTCATCTGTCTAAATCACATTCGACCAGTCCTTCTCTGTCCACGATTTGTGTTTATGAGCCCATGCTAATAGTTTCTAGCTTTTCTCGATGATAGACCGACTTCTCTAAGACGTCTACTTACTGTTTTAGGCGATAAATTAACGTCGACTTGTCGATTTAACGCGCCAGCTAAATCTATTGCCGTTTGACGTCGATTTTGTAGAGAATGTCGTGCCGGTCCTCCCTTTCTATCGTTTTACGTTTTGGACCCCTTCCCGGTCTTGATTTAGTATCCCCTGTTTCTCGGTAACGCTGTACAGTTGTTTATACGGCGCACCGTGAACATTTTACTTTTTTACTACTTGGGATAATCACTGGGCATGTGGTGTAATAATTTGCGCACGTCGAAACTCAGAAAGTTCTTTAGATTCCGGCATTTTCAGTTACATACACATAAACTAATCACGAATAAATATTTTTATTCGCCAATAACAAACGCACGTATAATTTAAAATAAAAATACTGATATTGACCGGTCACTTTACCGAACTATACCAAGTGTAAAATACAATTAGTTCCGCAAATACAGCAATAAATGGATTGACAACGGTATTTCTCCCACCAACCCATCTATTTATACTACTTATACATTTGTAAGAAGCGGCAGGTAAATATTTGTCTGTTAATACCACTACATTAGAACATCTAAAGGGTGCCTTATATTCATATCCTTGAGTGTATATTAGCTAATAACACATTAGAAAATAAGGGTGTATTATTCTGCTGATAACATACACAATATATGAGCTTGCCATAATGTTAATATTAATAAAAAAATAAAATAGACTTAAGAATTAGGGTATTACCTACTCCAACTTTATCTACTGGACAATACTATAAGGAAACCAACTTTGAAAGGGTATAGCGTAATATACACCACTTCTTTTTAAATACGACAATGTTGAAAAAATAACTCGTGATACTGTTGACGTTGGATTCCTTTGTAGTACTCCGAAAATAAGTATATATTTTCCGGATATACCCAAACAAACATATGAATCACTGTGTTTATCGAAATAAGTAATTGGAAAAATATTAGCTAATAAAGGTTCCCATTGAAGGAAGTTTCTAAAATGATATACTTAGGTGTATCATTTTACAAATAATAAGCTAGGAGTGGTCATCGTTGGAGCAAACTACTCACGTACATATTTTATTTAAAAAAAAACTATATTTCGCACATAATTTAACAATAAATGTTACTGTAAAGAATTGGTTTACCAAAACAACTTGCCATTTATAAAATTGTATGTACTTATAAATATTTTAGTAAAAGAAAGTTACCAATATTTCCAGAATTTCACAATAATTTTTATTTCAAGTTGTAATTAGCTACAGACTGTTAAAAAAGACATGGTTTCAATTTCAAGAACGCGAGACTGATGAAATTAAAGGAACGTGTGATGCCTATCATGTTTGGGACAAAAATTGAAGAAACCGTTTTAAATGCCAAATCAACGTTATTAAAAGAAAAGTGCTTTTGTTTGAATCCACTAGAATATGCTTCGCCTTATTCTCTTCTGTTTTCCTTAAGCTACTCATTTTCGTCACATTCTACACGGAAAAAATAAACCATTAATGTTTATTAGTATGAAGCTGTGTGTAAGATATTATGACGCTTGCTAGAATTACGCTCGCATATTTTACATTTTATTACATATTCATTTTACAGCAAATTCTATTCAATTTTATGGAAATCTCTAATTAAATGTTGTGTGTATTCAAACATGTGACTTTTTTATCATAAATGTCTACAGATAAACGGATCTTCCTGCATAGTGTCATATGATTAGCGTCACTTAATACGTTAGCTTAAAATTTTTAAAACAGATATTATTTCTATAAATCACAACAAATGTATATATTCCTTAAAACTCACCATAACTTTTGTGTGTTACTGCTTAGAAAAAATAACACCAAAGAGTATGCTTGGGGTTTATTGTCCTATAAATTATACGATATATCATTATAATTGTCAGAAAATATTTTTCTCTCGGTGTGTAGACTCGAAAAGTAATTACAATCGGACACCTCCACAAAATCAACATCTAATCATTCAGTAAATCATCCTTTTTTTGCCGGTACATATTTTTTTGTAATAAGATGTTTTCTTTTCAGTACTACCACATTGATTCTTTTAAAATCGTACCCACTGTTATTTTACTGCTACATTTACAGTTTTCTCCAATATTAAGTTTTCCTAGAACAAGTTTTTAGTTATACCAGTCATTTTGTTGGTACAGTCAAAATTGCGCTTTTGAAGGCATGGACTGCTCCTTCTTACAACTGAAACCTATTACCGCGCAGTTCGTTCTTGATTTTCGAAAAAGTAAAGAAATCGTTGTGACTTAGATCCGGACTGTACGGGGAGTGGTCTAACAATTCGACGTTTTAATTTTTTTTCGAGCTGTATGCGTACTTGCATTGTCCCAGCGATGAGGTGCGACAAACAAGTGGATGTATACCAACCCATAGTAACAATTTTTTGATCTTGCACAGGGATTGTTGCTATATGACCTGCTTTCGAGACAAACGTCTTTTTGTAAAATACTTCGAAAACGGATGACTTTTGTCGGTTTTTCTTCACCTTGTAAGTTCAAGACTGATCACCACTGACGATGTTGTACACGTTTTTAGAGTTTCCGGCGTTGAAGCGGTCTAGAGTTTTTTGACACCAATTCGCCCTAGCCGCTTTCTGTCAACTGCTTCGGTCAATAGATACGGTATCCAATACGAAATTAATTTTTTACATACAATTCTTCGTGCAAAATTCTTTGGGGTCTTTGAAATTTGGAAATTGATGATCTTGCCCACAGCATCGACGCTTTCCCGAATGACTGCCGTTTTTTGGTGAACATGCTCCTGGATTACGCTAAGACTAATCTGTCTACGTTTGAATTCTCCATATCAACGAGAAATTGTTGACTGCTGTGGTACTTTATTGCCAAAAACAAATACCAACTCGGTGAGACATTCTTGATGAGATAGTTGACAAGGAAATGAAATTATGATTTTTCCAAACTTAAAAATTTTCGAAGATAACTAAGGTAGTTTGCTGTAGCTACAATACTACACGTATCGCACTAAAACTTTGGATTTAGGTTAACGAGAGATGGAGTACTGACATTTAATTAGTTGCATCTTCCGTGTCCCAATATGCAAAGCTTAAAAGACAATGCTCGTATAGTAAATATAAGATTGCAGCAAGGAAGGTGAGCTGAAAAGGAAGATGTCCTACAGATCCATAATATTGGTTAATATAGCTTAGAATATTCCACCACAAAGAAAACAAGGTTGAAATTACGGTTGCGAAGTAAAAACCCCAAAATAAAAAATCCTGTAATATTAGAAACATACACATAGAAATAAGAATTAAAAGATATAAAACACTATACCTATTCGTGTTTCAGGGTGATTTTTTAGATGTCAAAAATTCGGGTTTTTGAACTAAGCATTAGGTACCCTATACAAAAATACTAAATTCAAAATTAAACCTAATTCTTTATTCACAATGAGTGACCAAATCCTCAATTCCACAAAATTGAAATCCCACAGCATTGTAACTTTAGTTCAACAAGACCAAAACATGAACAGCGTACAACACATTTGCTCAACCCAAAAAGGTTTTAGCGAAAATTTGTAGCGCTCCGAATCGAGTATACAGAGCTGCCGAAAGGACTAGCAAAACAAAATCTTGCACATAATAAGAGCTAGTTACTCGTTTTCCAATAGGTTGTACAAAATACAAAAAGGAGATTGTTGACCATTACTCCATTTTTGGATATGGACAATTTAGAAAAGTAAATTCTAAATTTAAAACTCAGAATAAATTTGCAATAACGCTTGTAATCCATACAACATCTTGTAATTGTTGAGAATTTCTTCATGCTTTTGACAAGTACATACTACAAAGTTGTAAAATTGTCTGTATGTTTTGAAAATTCAAATCAATTTATTTATATTAGCGATTGATATAAGTAATTATTTAAATTTTCCGTTATAAAGTGGTATAATATTTTTCTTTTTTTATAACGTATAATCCGTACATTTTAATTTTCTTTGATTTTCTTCTAATTAAAGCAAAAAATTCAAATTAAAAAATTTGTCTTTATTCTAAAACCCCTGAGATATTTTATTGCAATGTATACAATATAATATGTGATATACGTACATGTACTTTTGGTGATTTTGAAGAAGGTCTTTATTAGGAAATCGAAATACTTTTAGAAAGAAAAGTAACAGCACTGATTACTGTAAGAACAGAAAATTGTCTAAACATACGTTGAATTCTGAACAGTAAACGGAAAAGTACTAAAGGTTTTTAAATAATATGATACGCCTAATCGCGCGTCTATATGTACTAGATACTGTTAGCAAATTATCACCACTTGTATCTACCAGAAAATCCCCTGGTTTATCGCTTCCTCACCTCTTTTTCTAATTTTTTTCCGTTTGCAATGTAATGAATCCCTTGGAAGCGATTTCAGTAAACATGCAGAAGATATATCAGTTATTTAACAAAAACGCAGTTACAAATATTTCTCTAAGTGATAACATTTTGTTTGTCATTATATTTTTCAGTTTAACTTTTTAAGTTGTAGAAAACTTAATTTCGTGGAGTTTCTATTCATCGGCGTACCTATTCTTTATCAGTACAAAGTTATCTTTTACTTAATAGGTGATAAGCGATCACTGATACGACGTTTTTGAATAATTGAACGCATAAAATCTATTTTCAAATGTTCAATTCGAAAATACAAAGTTGTTCTATGATCCGTTGATGCGTTTTTAAAGGATTAGCACAAATCACATTATGAGCTTATATAGAGTCATCGATTGTATTCTCGCCTTTGGAAAAAACTGTATAACATCTTCCAGTACATTATCTCCTGTTAAAAACCATCTTCTAACATTTTACATTTCTTTCAATTTAGTTAACAACACTAGCGAATAGATACTTTACTAATTTGAAACTTATTACTTGTGTTAGGTTGAGTTTTCAAATTAATTGATATGTATAATAATAACCGAATTATATGCAAAGTGCAAAAATTTAATTTAATTTATTAATTAATTAACGCTAATTAACTTTAACCAGTGTAATACATCTACATACAGACGTAAAATATAATAAATAAATTAAATTAAATTTCTCCACTTTGCATATAATCCGGTCTCTAGTAATAACAAAAGATAATTGAGAGGTAACACAACGCAGAATTTTGGGGAAAGAAATAAGTGGGGAAATAAGTAGTAATGTTCTTACTCGGAGCAAACTCAAGTGCACGTACATACGTACATATTTTTCAGAAAGATATCTTTGTAGTATGTTGTGTAATATTCTTGACATTATCTTTCAGTGTAACTATTATCATAGGATTCAATCTAAACATGACTGCAGATTACATCATATTCTTAGATGAAATTGCGGGAATTATAATTTATTTGAAGGGCCAGATTATTTTTGTAAAGTAGCACTCGACGTTATTCTAGATGATTTTAAGGTTGGGCTGGATAACAATACAGATTTATACTCAGATTGGATTAATTACCTCATGGAATGGGGGTCATAGTTGAGGACAAGTGAACAAATTTAGTTTAATTTTATGTTTTTGCCAAGTGTGAAATACGCAGAGTTATCCAGTTCTTTTCAACAGAAAACATGAAAGATGTAGGTGGTGAATCGCGCTCTGACCGGCCTGACACCAAAATAGTGAAAATTACGAAAACAGGAGGTTTACAATTTTCAAGATTCTTACACATTTCAAGTAAAAACGATCGTTAATAACTGATTACAATATTATCGCAGAAGACAGAATTCTATGAGGAGGCTATCAGGAAACTCCTTCTTTAAGTAAATGTTTAAATCAGCAAGGAAGTTACGTAAAAGATAAATACTTGTGTGTATAGAAAAAAATAAATGTATCTTTGGAAAATTTATACTTGCCTTTCGCGGATTTACGCAAAAAATAACTCTCGTACATTTACAACAAATTAATAAGTAGAGTAAGTATGAAAACAAAATGTACACACATCGGAAATGAGTGAGCGAGAACCTCCTACAACAGTTAGTATAGAATATAGTTAGTATAATAAGCAAAGACATTGAATTTATGACTCAGATGCTGCATCACCATAATAGATATTCCATATACACTAGGGTGACAGAACAAAATAGACACCTACTAATTAAAAAAAAAGATTCTATTCTCGTTATATATACAAAATATTTTAAATTTTTAAATTAGACTAGTATTTAAGATCCACCTTTACTTGCGTGAAGTGCTGCGAGTCGTCGTGGCATACAATCTATTAAATAATTAATGGTGTCTTCTGGAATATTTAACCACGAGTTCTTCCTTATTGCGAGCTTTTCGGGGTCGTTTCGCCATATTTGTCTGGATTAAGTGCCAAACATTCTCTATCGGATTCATGTCTGGTGATTGGCCTGGCCATGGTAAAATCCGAATCCCCTGTTCCTCTTTCCACGTGGTTGTTGCTCTTGCTTTGTGGCAGGGTGCTCCATCCTCCATAAAAGTGGCGTCTTCTTTAGATAAAATGGCGTTGTCGAATATCGGTAGTAGTCCTTCTGTTAATATTCGGATATATTTTGCTGAATTTATATTTCCGTCGAAGATTACTAATTGCGGTCTTCCACCATACCATATCGCGCCCCGCACCATCATGTTCACACCGCCGTATTTCACCGTCCGATTCCAAATATTTGTCGTCCAGTTGCTGTGACGAACATCTCCATACCCACATACAACCACTATCACTGAATTGGCAGTATCTGCTTTCGTCTAAAAAAATGACAGACCGCCAAAAGTCTTCGGGCTTCGTTCGCATTTCGATTGCCCAAGCCATTCGGTGCTGTTTTTGAAACGCCATAAGGAGAGGTTTTTTCTTTGCCACCCTTTTATACATCCCCACACTGTGGAGGTATCGCAGAACGATGCGCTGACTTTTCTGTGAAGTTGCCGCAAGCTCAGCTGTACTTTTTCGCGGTTCTCTTAACACTTGGCGCACAAGCACCCTTTTACTTCTTTCAGAAGGTCCGGCACGACCTGGTCTCGGCTCCACTGTTGTTTTCTCCTTGCGTTTAAATTGTGTAATCACACGGTTAACTGTGGACAACGGAATATTTAAAAATTTACTTATGTGACGTTGCGAAGCGCCGCGTTCACTCTGGCCAACGATGCGACCCCGGGCGAAGTCGCTAATATCACTCGAACCTTGTAAGCGAGGCATAGTTGTAACGATACTAAACTATGACGAATTCCTTCCGATACATCTACCCCTACCCTAATGACAAGAGAAAGTTCTTAATTCGTTCTTAGAATTTAGCTGTTTACATATTTATACCGCTTTACCTGGTGTCTATTTTATTCTGTCACCCTAGTGTATATGTGAAAAGCACATAGATTGCTTACTTACGTATGTACATATGTTTCTCTATATATATAGAAATGAAATACATGTCCTGACGATCTATTCTATGCATCGACATATCGGTGGTGTAGTGTCGAAGTCATACTTAAATTCGGCATGTCCTTAGTAAATAATACCGAAGATTAAAAAACCCAAAAAACGAAGTGGCTTCTACCAATGTGGAAAACTAAGTACCGTTTCGTTCTACGGCCACCGTAGCGTTATTGTCATAGTCCTGAACATGTACACGTATTTCCCTGGTTCACAGCCTTTCCGCTAACACTATTACAGCCTGATTGTATTGTGTTAAATTTTTGAGTGATCGTTGAAAATGTTTAAGACAATTTCTGAGTCCACCGATTGTGAAGTATGTTCTGTAATACAGTTTTTTTTAACACAAGCAATATTAAACCAGCGTCAACTAGTAGAGATTTATGGTAAAAATGTATTGGCAGCTGGAATAGTGAGAAAGTGAGTTAGAGCGGACGACCCAATCAATGTTCTTGACAAAGCATAGACTAGGCGGCCTTCTGTTGCCTATGATGGTTTTGTTGAAAATTCCTGAAAACGGACAATTCACAGGAAGGGTCCTCCGTGATAAGTTTCCACAAATTTCAAGAACTGTTTTGTATGGGGTTGTCACAAATCGCTTAGATTATCGGAAAATATCTTCCCAAAATGTTTAAAGATGTTTACAAAATGAAGAGACGTGGCAGTGCTTTGGCATTTCTTACCCGGTACAGTGTTGAGACAAATGAATTCTTAAACAGTATTCTATCCGGTGATGAAGCTTGGGTTTGTCGTGTCACTCCAGAATCAAAACTACAGCCGATAGAGTGGAGGCACTCACAATCGCCCAAAAATTCAAAACAACGTTTCATTCTGTTTGTTGACATCCTTTCCAGAGGTTCATGACAACGCACGTGCCCATTCCGCCGGTGTCACCAAGTAACTATATAGGAAAATAATTTAGAAAGTTCTCTTTCATCTAGAAATAAATATTGCTTTGAATAAGTGTTTTTATGAGTTTTTTTTCTAGAACGGTACTTACTTTCCGGACAAGCCTCGTATATATATACATGTACGACACTATTTGCGGAAAAAAATATTTGTCCGGTTGAGATAATAATTAGACATATATGTTACTGAACAAGGAATTAGGGTTTAGGATATTAAACGAATCTTAATCCAGCGTGATGTTTCGAGATATATTAATCAGATTTTTTCGTATAACCTGCATATGGATTACTACTCCGTTATTTAACTGAATGCATTACATTTCTTTGTAGTGCTGGACATAATCGATCAATTTTTAATTAGTTGATTACTTCATCAAAAATTTCGTTGTAATAAAATTAGTCGAAAGTAATAAAGCCATCACCTTGCAATTTCGTTAAATAAATCTGTTTTCCTTCATTACTTTATTGTCAATATGATCTGTACACCTATCGCTCTTAGATGGATATATTTCCGGGTATATAGTAAAAAGATGTATATACAGATAACATGAAGGTAAAGGGCTTTACAAGTACTCTTCTTCGTAGAAAAACAAATTACTCGAACAATAAACAATATTTCCAACAAGTTAAAACATGCTTGATTTACCCAATTATTTATACTTTTATTTCTTATGTCAGGAGTTCCCTAAGTATGCGCCCCCGCGTTTCGGGGTGCCCTAGAAAGTGTATAGTGTAATAATAGTAAGTGCGCCGCGAACTGATAAAGTTTGTGATGCATGTGTGATACAGTTTTTACTTTCAGTCGGTAACACGGTTGACAATGGGAGCCCACGTGCTCTCGAAACGCTGTGTTCCGCATAATTAATTAATTTGTGTGAGTGGAGTTTACTGCTATACCTGTGAATTGTACATCCACACAGTCCTGGCAATCGTCATTAGTGAAATATAGCATCCACCTCTCCGTTAATTATAAAGTTATTGCAACGTGTCTTTCAAAATACTTTTTACCCATGCTATATGTAAATAAACTCAGCATGGCTGCAAGCGAGAACTATTACTAATGAGCTAAATCACCTTCTAAAGGCCAAACAACTGATTTCTTAGAACTACATACATATAAGCAGACGCATGTATACACACTTCACAGAAATGTGACTATTAAAATCAATTTAGGCAAGTGGACGGATATGGAAGTTCCTAAAAGTGTATAGGTTTTGTTAGAGCAAAATATTTTTATAAACGCCAGTGGTCTATTTATAATTTCTGTAACCTTAAAAATGTTACACCGTACATTAGGATCACAACTACATTGTACTGATTTTTTAACATGTTGCTATTTTTTATATAGCTTAACTTAATTATAATTTATAATAATTCAAAAGTGCAACAATACCATAGACAAATGGAAAAACTACCTGACCGATTGTAACTGAATGGGGTTGGGTCAATCTTAAATAGATCTCAAAATGGCCAGCTTTAGCAGGTGTAGGGAATCGTGTACACGGTGCGACAAATAAGTTCTGAGACTCGAACCATATTTGAATAACTAGTCGAGGTATTTATGTGTTCAGGTCGACGTTTGAAATCTGTGACATTCCCTTTTCCGATAATACCAAATTTGCTTCGATCGGTCGATAAATATCAAAGTTATGACAGCTCCTCTAAAACAACTTTTGTGTCGATGTCGAAATATTAACATGGAACAAAGAGCAGTTATTAAAGTTTGGGCAAAATTTGGTAAAAGTGCATCAAAAACATTCCAGCCAATGCAGCAAGTGTACGGCGATGATTCTTTGAATAGAGCAAATACTTTTCTGTGGTACAAAGGTTTCTTGGAAGACCGAGAGAAGCTGTATTTAATTTAGAATCCTAGCTTAAATCTCCATTCCCTTTTTAATTTTTATTATTTCATCTTAAAATATATATTGAAAAATTATCGATTTCTGTGACTAACATTTCCTTTTATTACATTATAAATACTTTTATGTAACTATAATAATAAGATTTTAGCTGAAAATAGCAATTCTCCGAAATTAGTGCTAAATTAAATTAATAAAATTTCCAAGAAGTGGCAAGAAAATAAATATATTATTTGCAGTATCCTTACATGGACTATTTACACACAAAATTTATAATGGTAAGAATAAACATTAGTACGAATTAGGATATCTTGAATCTACTTTTGAGTTTTGTTAATATTCTATTTTTTTAACGAAGCTTGTAACAGTAAAACAGATGTCGGTAATCATATTGTATATAGTTTTGTGATACCCTTATTGTAAACCACTTTATTAAAATTTAAGGTATTGTTATTCTAACAAGAAAGTGCTAAAAAATTCGGAATATATTTCTATATTAGCTCTAAATCTATATCCAATTGCTTTCATTATCCTACTTACTTTTGCACACAGTTTTGTACTAGCTATTTACTCTCTTCAGTCGATTAGTCTTTCAACCAAGCAGTCAAAAGTACCCCAAAAAGTAGGTTTATCTAAATCAGCTTTTTCATCAATTTGCTAAAATGGAATTATTAAATCCCCTATTGCTAAATCAAATGAGCATTCATTTCCCACATAAATATTCTCATTTTAAATTTAAATCATGCCTTAGTTAGGCTGAGATGTGATTAACTTTATTACATCTTCCATTTACTCGTCACCTTTACTATATATAGTAAATCGGTTGCAAAAGATTATGGTGAAATGCTTCACATCATGAGTATGATTGAACGCAAATATCACATTTGCTTTTTAGGTTAACCGTTATAAAATATTATTTATTGGAGAGATACGAGGGCGACCTGAAATGTTTCCGGAATAGACAAGAAAAACACGGTATTGTTGTGGTTTTTTATTTTTATTTCTCGATGTAGTCTCCTCGAAGCTTAATACACTTTTTCAAACGGTTCTCCAGTTTCGTCAAGCCGTCGGAAAAGTAGGATGTTTCGAGGTCTGCAAAATATCCATTTGTAACGACGATGACCTCCTCATTTGAGGCAAATCTCTATCCTCCCAGTGAGTTTTTCAGGTTTCGGAATAGGAAAACGTCTTTGGGGGTTAGGTCTGGTGAATATGGAAAATGAGAGACTAATACATAGCGCAACTCATTCAATTTGGACATTACGATGCGGGATGTATGAGCCGGTGCATTGTCATAGTGGAGAAGCATTTTCTTCCGCTGGAAACGAGGATATTTCTCCTTAAATACTGCATCGAGTCGGGTTAATAAATCGCTGTAGTATTGCCCCGTGATCGCCCTTCCTTTCTGCACATAGTCGATGAGGATCACACTTTGGGAATCCCATAAAATGGCCGATGGAACGGTCTTTGCTTTCTTCGAAGCCGATTTACCCGGAAAAGTCAACTGCTTCGACTATTCCATGGTCTCCGGTACGGAGTGGTGGATCCAAGCCTCATCCACGGTTACAAAACGCTTAAAGAAATCCCTTGGATTATGTTGGATACTGGCCAAACACTCCTCCGAAGCGGTCAACCGATTCCGTTTTTGCTCCGGTGTCAGCAAACGCCGCACCAATCGCGCCGAAAGATTTTTCATACACAAAATTTCGTATAGGATATGGCCAACGGGTTCTTCTGAGACGCTCTGCTATCTCTTTCAGCTTCAATCGCCGATTGGCTAACACGACATCATGAATTTTATCGACCATTTCATCGTTGGTAACGGTTCTTGGCCGTCCACTGTGTAGTTCCTCACTTGTACTTGTATGGCCATGTTTAAACTCGCTCACCCAGAAACTGATGGTCGAAAATTATGGAGTACATACGTCATGAACCTCTAACAAAATACTTCGAATTTCCGTGGCAGTTTTCCCAGCGATCCAGAAGTATTTTATTACTGTACGAAATTCGATTTTATGCACTTTTGCGAAACCGCCTGACTTGCTACATAAAACATACTCGTAAACAACTATTGACAGTATACCTCTGAAATCTTGACAGTTGCCATAAAAAAGGTTGCTTTTGCGACCAATGAATTCACTTTCACCTTCGTGCGCCATTTCTTGCCGATTCCGGAAACATTTCAGGTCACCCTCGTAATTTAGACATTCGTGAAGTTTTATAACGTACCCTTTCTAAAGTAATTCATATCCTTCTCACGAACATATGATAATGGTAATGTAGTGAGGTAATCAAAACACGAATATAGTTGGTGGGAGGTTAGGATATGTTGTAAGTAAGTATATTGGAGTTATAAATGTTATGTTTGTGTTTACGAACAAACGTAAGGAGATTGCATAAAATATCCGAGTTATCAAAGAAACTGACAGGCTTATTATATCAATCAATTGACTTGTTTTGGCAAAAGATTCCGCGTTTTTTCAAGATTACCGTTTATAGCTGTATGTCGATTGTAGATATTATTTTGTCACGTATCAAATATCCTATAATATTCTATGAACTTTTCAATTGAGAAACGATTACGAAACAATTTTTGTTGCGACTAATAGAACCGAAGTTACACTAAAAACAGATTTATTTCAGTAACTCAAAATTTTCAAAGTTCCTTAAACATCAGCTAAACGTTAAAATCTATAGTATTTCTAGTATTCTATGAGTTTCGTAAAACCGCCGAAGTACTTGATAGCATGCAAAACGATTTTCGTGTCAAAATAATTGAATCAGTGTACATATAATAAAACAATAGAAGCTTTACCTGAAATTAATCTCCATTTTAGGTACACCCAATTTGTTCGCTATAATTTCCGCTGGTACATCACAACTTTTGTCTACTGGTTGTTCCGTATTTGTCATTTCAACTCGATCCAGTTCCTTCGCACCTTTTATCTGAAGTAAATGATATCGAATACGTCGAATGTGCGAGGTAATTTCGCCGATATGATAATCTTTATCTATTGATATAACTTCGCCTTTTAGCTTGTTAAGATTATCTTCAATGTTACTGAGATATTCGTTGATATTAGCAAAAGCCAAGCACATAATCGTTACATTTTCCGTTCTTCTTAGACTGCTCAAACATTACTGGAACATTACCGATTTCCACTTATCTACAGCTAATGTATTGTTAAAAATGACAAAGCAGCAAGATAAGATTAGCGGTTTATGTGTTTTAATTACCGCAAATTATCAGTTTAATACTTTGAAACATGCTGGAAATTTCAATGTCGCTGTGTAGCACGAGGAAATTGAATTATCCGCTCTATTAGCATAAAAGAGTGATAAGCCCTTGTTTATAATCGGATCATGTAATGCGTAGCGTTGCCTAAAATAACACGCAAAAACACAAAATTTAGATCCATTCGTTCAGATAACATGGTTTAAATTAGATAGTTTAAATTTGAATAGCTATCAGTAGTGATACGCGGAGCTGTTATCGTAGTAAAAGGTAGATTAGCCAAAAAATAAGCTTTAGCAAGTATTTAATCAAAGTAATGTTTTAAAAATTTCTTTTCAACTTTTTTGAGTTGCATTCTCATCGGTGCATTACTTTCTCTTCACATGTTTTTAATATAAACAAAACTATTCAATATTTACTTTTCTTCTACACTCAGAGAAGTGTTCTCTTGCATTAAAAAATTAGATTTTCTCGCAAAAATGTGTCTCTATTCAAGTAAATAGGTCTTCTTCAAGACTAAAAAAATATTTAAAATCAGAAATTCTTGGAATCATACTTGCATAAAATAAATATTTTCCTGGGGTTGGATAATCAAATAAATGCAAGACAGAAAAATGTTTCTTCGGAGTAAATTATTTAGTCTTGAGTTAAGAAAATGTTCAATGACATTACAGTTAAAAAAGGACATTTTTATTTAGGCAGTATTACTTTTATGAGCGTAGCTCTAAAAATAAAAGTAAAACAAAACAAACTTTTATTTCACGGCAATGTAACCTGTTGCTTGCACTATAGATTTAGTGCTTTTGTTGCAGAAAGTTAGTGCAGTATAATAACTGGTGTCAAAATAATGCCAAACATGTAATATATTTTCCCTTTTATTAATAAAGTAAGATTCTAATAATGCTATAGGGCATTCGCAATCGCAGTAGGTGTGATTCATTAATGTTTTTAAATCAATACATTTGATAAAATTACAATTTCCTTGTAATCATCCAACGTAATTAAATTACTGAAAAAATATCAGTCTCAGAAGAACTCGAACCCAACATCGTTACGTTTCCGGCGTACTGTGCTACCATTGCACCAACGAAGCAGTGGTCTTTTCCGGGTGAATCGGCTCCGAAAAAACCAAAGACCGTTCTATGGGCCGGCGACCATTTTTTGGGATTCCCATTGTTTGATCCTCGCCGATTATCTGCAGAAAGGAAGGACGATCACGGGGCAATACCACAGCGATTTATTGACCCGATTCGATGCAGTATTGAAGTAGAAACGGCCCCGCTCGCAACAAAAAAAAAGTGCTTTTCCACCACGACAATGCACCGGCTCATTCATCCCGTATCCTCGTATCCAAATTGAATGAGTTGCGCTACGAATTGGTCTCTCATCCTCCATATTCACGGGACCTAGCCCCAGTGACGTTTTCCTATTCCCAAACCTGAAAAAATTACTGGAAAGAAAGAGATTTGCCTCGAATGAGGAGGTCATCGCCGCAACGTGTGGCTATTTTGCAGACCTCGAAATATCCTACTGTTTCGACGGCTTAGAAAAAATGGAGCACCGTTTGAAAAAGTATATTGATCTTCGGCGAGACTATATCGAAAAATAAAAGTAAAATAGCACAGCAATACCGTATTTTTCTTGTCGATTCCAGAAATATTTCAGGTCGCTCTCGTACACAAGTTTGTTATAACATTTGTGTTAGTAAATTACATTTTATTTCAGTTGTTATAAACAACCTAACTATGTAATGTAATATTGCTGTTTAGGATAATCTATAGCATTAGTTGAAAGTGCATTTAGACATAATATACGGTAATAGTTAAATATACCGTTCAGTGCACCATTAATTTGCAATATAATATTCTTGTAAATGTATAAAATAACGTTGCTCTTTATTAGGACTTCAATTTGAAATGCTATTTAACGACCTTTTTGACGTGTGATTGCGCAAAATAAGGTTGCGTTTGGCAATCTCGTAACCAATACTTAAAGATACGGCTTCGTTCAATATTAATTTGTCACGTGAAGCTGCTGTATTAAATTATAATCACATTGTTACACAACATTGCTAGAACATCTTTTTATAACATTAATATAAGAACGTCGTTTTCCAAGATAATTGAAACCATTGATTACGTTTATATATTCATTCAACATTCTTTGTCGTTTGGTAGAAGTATGGTTATAAACTTAACGTTGTTTTTGTAATATGTAACGTGTATTCAATCATTACAACGTTACAGTAATGACTATTCCACCAACGTATTGCTAATGGGAACACATTTCCTAAGCTTTTCGTTTGCCATCTATAGTTCATTCTGTAACTGTCCCTACGGCTCATATATTGTGAACATGTAATTCGTTAAAACATTTTATCATGAAATGCGACATTTTGTTCTGACTGCTATTTAGAGATTTATATTACCCGTTTTAAATCAAAACTTCTATACACAAGTTTTAATCATTTCACGGTCTGTCACATGGATTCCAATTCCAGAAAAGGACAAAATCCTAAGTAGCAGATGTAATGAATAGTTTTTACCAAATCCCGATGTAATAAATTAATTAAAAATCATTCACGCGAGCAAATATAGGGTTCCTACAATATAGTAATAAAGTAAATTAAGGTGAGCTGAAATCCGAATAGTCAGCACGTTTTCCGTTTTCAAAGGAGCACCAATCTTCTTAATGCACGCTTCTCTCCAAATCGAGTAAAATGGACAACGAAAGAGAGAATTTTCCATGCTTTCCATTTCTAACAAATTAGATATCCAATAAGTACACTCATAGTCGATCTTGTATCAACATTGTATAAAATACCAAGCAAATAAAAAGTGGTTATGTAGTCTATAGGCTAGTTATTTACGGTATGATGGTGGGTAATTAGATGCAACTGCTGTTCCATCGTTGAGTTCGTTATTTCGAAATTTATCAATTGTATCCTTTTTCTTTTTGCAGGAAGGATATTTTACGTTACTACTTTCAATCAGTATTGTCTCTACTAACGATCAAATATCGTTCGATATCGGTGAATAAATACATCGATTTGATCAGCCTCGACGATTTATACATTCATTGCAAAAAGTTCTTGGGAAATTTAACAGAAAAGGTAGTTACAGCGTTATTTTCCACATAAACAGTTACATTTAACTTACGAAGAACAAAATCTACTTTTCGCCTTGACAACTAAAGTATAGTTGCTAAATATATACTCACGAAGAAAATTATCTTGAAAATTTGTTGTGTATATTTATCAAATAGTATAAAAGCTTATGTAAGTTTACCACAAATATGTATAATCATTCACTGAATTTAAGTCAGTCGGTAACTCGGTTGAGAATGAGAGCCCATGTGCTAATGAAACGCTACTTTCAGAATAAATTATCAATTTGTATTCTCTGGAGTTTACTCCGATACCTATAAATTATAACCACATAGTATCTCCAATCGTTTTGTATAAACATGTTGTCAAAAATGTAGCAGATATACGAGGGGAGGTCCAGAAGTTCGTGGAATGAAAGGGTTTTAAATAAAATAAAACAATAAATTATTTTTCCTTTTCAATATAATCACCCTTAAGCACAATACATTTATTAGATCTATGAATTAATTTTTCTAAACCATCATAAAAATATTTTTTATCTTTTGCCTCAAAATGGGCCAAAGTTATCTCCTTTACCTCATTGTTGTCGGAAAACTTTCTTCCACGTAAGTCTTTTTTTAAATTGGGGAACAAATAAAAATCACTAGGTGCTAGGTCTGGACTGTAGGGTGGATGGACTATTGATTGAAAGCCATGCTTGTGCAGAGCACCCATTGCAATTTTGCTCATGTGAACCGGCGCATTGTTTTGCAAGAGCAACACACCCTTGGTCAATTTTCCTCGACGTTTTTCCTTGATGGCCTCCTTTAATTTTTCTAATATCGCTGCGTAATATTGGCCGGTTATGCTCCTACCTTTTTCTTTCAATCAATAGTAACCCCTCACAATCCCAAAAACCAGTAGCCATCAACTTTCTGGCCGATTCTGACACATTGAATTTCTTTGGCGATGGTATCCCCTTTTTATGCCATTGCATGGACTCCTGTTTGGACTCAGGCTCAAAGTGATGAACCCATGTTTCATTTCCGGTAACAATCCGCTCCAAAATCTGTGCAGGTTTGTCTCCACACAGCTCCAAAAATTGTTTGGACGCACAGACGCGCTGGTGTTTCTGCAGCGGCGTGAGCACTCTCGGTACCTATCTTGTACTGACTTTTGTCATATACAGGTGCTCATGTAGGATACGCAAAATGGTGGTATCTGATACTCCAACTAATGCAGATAATTGTCTTTTCTTCAAACGGGCGTCTTGAAATAGAAATTTTTGCACTTTTTCGAGGATGTCTGATGTGGTGGCCGCATGTGGCCGTCCTGAGCGGGAGTCGTCTTCAATCGACTCCCGACTATGTTTAAAAAACCATGCCACTTATAAATCATTGATTTACTAGGGCACTGTTCCCCATAAACGGTTTCAATTTCATTCAATATGGTTTGAGCGTTCTTTCCTTGCTTTGTAAGGAGCTTTATCACAGCACGGTGTTCAATTTCCTCCATAGTTTCAGTTTTCTTCCGGATTGACTTGTTTAGTAGGCAACTATTCGTAAACGACTAACGCTATAGGGCTGCAACTTAACTTATATACTAATGATGAGTCGCCAATCAGAATGACACCTAGCGAGCGCCCCTATCCCCACTTCATCCCCTCCATTCCTCGAACTTCTGGACCTCCCCTCGTAGTATGAGCTTTCAGCATAAGTAATTCTATATAATCTTATTTTTACTACAAGAATGTAGTACCATACCAACTATAGATTTTTATAATATAATCCGCATCTACTTTAAAGAGACTCGTTTGTTTTGGATTAATTTTAAAATAAAAAGCAATTTTAGACCAGTTAGCATAGCGATGTCCAATGCATTTAGCTAAATCAAGTTATAGTTAATATAAAACCAGAAAGTTCACTTGATAAGAATACACTTTATTTTTTACAGTAGAGGTACAATAATCAATATTTGGTAGAATGTGTAAAAGCAATTATAATTTTTAGGAGGATAGTAAGTACAGTTTTTGAAAAGAAGCTCATAAAAACATTTTATTCAAAACAAAATTTATTTCTACATGAGCACTTCTTAAATTATTTTTCTATATATGTAGTTGCCACCAGTGTTTAGACTTTTGTCATAGCGGTAAACCAATTTCAAAAGATGCCGCAAGTAAAAACAGCCACTGCAAAACGCCGTTTTCTACGTTGTTATCGCTGTTAAACCACCTCCCTCCAAAATGACGCTTCAAGTTTAAGAAGTGATATTCCGATGATGGTAGATCGGGGTTGCACGGCGGGTGATCGAACAGCTCCTAACCAAATTATTTAATAAGGTTTTGAGTGACACCAGCAGAATGGGGAATTTATTTTGAATTGCGCGTAGAAGATTTCTCAATATTTCTCAGTATCATTCCGCATTCATGGTTTCACCTCTGTCTGTCGCAGAACACAGTGCACATGATTTTTCGTGCAGACAACATTGTTTTGAACTTTTGCCTTTTGGGAGATTGTGAGTGCCTCCACTTCATCGACTGTTGTTTTGATTGTAAAGTTTCATGACAAACCCAAGATTCAACCCAAGATCTCCCTCAACACTCTACCAGGTTAGATATATCACTGCAAATCGCTTCGGTTTGTAAAGATCCGTAAGCATTTTTTTAGCATACATAATTTAAGTGATTTGTAATGATCTCATACAAAAAAGTTTTTGAAGTTTATGGGAAGTTATCACAGTAAATAAACATTCTTATTATGGATCGTCTGTTTTGAAGAAGTTTCTCATTAACTTTTTCGATAAAACCATCATTGACAACAGAAGATCTCCCGCTCCGTGCTTCGTCAAACATTGGTATCGTCTTCACGATAAATCTTTACAAGTTGACAATGAATTTCGGCTGGCTTAATATTCCTTGTGTTCAAAAACCGTATTATAGAGCGCAACTTCGTAGCCAGTGGGCTCAGAAATTGTCTTAAACATTTTGAACGATCACTAACACAATTCGACTGTAATGATGTCAGCGGAAAGACTGTGAACCAGAGAGATGCGTGTGGATGCACGTAATTACAAGAATAGCGCTGCGGAGGCGGTAGAATGAAACGGTATTTACTTTCCGGACAAGCCTCACATTAAAACTTTGAAAACTGAAGAAGAACGTACCGTACCGTGCTTCTTATGATAGAACTCTTTGGCTTTTACTCAAAGTTTTATTAGAATTGGAAAATTATGTGGTATATGTTTATCACCTTAAGAAAAAACAGTGTAAGGTTTTACCAAAAAATTCTAATAAGCTGTAATAATTTCAACATAATTATTTAAATATTTTAAACATTTACCGTAGCGAACGAGTTTTTTGATGTCCCCCTCATATAGTGCTATCTCCGAGCAATATGTTTATTATTAAGACCAAGATAAGAAAATGTTGTAAATACAGCTTTCTCATGGTATTAGTGAAGTCAATTCACGAGAAAGACATGTGAAGAGACACGGATATGTTTCTGCCAACACACGGATATGTTTCTGCCTACCCGAAGTCATCAGCGTGGTTTCGAGCGGTTTTATGCTCAACCCATGTAATTCTCTCACTGCTTCTGTCGCCATATCTAATCCTACGATACAATATTCCTGGCGCTAAAAAGAAGCTAGTACAGTTTGCCATACTTCTCTCGAGGAACACTTAAGATTGCTAGACCTGACAGGGCGTTTTCGCGCCAAAGGGCAGTTTATAGGGAAACTGCACTGAATGAATTCTTCACATGTTTTTCTCGTGAATTGTCTTCATTAATACCACTTATCTTGGTGTTATTTTTAGGCATTCTTTTAGATGTTTTATTATTAAGCTTTAAAAATGATCACGCTATTCGTCCATGTGGTTATATATGATTAATGAAATTTACAAGGAACTTTTTATTTGATAACGCGGAATTTCTCATGTCTCCTGCAGACTTTACCAATACAGCCACTGAAATCGATTTAATGTGGTTCAGATACGCTTGTCGGCTGCCAGAATATCCGGCTTATTTGTCATCCGTATGTTATGCAAATGAATACTAGAAAACGTTCGTAATTTAACAGCATTAATGTAATTTAGTTTCTAGAAAATATATTGCGTTTATATTCACGCAACAACTGCATTGCTTTTAGATTTTTATATATACCTTTAGATTTTTTATAAAAATAGATTTCATGTTAAGTTTATTTTTAACGCTTTGAGTTGTGTAACTCCACTGCAAGTTAAGGATATAATCTATTTTGTTCAGAACTGTAAGCATTAACTAAAGGTAGTGCAACAATTAATAAATGCGTGCCTAGTACCTTACGTGATATATGGGTTGCCTATATCACTGATATAGTTGAAAATAGTGTTTAGCTAATATTTAAATCATATTTTTCGTTATTGAAATATCGTTCAGTCAATTTCTCGGAATGTTTTTAATATACCGGGATTTTGCTATGAATATATTTGGAAATAATAAATATGTAAGCTAGTAATATTGACTTTAGAATTTCATATACTGTTGGAGATATAAAAAGGCTTTAAATGAATTTTGTATTGATTTATGAGGTCCAACTAGTAATATTATTTCTATGTGTATAGAATATTTTGTAAGCGAGTGCCGCGCCGCAGTTGCATTTTATTTAATAAAAAAATTCTCTACACATTGCATATTTGAGTATGCGGTAATCGAGTCAACATGGTTACTACTTTTCTGTGGCGTACAGGACTACCATGGTTAATTAAAATGTGGTTTCCTATGGACCTATCTTTACATGACATTTGTTGAGATAGCCACAGCGAATCTTGTTATGGTGAGATAGAAATAAGCTCGAATTAAATGTGTCCAAATGTTAAGTAATAACCTACAATAAGAAAAGAAAACCATTGCAAAATAATTATCTGCTTAACGGAAAGATAATCGAAGGCTGTACTACCATTAAGGATCGCGGTGTGCGTTTTGACTCCAGCCTGAACTTTGTATCTCATATAAATGATATAACATCTTCAGCTTTGAAAACATTAGGATTTATCATACGTCATTCGAAATGCTTCAGCACCAATATTACTATCTTGTTCTATAACACTTATGTCAAGAGCAATCTTGAATATGCCAGATTGGTTAGTAGTCCATTTTATAAGTATCATATATAAACATTTGAGAAAGTACAGGGAAAGTTGCTCGAATATATGTGCTATAGATTGGAGGGCGTCTATCCAGGGATTTGTTTATGATATCCTCTTGAGGAAGTTTCATATGGAATTGCTGGAACTACACAGAAATATTGTCAGCGTGAAGTTTTTGTACAACCTATTGCATAATAACGTTGATTGCACTTACCTTATATCGCAATTAAGTTTTCAAATAACAAGAGTTTTGAGTCGACAATCCTTCACGTTTTATGTACCCAGATCTACCAAATAACGCGACCTTTAATTCCCCGTTATCAATTATATCCCATAACTTCAATACAATATGCCATACCTGCGACATACATTATGATAGCCTCTTAAAAACAGTCGACTTTGCCAGGATATACTTGTGCTAATGTCCTTTGTTGAAAAATATTAAAACAGAATTTGTATATTTTGTTACGTCGTTGTAAGTTTTTGCTGCGATTAAGTTAGTGCCTTAGCTTAGTCTGCATTATATTTTGTCCTTAATTTCGATTCTTAATCTGTTGGATAGAAATGAAATAAATAAATAATTATAGGCTTTGTATCAACAACAGTTAAATAAACTATTTGTTAGAAGATAATAGTCAACACTTACTACTGTAGATTTGACAATAGCTTGTTGAAATTAGTATGATCATTAAAGAACCAAGCAGCATAAATACATGTAACGTATTTAAATTAAATTGACTTCCACCTTTCAAGAAAGTTTCAAACCATTTCAAAGAATTAACAATTCTAGGCTATATGGGTACATAAGAAGTTACCTGTGGGATATTCAAATAAAATTAGATCAGTTTGTAATAGCCGAATGTTATGTACGTATGATGATCCCAACAGCTTTTGTTTTGTGTGAAGAATTTATTATTCACTAACAAACGAACTATTACACCTTTAATACGCTAAGCGTATTACCGTAATTAGGGCTTAAGATTTGTAAATCAAGGAAAGTCATGGGTTCCTCATACCTGCTTTATTGCAGTGCATGATGTATTATTAACTTACCAGGCTAGTGAGCACGTTGCCATTTGTGCGTGTCTATTATTTGACGCGAACAAACACGTTTCTTTCATTTCACGAGTTGCTGCTTCTACTACATAAAAGTCTTCGGGTTTTCCAAGAAAAGCAAGAATAAGAATGACCTACGCCAGCTTATTGTTTGCTACTTGTGCAGTACTTCATTTGAAAGCGTTATCTGTTTAAAGACCTATGGATTCAAACGAAATTCAAAGAGCATACTGTTACAGAAAACAGAATCGAGTTTCAGTCGTTTTTTGACCTGTTGCATCTATAAATTTAGGTATAGAAAATAGATGTTTTATTTCTATTTTTTTAAGTAGAATATATTGTAGTCAGGAACAAAGGCTACTATTTACAGACCTTTTTTATGTTAATACATCCGTGGTTCAATTGGAGGTTTAGAACACTCACTATAAAATTTCTAAAATTCAGATACTTCGTGGCTACATATTCTATGTGTTGGTTTGGCTCCAGTTGATACGATATTAATAACAACGTAGCACTCTTTAGAACTAGCACGATATAAGCAGATGTTTAAAACATGTTTCAAACACGTTTCTCAATATGAAGTTTAACATACCTATATTTAAGTAATGTAATATTTATTGCACTATAGGCACAGTAATAAGGGATTTGTAGTAATAATGATGACAAATATTTTTTGATTTGAATGTTTATCCTGCTTGGTTTTGAAGAGTGAGCTACCACGAAGGGAGAAAAACACTTTTGATATTCTCAGATGAAGATAAATATTGTCTACATTTAGTATTTATTTATATATTCTGAAAAATATGTTGTTTAAATAGTATCTCAGACATTCACGGCCGTTTGCCATATTTGTAAGGGTTGTCCGGTTCCGCCGTGTCACTAGGTTTTTGTGCGAACCGCAGTTGTTCGCGAAACGTCAGGGACAAAAATCTAGTGACACGGCGGAACCCGACAACGGTTACAAATAAATATGATGTTGTATATTCAAGTGTCCCCTCCACTTGTTACCTCTAAAATTATGGTAGAAAATGGGTTGCGATTAGTGCCGTGTTAAATTATTACCTTGAAACAATTTAGTTCAAATTCAGTGTAATCTTGTCATCCTCTTTCTATATCATCTAAGAGACTTAACCGTACCTCATTGGTCTCCGCTGCACTGTATTTGTCACATTGTGCCTTATCTAAAGTAATTGAAGTCTTTTGTTAATTTATATAACTAATTTTGGACGTTAGTTTTCAAATCTAGAGTCTGCTTTTTATTATTTGTGAACATTGTTTTGCCAAAATATGCCTGTTTTTTAGATGATTCGAAAAAATTAAATGAGGTATTTCAAGGAACATCCATGCCTAAAACAAGGGAGCTTCCATCTGCCTGTTTATATTTAGCCGCTAGGAAATGAGTATTACGAGGAATGTGAAAGTATCTATCAGGTAACGAACAGCAGAGTGCCATGAATATTTCTTTAAGTTGCTGATCGTTACCACTTGTTTGTTATCTGTCATCTATTTTATTATGAATCCTTTTTTGGTGTCGGATAGATACACATTTGGTGACAATGGTTCAATTTCTAATTTCAATAGTTGAAAATGGCAACGAAAACAACTTTAATACGAGATTATCTACTCTGTGAGTACAGTGGCGGTGCGAAAAATATGCATTGTGATGATCGAACGCCATAGAAGTATATTGTGGAGGCAAATCCTAGTACAACGTGCCTAGAGCTCGCAGAAAGGGGGGCGAAACCATTCGGTTGCACCTTCATCACCTAAGAAAGATGTGAAAGTCAAGCAAATGGGTTCCTTATGAATTGTCAAACAATAACAAATTCAGTCATGTTACCATTTGTTTGGTAAACATTTCACGCAACAATAATGAACCTCACGTAGTTAACCTACGACGAAAAGTGGATGTTATATTCAAATTCTAAGCGTTCGTATAATCATTTGTCGCTTAATGATTCAATATTACACACCTCCGAGGCTTCCTTGCACTCAAACATGATTTTATTGTGTTTGGTGGACAGCAACCGGAATAGTCCTTTATGAGTTTTTGGAAAGGGGCCAAACCATCACTGCGAACTTGTATTGTTTAAACTGCCGTATTTAGTCAATGATTGACCATTTTATAAACTTGGCTGAGGGACATTACCACATCCTCCATATTCTCCTAACATTTCGTCGAGTGATTACTACCTTTTTGTTTTTTTTAACACCTGTATGAGGCATAGACAGTTCAAAACTCAAGGTGATGTAATAAATGCATTAAGATTCTAGGCCCAAAATATAAGCTAGCGCACCGAATCAACGTACTATAGTTTTAAATTACAAATTAATTAAATTTCGAATTATGCTACAGAACTACACCGCTATTTTGTGGATAGCAGGATTAATGTTGCTCGCGTGACGATGTTGGCCCGTACGCCTTAGTTTGGGGACCTTCGTCTTAAATCATGCCATAAATCACCAGCAATAGACAGATGCTATTCTCTTACATCGAAGATACGAATTTTTAAGAAAGGACGGTAATTTTCGATTTATAATAGCGCAAGAACGTTCTAAGAAAAACAAGCTATTATGCTTGACATCGGAATAGATATAATAAAATAGGAGTTTTATTCAATTACTGCTTTATATGTTACAATATTCATAGGTGCTTTCCTCACAAGAAATGCTTATTGTTCTAATATTCTCGCGAAGGTAAGAACATACAAAGCAAAAACAAACGTAGGCCATTAACTGCTCTGAAATGGAAACCGAAACATCTTTTCAAAGCAATAGCATTAAATTAATGTCGAAATAGTGAATACCTTTTACAAATTTCAACGATTACTTTTCGTTTTTTGTTTCGTCTTAAACGTTCGAAAGAGCTCTTTTCCAATGATATCATTTCCTGTTACAGTGCTCAGGTCGCCGCCGCAAGAATAGATCAAAGAGCTTCGTGCGCTGGCCTAGAAGGCGCAAGTAGATCTGCGAAGAAACCGCCTCCATTACTTCGTTCCCGGACTTTACCCGCTATTGTTGTTCCCGGGGTGAACATACTCCAAGCGCAGTTGGGCAACTATAATCAAGGTGATTACCTTTATTTCCTTAAACGTTAAAGTACTTAAATGTATATTGCTTCGCCGCCGTTAACTTCAGCAGGTGCACAAGCTTACGAGTTGGATAAATTGGCTGTTTTATAGTGACATATAAGCGAGTTTACAACTAAATGAGTAATTGCAAATAATTTCATCAAAACTAAAATACTGAGTATTACATAACAGCAACTATTTTTGAATTACTACGTTTCGATTTAAAATTTGAATAATAACGTTTATTTAGCAGTGCTATCTGTAGAATAGTATATATGTATGTATGTACACTATCGACCATATTAGTTCGGACACCCAGTAAAATGTAAATTCTACTAAAAGATAATATAATTGCTAATAAATAAATAACATTTATATTACATCCTTTATGAACTTTATTGTTTATTATTTGTAGAAGCAAACTTCGAAGAATATCGATTAGAAAATGATTAAAAACCTATTATATTTTATGACTCAATATAGTAATTTTCAGAATAATTATCATCGTCACAAATAGGATTATTTTTGGGACAATATTGGAGCTAACAAATTTACAATATTCTTTGGGGTGGGAGCACGCCACCCGAAAGTATATTGTACATTGATAAATGCTTTAGTTTCCAAATAAACGTGCTTGCACGTACGTTAGTGCTAAGAGAATATCTTTTTGTATGAATCTGATTAAGGGTATTAAAATACCGAGAGGAAAACCGACAAGTTTAGAAAATCGCTCAATAATTGTTGCTTTTCGTCAAGAAAGTTATTCAGTTCGTCTAATTCCTGAAAAAAAAAACATGTTAATACATCGACTGTTAGTGATATCATTCGAAAACATCAACGCACGAGCAGTTTAAGAGATTGGGTAGGTTCAGGTAGTAAGAAAAATGTTGGGCGAATGAAATAGGAGACTGATTGCACCAGAAGTCGCTGTAGAAATGAATGGCAACCCTACAAGAAAAAATTCTGTTTCTATAGTAAAAAGAAGACTAAAAGCTGTAAATCGTCTACCTACTTCGACGGGAAACAAGTAAAAACGGCTACCGTGGACAGAAACACATAGAAATTGGACAGTGGATGATTGGAAAAGGGTGCTATGGAGTCAAAGTTTGAGGTGTTCGGACAATCAATGCGCGTTTGTGTAGGAAGAGCGAAAGGCCAAAGAATGTTGCAGGATAGTGTAGTGCCAACTGTCGAGCAAGGGAGAAGTTCTGTACTTGCTTGTGATTGTTTTTCCTATGCCGGTACAGGAGACTTGAAGCGAACCGAAGATATTTTGCGAAAAGAGAAATACTACAAGAAAATGCAATACCATTGGGGCAACATCTAATCGGCGAACATTTTGTATTCATGCAGGACAATGACCCCAAACACTCAGCAGTGATATGTAAAAATTTCTTAAATGAAGAACACGATAATGGCAGTTTGCAAATAATGACATGGCCGCTACAAAGTTCCGATCTAAATCCCATCGAGATGTTATGGGATAAATTGAACAGGATTGATCTCTTACAGCTATTTCTATTTTGATTTTTATAGTGTTCTGTATTCTTTTAATCAATGTTAGCAGAGAGCATTTAGTAATATATGAATAATTTTCAGAAAAGTTAACTACTGGACTAGTTACTAGTACTATTAATTGTATTGAAAATTGAATTAGCTACGATTCATTCATATACACGAAGAATTGCTCAAATGATTTAATGGCATATTCAAGACATGACTTTTCCAAACTACAATATAGAACCCGCGTTTCCTGATGTAGAAGGATTGAATATGCCGCACGTGACATGTTCGAACCTGACTTTCAAAACAGAATTTAAAGTCGCTTGATGGAAGAATTTTGTAGCAAGTGTGAAGATCACTTGATACGTATAGTCATCTGCACAAAAATACCAATTCTAAATTAATACTTATAAATCACATCTACAACAGACGATTCTAACGCAACTGCGTTAAAAGAGTTTGAAATGCCTTAATACATATGGTTCTGCTAAAGCACCGAATGTGAGGAGGAATTACAGAGGTTTCCAGTCATGCGCTATTATTTGCCTATGCATTGAAATAGCAGTACTATAGCTGTTGGTACTAAACGCAGATGTATAGAGTTCTGTCTGTTACAGAATAATATAGCTATTTTGTAATTATCCATTTCGGTTGGAATATAGGGCGAGGAAAACTTTGTTCATCGGAAAAAAGAGCAGTTTTACTCGATACCCTTAATAGAAGGAAAAGCTACAAGTTTATATGAGACACCTTCTCTTGTTCTGCGAAAATGGTTGTAAACTCTAAGAAGTGAAGAAAAATGAAATACATATACACTAGGGTGACAGAATAAAATAGACACCTACTAATTAAAAAAAAAGATTCTATTCTCGTTATATATACAAAATATTTAAAATTTTTTTAATTAGACTAATATTTTGTCGATCCACCTTTACTTGCGTGAAGTGCTGCGAGTCGTCGTGACATAAAATCTATTAAATGATTAATGGTGTCTTCTGGAATATTTAACCACTCTTCTATAACAGCTGCCACGAGTTCTTCCTTATTGCTGGGTTTTCGGGGTCGTTTCGCCATATTTGTCTGGATTATGTGCCAAACATTCTCTATCGGATTCACGTCTGGTGATTGGCCTGGCCGTGGTAAAATCCGAATCCCTGTTCCTCTTTCCATGTGGTTGTTGTTCTTGCTTTGTGGCAGAGTGCTCCATCCTCCAAAAAAGTGGCTTGTTCTTTAGATAAAATGACGTTGTCGAATATCGGTAGTAGTCTTTCTATTAATATTTGGATATATTTTGCCGAATTTATATTTCTGTCGCAGATTGCTAATTGCGATCTTCCACCATACCATATCGCGCCCCACTCCATGATGTTCACACCGCCGTATTTCACCGTCTGATGCAAAAATTTGTCGTCCGGTTGCTGTGACAAACGTCTCCATACTCACGTACGACCACTATCACTGAATTGGCAGTATCTTCTTTCGTCTGAAAAAATGTCAGACCGCCAAAACTCTTCGGCCTTCGTTCGCATTTCGATTGCCCAAGCCAGTCGGCGCCGTTTTTGAAACGCCGTTGGAGAGGTTTTTTCTTTGCCACTCTTTTATACATCCCCACACTGTGGAGGTATCGCAGAACGGTGCGCTGACTTTTCTGTGAAGTTGCCGCAAGCTCAGCTGAACTTTTTCGCGGTTCTCTTGACACTTCGCGCACAAGCACCCTTTTACTTCTTTCAGAAGGTCCGGCACGACCTGGTCTCGGCTCCACTGTTGTTTTTTCCTCGCGTTTAAATTGTGTCACACGGTTAACTGTGGACAACGGAATATTTAAAAATTTACTTATTTCACGTTGCGAAGCGCCGCGTTCACTCTGGCCAACCACTGACGACCCCGGGTGAAGTCGCTAATATCACTCGAACCTTGTAAGCGAGGCATAGTTGTAACGATACTAAACTATGACGAATTCCCTCCGATACATCTACTCCTACCCTCATGACAAGAGAAAGTTCTTAATTCCTTCTTAGAATTTAGCTGTTTACATATTTATACCGCTTTACCTGGTGTCTATTTTATTTATTTATATTAAGAAACTATTATTGTAGTTATGTAACATGTAGGAATAAAGAGTTCAACAAACTTGAACTTCTTTACCCATAAATAAACATTTCAGCCAAACTAAGACCACTGCTATTTTTGTACACATGACTGTAAGTGATATATAAAAAAGACCGAAAATATTTAAATATTTGCGATGGTGTTGCTAATAAAATTAAATGAATTCAATAAACAATTCTTCAAAAATTTCTCATTATTATTATGTAATTTACTACTGATTTAAAATATCTTTTAACTTATTAATATAAACGGTCACCGCACTGAAAAAAGGAAAAAAATGTGACAGTCTCGGAAACTGCAAATCTATACAATTCTCTCTTCTTTCGGTTCGGTTTATTTCCTTATCCTTTGAGAAAGAAAAAACTCGGCAGTGACTATAATAAAAATGTAGGATACATTATACATATATACGCGTATCTCTTGAGATGTCCTTTCATATACGTATATATGCTCGTATCAAGTGCTACTTTCTACTGGTGGTAATGGTACCAAAAACAGTTTTTATGGTTAACAGCTCTCCCATTTGTATTTTCCCTATGTCAAAATTTATTATGAGTAATGCTTCGCCTCACTTCATTTTTAAGAAAATATATTCCCTTTAGATCCACAAATAAAATATGTGATTTAGGAAATACAACCATTTTTTTCTATATTAAAATACGTATTTTTCTGAAAATATCTTTTATTCTGAGATTACTTAGACTTCCTGTTACTGACACATTTTCTAGCTGAAATTAAGCAATTTACTACGGCAAGTGGTAACAGAAGGTAGTTTATGTTTAAAATGTATTAAAAGACGAATGTTCTAAGGGAGTTAGTGAAAACGTTAAATAGCTGTAATTCCCAGATTATTGTAAAATTAATAGCAATAGAGACCCTATTGTCCATTGCTATTAATTTTAGTATTTTTGTTGTCAGGCTTTTCTGATATCAAGATATTAATATGTACTATTACGTTATTTATAACAGCATTTACATAACTTCAAAAATATTTTGAGAACTACTTTTTTTGCAGCCTATTGCTTATTTTTACAGTAGAGGTTGGTCAATCCAATAATAGGCAAAATTATTTCTAAAATGGATGTATTGAAGTCATATAATAACTACTCTTGTTATAGCAAAAACGATGGTTCACCCCGTTTTATTTCAAAATACTTCTAACACACAACGAAAATTTGTGAATGCATTTTACGGACGGTTTGCGTCATCATACGGTGCAATAATGTAGCAAACCTCTCCAATATATTGAGAATTAAATAATAACGACCAATATTTACCAAAAAAAAAAAAAAACGCCACATAATCAACAGTAGTGCGTATCTCTTAAAGAAATTTATGATTGCGAATGTTTGAAATAATTTTACAAAAAGAAAAGGGAGTTTTAATACTTCATGTTGTCAGGAATCGGAAATTTGCCTTGTAAACTCTACATAACTTGCTACGAAAGGTGTCAATCCGAGCAAAAGTAGATGGATTACTTTATGCGCTCTCTAGATGTAGTTTCTTGGTAATACCGCTGCATCTCAATCACTGAGAACATTAACAAATTCACTAACGTTTCTAATTTTGACATTTAGTATTTGGCAACGAATTTATATTACTATTTCTATATGTTATAACTTAAATTTATCAAGCTTTGATGCATTTTAATTTAATTAATTGTAATTAAAATAAATTCACAATTTTTTTCATTAATTGTTTATTCTTTGAACTTATCCATTTTGAGTCATTATCTCATCTATTCCTAAAGTTGTTATTTGGACTATTTCCATCGTTTGTGGAACTTACACAGTCCGATGTTTCGGCAGTATGTCTACTGGCGTTTTCAGGGCAGCCCTGATAAAGGCTGTTACTTGCTAAATTCACTAGCAGTTCAACTTTGTCTGACTAATTGTCCTTCCTATTCTTTTAGTGAAACCGTCTCGTATGCACTCCTCGAAATTGAGGTATTGCCTTGCGTGGGCTAGCTTCTGGGATACCCTCGTCAACAAGAAGCCAACCTACATAAGACAATACCTCCACTTCAATTCCAATCACACCCATGGCCTTAAAGTGGGTGTCGATAGATGCCTTTACGATAGGGCACTATGTGTATCTTTGGATAATAGAGATAGAGAGGAGGAGTTATTTCAATCCATCACAGAGACACCGAAACTAAGCGGATCTACCGGAAAAACGTTGTCGGTGGCGAAATAAATATGAAAACGTCAGGATGGAAATACAGAACGACCACAAGATATATGTACTACTACAATTTCGTACGTTCAAGGACTGTCGCAAAGGATCGGAAGAATAGGCCACCGCTATAAAACAGAACGGCCATCAAAACTTCGAATACGAACGTGTCTAATGAGAACAAAGCCGCACAACGAAAATCAGAGAACTAAGAATTCTCTATACAAAATACGATGTGAGTGTGGAAGGTCGTATATGGGACAAACCGGCAGACTCATACTAGTCAACACCAAAGACCATCGGAAGCTAGTTTGGATGAGAGAAACGAATAAGTTACTTTTGGCTGAATACCCTTGGGAAGTAGATCATAGGATAGCATGAAACAACGCAGCAATCCTAGACAAAGAAGAAAATGCTGCAACCAACGCCGCATAATGAAGAAAGATTAACTGAATGCGCAACCCCTTCCTCACAGAAGATTGTAGCTTAAATATAAGTTTAACATAGTAACTTCTGTCCGCTCGATTAGCTTAGTGGTGAGGTGCACTGGAGTGCAAAATTCGAGAAAAACAAATTCAGTTCAGTCTTGACACCAGAGCGTTTCATTAAAAATATAGAGAAGACACAAGGTCAGACAACATCATTGAACAATCATTGAACCCATCATTGAAAAATAATTAATCGGGTAAGAGTTACCCTGAAGACAACAGTAAACACAGCCGAAACTTCAGACTATATAAGTTCCACATATGACGGAAATAGCCCAAATAACAATTCTAATTATCATCCATCCTCAATAATAACACGTTATCTATCCTTGCCATAATCTTATTTTCTGGTCACAATTCTGATACTCTTCATGTTTTAATCTACACAAAGCCTGTCACTCTCCTATTACAAGAAAGAAAACGTCTAGGTTAATAGTAATATAAACTGTTAATTTAATTTTTATTTCCTCTTACGCAATTAATGTTATTAATGGAGTACCTTTTATTGGGACTAATTATAATCACCGGTGTAGTTGTAAGTGAAACATTCACTTTTTAATTTCAATTTTTCTCGCAATTTCCAACGTAATTAAATTTCCGAAAAAATATCGGTCTCGGAGGGGAGTTGAACCCAACATCTTTACATCTCCGGTGTAACGTGCTAAATCCTTACATCACAAGACCCCATGAATTCAAGTCGCCTTATCATTACTAATGCCAACGGTGGTTTAGTATTGATATTCATATTAATATTAGTATTAATATGGATGTTGGTTTAAACATTCACTTCTTTATAGTTACAGCGCAACTATTAAAAAAATGTGTCAGTCAGATAGTTCCTCATTACCATTGTTATCATTATAGTGATAACAATGGTAATAATTATCACCTTGATAATTTAAAATAAACTTTCTTCAGATGATAAGAAAATCAATATCAAAAATATAAATAGCTAATCAGATTTAACGTAGTTGGGAATAGATAGTTGCTTCTATTACGAATCATCTGCAGGTGTTCTTAAAGCAAATATATTACTGTGTATCTTTCTCAAGCTTATATTAGTTAAAAGAATAAACCAAAGAAGTGATATTGCAGAGTTTGTATTTCAAATTTATCTCGATAAATATTTAAACATTAGAACTTATGGATATTATTTTATTTGAAAGTTGTACATATGTATATACTCTGCGACTCATTACAATACATTCCGTCAACTTCCCATTTCCTAACAGTTTATTCGTCTGGTTACAACACGTACATCCCAAATTGTACACATAAAGCATTCAATGGCGGAAGGCAAAACAATTTACATACGTAGAGGATATTCTGTAGAAGCTCCGTTACAGAAATTACGCAATTCAATTTAGTCAACAGCTTCCCTGAGGGGAGATTCAATTCCTCTGGTATCGTTGGATACGTTTCTTTCTTGTGCAAAGTTAGAAATAGCTAGCTGCCTGATTAAAATAAATTTAAAGGGAGGATAAACGTGAAGTTTAGATTGCATCAAAATAGTTCATTACTGTATGTAATTGAAAAGGTGGTAAATGTTTGTCGAAAGAAAACTCCTTCAGCAAATTTTAGATGCTATTTGGATATAGCTGGTACATTAGCAAGTGTACTTGAAGGAGGCAATAGGCATGGCTTGTTAAAGATTTTCTTATAACTTACAAATGTGCAGTCGTTGTAAATTAAATTAGAATCACTAGGAGATTATAATAATTCTTTTCTACTACATCATTGATAACTATTTGTTTTACTAATAGCCGCTATTCCTTTGGGTATACTTTTTACCGATTTCTATACTATCAATTTCATTTTATCGTTGAATTGCCCGGTTTTGCAATATCCTTCATTAATTCTTCTTGACTGATATATTTCTGCAAGAATACCGTATTTTTTAAAAAGTTTCTACTAGATTGCAATTTTGAGTGGTGGTAATTTTTAATGGGTAGCGCCCTTGAACAGGAAACATTGTTATGCATATATGTGTATGCTGGTGTCACCTAACCCCAACATAGCAATAATAATCTTTCAAAATGTTTTTGTATTGTTCCTAATCCATGGTTTCGCGTACCAGTGACCCTTTGCCTTGTGTGGTAATACATGTTTAAATCATTACAGAAGATGGTTTATTTTATTTTGCTATTTTCATCATATAGTCTTCTTTATAACATTCACCTGGACATCTAACATACTGGGGGTACTCTGCTACTGATGTCAGGAAAATAAACAAAGATCAGACCTTTATAAAAATACGTTTATAAGCCTATTACAATAAATCTTCACCTTTACCTTTTCTCAAGAGTAAAATTCCTATACCGTTTAGTCCAATAGTAGCCAGCTTTCTTCATCCATTCCGTTAATTGCTTTTGCTAGACGCCTGCAAGCTGTACACATCATGAATGGCAAGCAAATGTCTCATGAACAATATATAAACATATGTATTTCAAGATCCGACAATAACTCTACAGATGTATGAAACACAACTGATAGAAAAAAAAAAACCATTAACAAAAAGGCCAAAAATATCGTAGGTGTTCCCCTAGTATACAATCTCAAATAATAATAGATATATTACCCTAATTAAAGTTAATTAGCTTTAATTAACTTTAATCAGTGTAAGACATCTACAAATAGACGTAAAATATAATAAATAAATCAAATTAAGTTTTTGCACTTTGCATATAATCCGGTCTCTAATAATAAGGGATATAAAGTTGTTTAGATTAATGGAACTTTCTGCATAGCATTCGAATTATTATAACTGATATTACTATTATAAATAGTAACAACTGTACATATTGTTTAAAAAGCACTGGAATTGCGTTCAAATATTTTATTATAATTAGACACCGGATTATGTGCAAAGTGCAAAAATTTAATTTAATTTATTTATTATATTTTACGTATATATGTAGATGTATTACACTAATTACATTAATTAGCCTTAATTAACTTTAATCAGTGTAATACATCTACAAATACACATAAAATATAATAAATAAATAAAATTATTTTTTTTGCACTTTGCATATAATCCGGTCTCTAATCAGAATAATCCTACAAAACTTAACAAGAATTACCAAAATGTTTGTGTAATTTTTTTAGAACAATATTTTATAAATACGCCTGGAGCTTATTATGCTATAAATGGTACCCATACACTATTGTGTCAGATAATAATATTCGTTTTTCTTTATTATATTTCGAAGTAAAAACAAAATTTGATTCTTTTTATAAATCAAACTTTCCCATGATACCAACAGTCCATCTTCGCGACTGTGATTCTGAAATATCAATTTAGCTGACCACTAATACTGATTGAACAGTATAAAAAAATGCTTCTCATGTTTAAATTTGATATAACTATGGCCCACTGCTGCTAAATTTCTGCTGTATTTCGTGCCGATTATCTAGATTTCCTACCATTTAACTTTACATATACCTATCTAATTTAGATTCTACGCAAATATTTATACGCATGACTTATGAAGTATGTACATGTGTATGTAGCTAAAATAATTTATAAATTACCATAGAATATAGCACTACAACCCATGTGATTATTAAAATGTTTGCTTTCAGATGCACAACAGCAGCAGATCCCTTCACTTCAAATACCTTCCTCTAACCAATTTACGCCGAGGATGGGTGTGATGTCTCGATTTCATGCCTCCAGGGTGTCTTTCAGTCGAGACGACACAGTAGCGTTAGATGTGAGAAGAAAATCGGCCGCTAGTAGATTGGGTGGAAGCGGAAATTATGGATCGGAGAAAAAGTCAGACGGTACATTATTCTTGAGGTAAGAATACAGGCCCATCTACTAGAAAAGTGTCTCGTTCACCGAGAATATAGCTATTGATATAAATTTGCAGTCGTTAACTGTAATGAGGAACAGCTGAATGGGTAAAAATATGTGTTATTTCTTTTTTGCCAACACATATTTTACTAGTGGGGTTCCCCGTAAAAACAGATGAGGAGATAGTCATGGCGCTGTTGTTCCAAAAGATAATAAGATACTGAATAGGTTATCACAAAAAATTCCTTTATAGTACACTAAATTTTTAGCTACCTAAGGAAGCCTTGGAAAGACCTTTCATCACCAAGTTATATATTAGCGAAATTCAGTCTAATAATATTAATACTAATCTTCAGGATACAAAAATTGGTATTTCTAAATACTTTAAAGCAATTGCGATTAATTATCTTCACTTAACTTTTTAACTCTTCAATCAAAATAAGAAACTCAATAAAGTGTCCTTTTCTAATGTATTTGAAGATTTTTAATATATTAAAATGTATTTAAATGTATTAAAATGAACACCTATTTTATGTGATGATAAACATATCAATTTAACAAAAATTCTTTCCTACGTACCTCATTTGAAAGTAATAGTGTAGGATCGCCGTGATTTTTCTCACTATATTAAAAGAAAAACTTCAGAACTATTCTTGCTGGTTCACTAATTTTATTTAATCACTATTCGGTGAGTTCGGTTTGAGTATTTCTTACATATTATTTACTACAATGGAGCGTGTAAACAAAGACACACTAGAGTGACCCCTGATGGTCGCCCTTTGTATTTCGACATTAAAATTTAAATATAAAAATACACTTTAACAAATAGCGAAGATATTCGATAACAGAAGCATATTTCAAACAGACACAACAAGGGAAAAATACAATGTTTTATAGTGGTAATGAAAAGAATGAAAGTTGCCGATAAGAAATTCCATTACTTGTGGTGTAGACGTAAACGCAAGATAGTGCCACTTCACTCAACAAAATTTACTATTTGGACTACAATGTCGGCGCAAGGATTTATCTGCCACTACTTTCTGAAGATGACAGAGGCCCTACAGTAGCCGCCAATTCAAAGCGGTATGTGGAGATAATTAACTCCTTTTTTATATAAGATTTTAATGATTTTAATCGGTTCTAATAAGATGGAACGAAGTCTCCGCGTCTAACGTGTTCTTACTACTTGTTTTTGAATTTTTTTCCTGTAAAATTGATATCCACACACCTTAAATTAAAGGTATCTAGCAATACTGCTCACGCTCTGAATGAATTAAAAGAGAATATGTGAAGAGAAAACGTGGCAGGAAGAATATGTTTGAGCAGTTCTCGAAAATGTTTATGGAAGAGAGGCAGCAAAATAGCGGAAGACATTTAGAATACACAATTTTTTAAAAATTAATTCTTGAAACCACTATTTTAATAAAAAAATAAACAATTATTCATTAAAACTGGTCACTACTTTATTATAATCTTTTTATTTTCAAAAGGGCTTGTGGAACACCTTGCACTATGTTATTCTATACAGTAACGCGTGTATAAAATTTCCAATTTTCTTCCTTAAATGTGAATAAAAAAGAACAACATTTGAAGCTACTGAATTAAGTTGAATTTTACGAGGTAGGCGTTATAAATTCTTGGCCTGATAGGCTTACATAGGTTCAAGCGTGTTCAAACTCCGTCATGGCATGCATGCACATACTCGAGGTCTACGCTATAAATATGACTCTTCGTAGAGTAGTAGTTTTTAGTAGACAGCCAACCAGTCTGAAGTATTGAAAATTGAGTACCGTGCGCTCATCAAACTTTTAACAAGGTGATTCAACTCCTTCGTATTCCACTATAAAAAAGTTGTCAAAATGTTTCCGATTGGGACAAGAATCCCTGGAATGACGCCTCAACAAATTTCAATTATTGAAGATTTGGTGCTAGAAGATCACCGTTTGAAAGTGAAAGTATTAGCAGTGATAACAAACATATCTGAAACAAGTATTCGTCAAATTCTCCATGGCCATTTGGGTATGAATAAAATTATCTTTCTGCCCTCCAATGTGGATGTCGAGTCGAATGTGCGTGGTCGTTTTTAAACATGTGTGGAATCGACCCAAGATTGATTTTGGAGTCTATTGCCACAGATTATGAAATAATGGTTCTGTTTTACGATCATCTATTGAAAAAGAAGTCCATGAAATAGCGGCGACCTGATGCACTTCGTCTCTCGAAAAGCCAACGAAAAAGGTGGTGACCACAACATTCTGGGATTGTGAGGTCCTTTTGCTATTTGACTTTAAAGAACACAATACAAGTGCGAACGGCACATGTTATGCGCTTTTATTGCATAAATTATGGGACAGTATTCGTGGAAAATGTTGAGGAAAATTGAGAAAAGGTATGCGATTATTGCCCAACAATTCTCCCATCCATACTGACGCCGTTTCACAAGCTATCATCCACGAATATGGCTTTCAAGAATTGGAACGTCCACCGTGTACGTTCTAATTTTAAAGACAAACCTTAGGGGACGTTAGTTTAAGGACAACAATGGGTTACAGGCAGCGGTTAAAGAATATTTTGACGGAAGAACTTGTGATGATTTTAACAAGGGTATCGAATTATTAATTAATCGTTGTAATAAAAGTATAGAAGGTAGGGCAGATTACATTGAAAAATAAAATATCTTTATTGCTCAAAGTTTCTTTTTTCTATATCAGGCCGAGAATTTATGGCGCCTTGCTCGTATGTATTCAAGAAGTCGCAATATTAATATATCCATCACATGTAACCTCTTCGGAGCGCATATAGCGACAGCCTTCACAAGTGCGTTCGCTCGGCTACCGCCTGACGGTCGCCCAGGCTTCAACTTCCACTGTTATTTGCATCCACAGCCGGTCTCTTATTGGTCCGTCGTCGGGATATTAGCACATTATACAAGCCGAGAATTTATAACGCCTACCTTGTACCTACCAAGTGCGTAGAGTGACATACCAAAGAAGTTTTGATAGCATTTTTAAATTAAGAAACATAAAAATAACATGAACGACATAAATATTGCGTATTTTGTCGATTCTATATTTGAAGTAACAAGTTTTTTATTCAATTTATTGTAGTTGACAGATTTTAACAAAAACTAATGGAAAAATGAAAATCAAGTGCATACAAAGTGATTTAAAACAATTCCTTATATATTTATTAAAGTATGATTACTTTTAGTTGTTATTTTTAATGCCAATAATTTAACACGACCTTAGCTGCATAAATAATGTAGGTCTAGGTACTTGAATAGAACTAGGAAATAATTAATACATGTACATACATATATGTATTTCCTAGGAGACAGTAAACTCAAACAACCTCTGCGTCTGAATTATATCACCTATTTCACGGAAACATTATACTATTCCAGTACACGGGAATATTATCACAGTCACAGTCATGTAATTAATATTCACTAATAACTTGAAACTTAGTATCTTGGTTAATTTCATTATCTTACATTTATACTATGTATCGCTATATACTTATCCGTTAGGATTTGGTTCTACTCACTTGACCCCTGGCCCTTACCCTTGGAAAAATGGTAAGCAATTATGTTCACCCAAAGTACAACAGTAGAGTACACGCCCTTAATTCCGTCTGGTAGCTCCCTCGCTTACATTTGCACAATTAATTAAAATGAATGGAGTTAAAATATATCGGTGTACCTGCACCTTCAACATGATACAATGTGTTTGAGTCAAGAATAAAATTATATTTTCTCTTTATCAGAATTTTGTCGCCATCTTATAGAAATACTTCTTTTAGGGACTGAAACTTTCTTCTCCCACGGAAAAGATTTAATTCTCTTTTTAAAAATAGTATAAGGTGTCAACCGAAATTATTTAAAACTGAAATAAATTTTGTTTCTATTTTCCATAAAATTAACGACACTATATAAAGATCACATTCCAACCCAAAAGAATAGAACACGTGATGATATTTTCGAAAACACTGCGTGCTGTGCGTTTGCGTATTATTATAAAAAGATCAACGCATAAGAAATGGGGTTAAACATACATCCTATGTTTACGTTAATCGCGTATTCAAAAATACGCTACCGTGTTAGTGTTCAAACCTTCCTTCTATCTTCATTCGATCTGCAGTTATATTGAAAAAATCTGTCAACCTTCGAAGGAATGTTTTTCCCCTTCAAACTAAATTTTTGCAGATATTAAATTACTACCTGCATACTTTAGTATCTTTTACAATTCTACCAAGTTCCATTAAGATTCAAGCTTGGCACCCGGAAATCACTACTTGTTAGTGCATGATTTGTAATAGTAGCAGATACAGTCCCCCGTCCACTTTATTAGGGCCAACTTATAAATTTAAGCTTTTGTGTGTTGCCAATGCGATAATTTACAGATGCAAGTATACAATTCATGAATAGAATTTACAATTCCTATCTAAATACGTTTCCTAGATATCTTTCTAAGAAATTGCGAAATTTGATGACATCTTGCCTGTTATTATTCCCCTCATGAATCATTCTGTACTGTATAGAAGACGGGAAGAAACAAGATTGAACGACACAGTAATCAGTAATTCATAGAATATTATTTGTATCGGTTGCTATTGTAGAGAGAATATTTATTTGTTTATGTAACAACGTTTATTCCATGTTTACGTGTTAGTGTTACTCTTTAAGTTATTGGTTGTATGCCGTTTGTATTTTTTCGTTATGGACAAAAAAAGGACATACTACATGAGAATAAACTGCGTATTGGGGCATTGTAAGGTACAGGAATGTATTCCCAACGCACAATTGCAAAGAAGGAAGAAGTATCCCGACAAGCAGTGCAGCGAATCACCGTTTTAACGAAATAAAAGATAATCACTACAAGTCCCGGAAGAGCGTTTTGCGGCAAGAGAAAGATCACTACTAACCGAGATGATCGATATATCCTGCAACTAGCAACTGAAAATCGAGGTTTGCCGCCAAAGAAATAGGAAATGTAATGTGTCAACAAGGAGTGCAAATATCCGTACAGTATGTAAACGATTGTACGAAGCTGTATTAAAATGCAGACACCTCCCGACAAAGCCAAGATTAACACCGATGATGAAGTTACTTTGTCTTACATTCGCCAATTTTCAATTATGTACTGTTGATAACGTTTTGGCCATTCATAATGTGCGGCACTTTCTCAATTTCTTAGAAAAATATTTAGGGAACGTATTTAGATAGGTATTGTAAACCCTATTAATGAATTTTATACTTGTATCCAGTTATCGCGTTGGAAATACACAAAAGCTTAAATTTATAAGGTGGCCCTAATAAAATGGACAGGGACTGCAATACATTTAGTTAAACATCAAGATTGCAAGTATATAACGTACAAATCAAAGAAACCTGGAGATTAAGATAAATATTTGCTTTCATTGTGTAATAATAGATAGTCTATCTTCGCCTAAATGTGGTGATTCACATGTATAATAATTACCTACCCGACGTTAAGTAGATTATTAGAGAAGAGCGTAATTATATGAAAGCAGATAAAAGCTTGGAAGTGTTCTAAAAGAATAAAAACCTTTCCGCTTTATTACTGTACTTTTCCAGACGTATCCCAAATAATTTTTCATTTTATATCGCTTGGTAGATATAAGTTATAAATCACTTGATGTTATTTCAGTTTTCAAGCTCTCCTTCTTATCATGGTTCTACGTGATGGCCCGGTTTCCTATTAATTTTCTAGCTGAAGTTAAGATTTATGTGTAATCAGATATTTTTTACTATTTTCAGCTTTTGCCCAAGGCACTATTAATTTCTCTTATTACGTCCTTTAATCAAATATTTAACTGTATCAGATTTTCGTTTCAAGATTCAACCCGAAAAAGTAGGGTTAAATATGTATATCTTGTCCGTTATAAGGTAGTAGTAAATATTCAAGATGAATTTATTGCTAATGAACAACTAATATGGAAAACTATTAAGAAGGCTAGGCATTACATGATATTTAGTTTATGTGAAAAGTACACCTTCTAGAAATCAATCTTTAGGTGAAAAGTATTCTGATACTGTACTAATAACATACCATACTACTCTATGAATTCCGCTTATATGCCACACTAAATTATTCACTCAGTAACGGAAACTTAATTACGGGTTGGTCAAAAACCCTGTGGTGCGAGAAAATAAGAAAATTCACAATCTAGCGAAAGTTACTGCAGATAATAAGCTAGATCAGCGCAATTTTCTTCTGTATTTCGAAAAATTTGCCTACATAATGTTATGAAATGAAGAATTTGTTTATAACTTGCCTTCCAATGGATTAGAAAGAAAACATTTGTTCCTCAAATAAAAAGAATGTTGAAGACAGTTTATTACAACTCTATGCAGGTTACGTAATTCTGCCATAACCAACTTCAAGTACATCTAAAAAATACAAATTTCAAATTTTAGAAAACGCAAAATGCCTAACGTCAATAGTCAAATGTCAAGTATTGAAAACGAAATGGCGCTCACAACACGTGAAATGTCAATAGCCAAATATCAGCATTAAACGTTAAAGTCAACTTTAAGCATCCAACATCAATCATCAAATGTTAAGTATCAAGTGAAAGCTTAAAACATCAAACGTCAATCATCAGATGTCAACTGCTAACATGCAAACCATGAAATGAGACATATCACCGAGAAAGTGAAAATATCAATCATGTACTGTCCATTGTCAAACGCTTGCTGTTAAAAATGGAATATCAACCGTTAGATACTAACATTGAACAACACATATCACGTATGAAACTTCTAATCTCAAACGTCAAATGTCAAACATATATCTTTACATGCTAAATATTGAAGTCCGCTGTGAGCTCCGAAACCAAAAACATCTAACAAAGGTCGAAGGCGCAACACTTGCGAAACCAAACTTTATACCTAATCCTCAATTCTTAATTATCTGCTGTCTGTTTTTGACTATCAATAGGTGTCAATTGACAAACACCAAACTTCACTTTCTTAGATGTAAAGCAACCAACGACAAACAACACTAGAAGCTGACGTCACCGGTAAACCCTTCTTGTCACAAATCAAATATAAGCTGATAATAATCAATCATCAACTATAAACCATTCAATTCAAAAAGTTAACTGTCAATCGTTAAACATCAACTGTTAAAGGTCCATCGTCGAGGTCGAATATAAAATAACGCACGTGAAGCGTTAAAAATCAACCGCCAAATGTTAAATATTAAATATGGACCGTCAAACGGCAGTCATTCAACATTGAACGTCAAATGTAATGCAGTAAGCATCAGTCAAAGTTTAGGCATCAAAAGTAACTCGTTAATTGTCGAATGTCAAGTGGCATACATCAACCGTCAATTGTCACATCACTCAACCGATAAACATCGACACTTAATCTTCAACCATAAAAAATTGAATGCTAAGAAACGTCAATTTTAAAATATTAAAAGGCAAATGGCATCCGTCAAACATGACACGTCAAGCATATAAGCCAAATATTTAATTTTAACTGTTAAATGCTACACGTTAATGTCACGTATTTCAAATGACAAACCAACACCAAATATCAGCGGTTAAATGTGACAAATAAGAAACAACCCACATTTTACACCGGATCTTATTTGTTAACTGTCAATTACCTAACCTATTAAGTATTAATTATCAACCATTAATTATTAATGGTATTTTGAGCAATCTCTCTCTTTCTCTCTCTCCAAGATGATGTAAGCGTCAAATCTTTTATAGTAAACGTCAAACTTCTGATATCAAATGTTACATTTGGAATCCTAAACATCAACCGCTACAAGTCAGCTGTGGACTATTGTTATTTGCCAAGCGCTAATCTTGAAACATTGAGCAGCAAACGTGAAGCCTCAAATATTGGCTAGTATATGCCGGGCACAAGTGTGCAGCTTTAAGCGTCATACGTCGTTTAATTGTTATATGATACATGCCAAAACCTTAGTCATCAAACTGCCAACCGTCACGAATTAGGCCACAAAAGTAAAAGTCAAACATTCAGCTTCAAACGCTATCAGGGGTATAACATTAAATATCAGATGGTGATCATCAAACGTCAGACGTTAAAAATGAAATGTCACCCGTCAAACAGTATAAACAACATGTCAAGCATGGATACGCCAAAGATTTTTCTCCAAATATCAATCGTTATACATCATCTATCAAACGGCAATCACTAAATCCTTAAATATCAACGGCAAACTTTAAACCTTAGGTGTCAACTTTAAAGTGGAAATAAAAGCAATATTCATATTTTGCCTTATTTGCGAAGATACTTGTCTATTTAGTATTCATGGTTTTAAAGGTTACGTTTATGTACTTATTTTGTATCATACTGAGAGCTGTATATTATTTTGTTGCTAAATTAAGCGTTGAGAAGATTTCCACACGTGACTCGGCAACCATATAAGCTATCCATAAGACCTATATTGCACCGTATACGTGAAGCAAGCCAATAAGAAATATAACCTATTATACGCATCAGTAGATTTTCGATTCGAATTTATGGCAACTACGTGTTCAATCCAATACCTACTAAATTGATATGGTTCCCTATACTTACTTCTACTTGGCTATTATTTATTGAATGTAACCTTGAATGTGCGTAAAAACGTAAATTTAATGAATGGTTTGTGTTTAAAACTAATTGTAGCAGTTGTGTTCACCTATAACAATCCCTGTCTAAGCAAAATTATTATATAATACATATATATAAACAATGAGTTTTGATAAACTTTTACAATTTTAAGTCTTTTACATGTGAAAGATACTCACGCACGCGCACTAAATTTTAGATATCCTGGACTGGAATTAATGGATTTAAAGCATCTGGAGCACAATTCTCTTATACTTACTTTGAAGAATGACAAACTTTCTACTTTATTCGATAATAAAATTTTATTTTTCTTTGAAGAAACAGCACAGTCAGATTGACGCTGTTGTTGTTCAATCATCCGTTGTTCCCGGGAAGAATGTTACATTTATGGTTCCCTAAACTTGTTTGCCTGGCCGATAGGCTGCACAGCATATACCCTTGACGAAATAAAATTAATCACTAATAAAACTGTGAGGAGTGCTATCTTCTCCACGTGCGAGAATTTTCAAAATAGTGTGCGTATTAATTTGAAACGGTTAGTTTCTTATAATTCAATAAAATGTGTATGAGTACAGTTTGTTTCGTAGCTTTGGAGATAGTTTTGAGGAACTTAAATATCAACATATACATTTAAGAAAAAGATAATATAAATAATATATAGATAAAATAAATATTTAAACTAACATCCATATTAATACTCATATTAGTATGAATATCAATACCAAACCACCGTTGGCATTAGTAATAACAAAATTACAATTTTCTTGCAATTTCCAACGTAATTATATTTCCGAACATCGGTCTCGGAGGGGACTTGAACCCAACATCTCTATATCTCCGGTATAGCGTGCTAGCTTGCACCACAAGACCATTGAATCCAAGTCGCATGGCAACTGTCACTTGAGTGTCATAAAGCTGGATTGTGCTGACACCTAGTGACAAACTCACTGCTATTTTCAGCTTTCCTGCTGAAGTTTGTGACTTATTTAATGACTTTCCCTCGTATATATACATGAAAATTAAATTTAAGATTATTAGCTGCAATCACATCGCTAGATAAATTTCATCAATCAATTATATCAATTAAATTATTTCCCAGAGATGGATTTTTAACGGTTTGACATATTTTAAAAATAATGACTTGCTAGCGTTAATCCATTGTCATCGAGAGCTTCAATAAACAATGCTTAGTTGAAACAATTATCGAAACACAAAGGTGTTATCAGTAGGTACATTCAACATTCTACGTTATTAATGAACGTATTTTTGTACTACAATACCCTAAATCGCCTCGCGTAAAACATTGCTTGGTAATCCAGCGGAGGCGGATATACATGTGTACATAAGGATTAGGTAAAATTCGAATTTCGTTAGATGACGGTAATAAATTCCTATTCTGCTGCTTAATAAACAAGAGGCATGATTTCTGACGAAATTACACCGTATACTCTGAGTCTGCTTGTCTTTGTTTATACATAGACAAGAACGCTCGCAATCGCAAATTTACTTCTCACGTTTATTATTCGTGCATATCGCGGGATGTATTGCGAAACACATTGAATAATGAACCGCGCACTCCAGCTCGAGTAGTGCTACTACCGCAACAATTCACTGAAATCCACGAAAATTTGTTTGCAGGGTGCCCGCCCCGCACGTGGTTGCTGGAAGGGCGTATAGAATTCAAAGTCCCAGTTCCGGAAATACTGCGCTCTATCGCTTTTCCAGATTCCTGAATCAGGGTTCCAAAAACCAAATGGTCGCAGATGATAGTACGGTAACTAGGAGATTAAGTTGGGAAAGGTAAGTATTGACAATGTCGCATCCTACGTAGAACTAATATCCGCAAATTTCTGCCGCACTGGTTACAATTCACATTTCCCTTGCAAAGCTAATGGCATATATTAATGAATATGTGATTAATCGATTCTGAACGAGAAAAAGTTTTTATAAAACGTATGCTTTTACTTAAAATATATCATTATAATTGAAATTATAGTATACAAAAAAATAGAACATATGTAGACCAGTCACTCTTGCCATCTCCCCACGTTTGTACTAATCCGCAATGCATGAGTTTTTTTATATTAATTCCTTTCTATTCCTGACGTGAGGTAGTTGATCATCTTACCGTAGTGTTCTTTCATTGACATAGTGGAAAAGTATATTGGTGAATTTCACGATTTATTTCATGATAGTAGCAAAATTATATATAAAGCTTGCAATAAACCATTGATGTAGTAGAACAAAGAAGCTGTACAAAGCATGTAGAGACCAATTTATTGTCGTGGAAAATCTCAGACTCGTTAAATTTCTTTAACTGGCTTCATTGATTTAAAATTCTGATTATTTGTTTTAAAACTAAGTGATAATGTTTTCTAAATTAAAATATCGAATGTAAAGTTGAAAAGATTAATATATTGACAAATTAACAAATACATACCGCTTTTTTACAAAAAAGAAATGTTTTTTACAGAAAAACTAAGGCAATCCCTGACTAGCTAAACTTTAAATATTCTAATTAATTTACAAAACAAAATGAGAGCAGTGGATACAAATAATTTTGAAGAACTTAAGAGCATTCGACGTCTTTAATCTTTGAAATCTTACTCACTCGCACGTGATTTCTCGCCTTTCAGATGGACTGGTCTTCGGCTTCCAAAGCATGTGTCCGGAACTTCTAGATTTTATATGTAGTATCAGCTGATACACTTTATTATTGGATATAAACGGAGATAATTATAAAATTACGGAGTTATATGAGAAAATAACTAATTATTCTTCCTCAGGAGAAACGATGCCACCATGTCTGACTTTTGATACGATCTTCATCTGTCGGTTTTGTTTTATATCCATAGCAGGGCATTTGTTCGCTTATATGGTAGGCCACACAGTACACACGTACTTGGTCTGTGTGAGATTATAAAGGAAAATGCTGCCAGTCACGCCATCCTTCCGTCGTACGGGACATTTTGAAGATTATAAATATAATTTCGGAATAATGCATATTTATACAGTGTAATTGAAATATGTGAGTACAGTATGTTAAATATATTTCAAGGATGAAATTTTGAAATATTTATTTATATAAAAAAAAATATGATAAACGATAGTAAAGTTTACGTCTCCTCTGCAATGGTTGTTGAAGGGACTCTCTTTTTTAACAAGAAAAATTGTGAATACTAAGTTATTAAAAAATAACCCAACAGATGTCTGTAAAACTTTAGAAAGAAACCTGTGCAGATTGAATATCTGTGTTTAAAAATTCATAAAGAGGGAGTACTAACGATACTTTGCCTCCTACTTCTAACATCAACCAAAATAAAAATAACGGCATGCACCAAACAGTGACGAGAAAATATCTGGAATAGGTGAACTAGTAAAATTTTGAAAAAAAAATCATTGGTAAATAATAGCCAATAATTGATATAATTACATTATGTTGAATTCACTGTTCATATTTCTTTCTTATGTTTTACAACTTCGTCTACTAGGTAAAGAATCATGTCGACACTTTTAAATTAAATGCAATCCCAACTAGAAGCTACCATTTGGGACAACGGTACACAATTATTGTGAAAAAATCGATAAGAGTATCGACGTTTAAGTAAAAGATAAACAGCTGTGGGTGTGTTGATGAAACGGCAGATTGAACAAAAACTCTATTACATGTAAATGTATTAAACCGACGTTTCCGATCTTATTAGCTAGCAAAAGATTATAAAAGTGCATTAGAAATTACGGTGGTAGTGCTGGATATACAATAAAAATTTCAACTTTCAATTAATCAACTGTTAATCTCTATTAGTAATGGCCGAACAATGCAATCTATAGGTCGTTCTCTTAAAGAAGGCCGTGAAAGACCTTTACATGTAACGTGTAAAGTTCATGCTTTACAAACTATTCTCGAATAGTTTCCAGAGGTGGACGTCAAATTCTAAAGAAATGTTCCTCAAATCTCCCAAACGAATTCAAGACTTTGATGCACGGTGCTCCGGCATTGCTAAAGCACCAGAGCCAAGAATTTGGAGAGCATAATTAAAGGCGGTTTTGTATTTTCTGTGTTTCTAACAAATTAAATCTGTGATTCTACAATTCAATCGTGACGAAGCTGCAGACAAGATTTCAAGATACTTCCGTTGAAACAGACTTAAAACCTACATACAACAATTGTAAAGGGATATTCGACGCAGTAGTTAGATTGGAGAAAACTAGATTGCCGAATCAGTGCAAATAGTAGATAAAGTAAATACATCGCTGCGTAATATAATCTATGCAAGAAATTGTCATGTTAAAGGAAATTTGCAATATAAAAAGGAATTCCCGATTTTATAAAGTTACCACAAATTTGTGATGGTGCAGTTGCAGAATCGTCAACCAATTTCGGAGATTACCATATCTTAACTCCGCCTACATATGTAGATATCGAATGATTTTTCCCAAAGTATGAGAATATTTTTCATCGCAGCGAGCAAATGTGGGGACCTAAATAATGCTGTAAACTTTCCACCAATTTTAACAAATCCATGCTGTGTGATACATCTGCAAATAAAGTATTTCATATATACATACCAACGGGCTACGTCAGGTTCTTCTAAGAATTAACTATCTACGCAGATCAACAGCCATATATGTATATATAGATATATATAGAATTATAGAACTTTGAAATGGAATAAAACCAAGATGAATTCTAAATTGACATGAAATTCACTTTATTCCAAAGATAATCTTCTGGCATTATAATTTAAATATGACTTCTGGCATATGACCGCCACGGCTGGCTCGGACGTAGTCTGGAGATCCAACTTTGGATGACTTTTTCCAACATTTGTGGCCGTATATCGGCAATAACGCGGCGAATGTTGTCCTCCGAGTGATCAATCGTTTCGGGCTTATCGGCGTAGACTAGTGACTTCACATATCCCCACAGAAGATAGTCTAGCGGCGTTAAATCGTACGATCTTGGAAGGCAATTCACGGGTCCGAAACGTGAAACTATGCGGTTACCAAACGTTCTCATCAATAAATCAATTGTGGCACGAGCTGTGACATATTGCGTCGTCTTGTTGAAACTACAGCTCCACATCATGGTTGTTCAATTGATGAACGAAAAAGTCAATAATCATGGCTCTATAGCGGTCACCATTGACTGTGTTACGTTCTTCTGGTTTGAAGAACAGCGCCGCTGTAGCCTGCTCGTAAATTCCTGAATTACTTGACCAATACTTACTTGTAGAGTATGTAATATATATATAGTATAATAAAATGTGTACACGGTTTCCACTCTTGCCTATGTACATGTACGATGTACGTAAGATATATGTATTTGCAATAATTGCAGTTATTCGAGCTCTCTTATGGATGTAATGTACATTAGCATGTGTATATGTATTTTCATTGGTAGCAACATAAAGTAATGCCTCAGCATGTACGTTGCAAAGCTATGTCTTAATTTTGTTTAAAAGGTTAAACTCTTATATGCTTCCGCTGAAGCTTTGTTAGAGGCATGTACTAATGCCTCTATCTGTTTGCATGCTCCACTACCTTTTTATAGGGGAGCCAACCCTATTTATTTCTTAAATTTATAAGCGCACCTCGGTGCTATGCTTATTTATATGTCCCTTTCCGGGAGCCTAATATACTTTCCTTGTTTTAAATTTGCCTAAGGGACTTGGCCCTGTATTATTGGCATGTATTTGTACTTGAACCAAATACGTTCGTTATTTTCACATTTATAGGGGAACCCACCCTATCTCTTAGAGCTTGAACGCCTGGTCGAGGGCGACAGTAGCGATAATAGCCGATCTCAATACAAAAGTAATGTCACAGCTACCCAGGCGTTCTCGTTTGAAATATTACGCTATGTGCAATCTTTAGCTCTCTGCTACTGCGCCCCAAAGAAGGGAAAAAGCCAGTAACCAGCAAATGTGCGAACTGCGCACCGACAAGTAAAACGGAGCGATGATGCCGACATTACGTAAGAAAACTGGTCCGTGAAACTCGTCCGGTACGACGAGCAACTAAATGAAAAAATTTCTAAGTCCCGATACGACAAGGACCGAACAAATGTACAAAAGACAACGGGCGCTGCGGCCGCAACGACCGTCAGCAGGAAGCGGAGTGATCGTACTTGTAGAAGATGTCTATACATGCGCGTCGACAATCTTACCAAAATAATTTCCGACACAAACTTAACCGAAGACCAAAAATATGTATAGACGACAATGGACACAGTAGCCTCGACGTACGATGATAGAAAATCAAGAATTTGTACTTATTAAAGAAATCTATACATGCGATTCGACGACGTTACCAAATGACTCCCGCCAGAAATAAATGTATAGACAACGTCCTCGACGATTCCCGCCAAAACTAGAAAATCTTAGAAATCTCTAATATACATACGACGACGTTACTGTACACGTTACGACGAGGTACGAAAGGTGACCGAGAGTACACGATCGCTAATACCTCGACTGTCGCGCGGGAGACGACTGCCTATGCTTGTGTACCTTCAATTTTAAGAAAACTCCCATTACTTATTCGACGACGTTGCACTGAATGATTTTTAAATTAGGCAGTTTTAGCTAGCGCAGTGTGAATGGCCGGCTTGCATACATATACAATGCATAATGTACATACATATTAAAATAAAATTGGATATAAGAGAGCAAAATAAATAAATATAAAAATGAAAATAAAGTAACATTCTAAATGAAAATAATAATGGTAACCCATACGGTTGCAAAGAAGATAAAATACATAGTAGTAAAAAATTTATAAAATACAAAAAAACAATGTTAAGTCCTTAACAGACTGTAACGTTCTGATCAGAATCGTTTTTAAAGAAGTACGGACCGATGACTCCACCAGCCCATAAAGCACACCAAACAGTCAGTTTCTTCTGGATGTAACGGTGTCTCGACACACACTTCAGGATTACCGCCACTCCAAATACGGCAGTTTTGTTGATTGACGTATCCATTCAAACAAAGGTGAGCTTCATCGCTAAACAAAATTCGCTTATGAAAATCGGGATCAACGGCAATCTTGTTTTCGGCCCATTCCCCGAATCTACGCCTTGCTAGGTGATCGTGTGGCTTCAATTCTTGCAGGAGTTGGATTTTGTAAGCACGCAAACCAAGATCTTTCCACAAAATCTTCCATAAAGCGAATTGTCACATATCCAATTGGTGTGCACGATGGCGGATAGACTGATTTGGGTCTTCCTCTACGCTATGCTCTACAGCAGCAATGACTTCTTCTGTACGCACTGTGCGACGTCTCTGTGGATGTGTATTATCATTTAGAGTAAACGTCGTGCGAAAACGTTCCGTAGTTAATCGAATTAATTGCTCTGATGTACGATTATGTTGATCGTAAAATGGACGTAGTGAGCGATACGTATTTCAAACAGAACCATGACTTTCAAAATAAATTTGCACAATTTGGAAGGGTTGTTCAGGTGTCAATCTGTTCATGTTGAAATGCCAAACCAAACTATGGCCGCCAGTTAAAGGAGTGTTGCCAAATTAAAGTTTTATACCTCTATAAAAAAGACCCTTTGTATATATGGAATAATATAATATCTCAGATACATCGAGAGTTTCATATTAATATTAATTTAATTAGTTTATTAGAAATTTGCCTTTAGAAATATTATGTCTGCTGAGATATTACGATATATCTTCAGACATTGTGACATCTAAGTATTAAAACCGATTTGAACTCACATTCAGTATCGTGGTGCAGTTGGTAGTACGTTGTGCCGGTAACGCAAAGGTCGTGGATTTAAATACTACCTTAGCTAATATTTTAAATGCAAGGAAATCGTAATTTTATCATTACTAATACCAACGAGAGTTTTATAATAGTTCATAGTATTATTAAATTGCAAGTGTTAACTCACAATTAGGTTTCTTCGCCAAGATTTTTTGACAACTTAAAGTATATATGATATAAGAATGGATACGTGAATGAAAAATCGGAATCTTTCAAAAATCCTATAGAATTTTGTTTTACAAAAGATACGGAGTTTATGCACACAGTTTGTAAAAAAAAAACATGTTACTGTGTGGAAGCAATATCTGTAGTTTCAAACACTTATGCTGACTACCATTATCGCTGCTATTATCTTAGGCACATAATTACCATATATACAGTCCCTGTCGACTTTATTAAAACCACCTTATAAATGTAAGCTTTTGTGTGTTTCCAACACGATAAGTTACAAATAGAAGTATAAAATTCATGAAGAGGGTTTACAATGCCTATCTAAATACGTTCTCTAAGTATCTTTCTGGGAAATTGAGAAAGTGCCAGTTAATGACCTCTTGGCTATTATTATCCCCCTCATTAATCATTCTGTACTATATAGAAGATGGGCAGAAACAAGATTGAAAAGCACAGTAACTTGTAGCATATTATTTGTATCGGTTACTATCTGTTGTATGTAGTATATTGAACGTTTCATAAGCGTTATCTGATACGTTGTTTTCTAAAAATTTGTTATTGTTACAAACACGTTAGTTATATTGAGACAGCTCTATAAAATAATATGTTGAAAATCTAGGCTGCGCGTAAAATATGTAATAAATGAATAAAAATGTGTAATTGTTTCTTCGTTCTTCTTGTAAACGAACTTGTATTCTAACTTTAAACTAAGTGTGTAAATTTATCAAACACCATCGTTTTTCACTTATAATCGACTTTATTTTTGATAAATAATAAAGGAAAACTATAACTAAAAAGGGGAGGTATACCATAATCGATCTCGCCATATATTTTTTTGAAAATAATTTACATTATCCGCAATATTTACAAGAACTTGAAAATTGTGCAAATTTTTGTATGGGGTCGTACCCTAAAATCAGGCTATTCAGCCGTTAAGAAGATATGTTGTGTATAAGGAACTCCTTTAGTTCTTAGACTTTCATTGAGATATGAATTTTTGAATTGCCAGTATTCGCTTGTAAGTAATGGTGCAAGTAAAGAATTGACAATATCATGCATATTTTTTAAATATTATTTGTAGTGGTTCGAATTTAATTGTCCCGAGTGTAGGCATCAACAATTTAGAATTAAACAAAACAATACTGCAAAAATAGATATTGTTTTCTGATCTAAAAATCGGAAAACGTATGAAAGGCGACACAAATAACTTGAAGAAACACATTTGCAATGTTAGTTCAAGTAGGAACTATAGCATGCTACTGTCTCTTGTTAGAATGATATATTTGTTTTAAATTGCCTCGTTTATTACTGGAAATTTATGGAAAGTGGCGCGTTTCTTGGATGTTACATAATATTCTCTGCGTTGCTTCTGGCGTATCCAATAAATCTCTACGGTAGTATTTACTCCCTCGGTTAATCTTACATATAAATAAATTACAAGACTACATACACAATTTGTGGCTTGTTCTTGGATTATTATTGTGAAATTGTCTGAACTCCACGAAACGTAAATGCTCAAATAAACAAATTATTTCTGGAGTTGGTATATGTGTGCTATAACTATTTATGATTACTTTACTGTACTAAGTGTACTGTATTAATTTCGTGTATTAGTCGCAGGCTAGAATAAAGACTCATAAATATATCATTTAAATGCACTTATAAGTACGGTGGTAGTACGGTGAATAGCTGGCACCTAACTGTATGAAATAAAGAAGTTACATTTTGAAGACGCTGCGACTTCTGAAAACATAATGGAAAAGCATTGACCAATGAAGTAGAGTTTCATTGACCAATTTAGCCTGGATATCGTTAACATAAAATTATTTAACATATAACAATCTATTTTAAAAAATGATTTTAGCTGAACGATATTTTCTGTTAACATCGCCTGCCAAGAAGCATATGTGCCGAAACCCAGCAGGATATTTAATATTCCCCACATTTCTATAGTGGAAACCAATCCTATTTAATAATTTTGTGTACTGTGGTTATTTATATGTTTTATATGGTTGTTAAATCTTATTTAATTGTTTTGTGTTTCTAGGGATACCAAACAAAATTTCATTGCTTTGTGTTTGTGGGGTTGCCAAACCCTATTTTATTGTTTTGTGTTTGTAGGGGTGCTAAAAACTATTTCGTCGTTTTGTTTCTTTAGGGGACCTGACTCTATTTGTCGGAGCCTGAACGCCTGTTTAAGGGCGACAGCAGGGATTGTAACCGATCTCACTACAAATGCATTGTAATGATATGTATTACTATGTTGTGCTTGCCACATTGCTACTTAAGCAATTTACATGCTGGATACAATGGATCGATTCCCAGAAAAGTCAATTATCCTCCTCACTTATGCGATTTAACATTCCTTAATTTCTTTGTATGTCGTTACTCACCAACAAACCAGTAATATACGATGAACGTATTATTGTTTAAATTGAATCCAATTTATCTGAATAAGTTATGGTAAATTGGGTTTAACGGATTCATTTCCGTTAGCGCTTCTGTTAATGATAATTAAATGACACTATGTTCCATCAATAATGGCATACACTGTACATTACACCAAATTAAAAGTGATCTTGAATTTATTACAGTGTCTCCATTGAATCCTAGCAGCAAAATGCGGCCCAATTAATGAGAAACTTTTTAGAACTATCGAGTAATTGCGGTGTAGCCTTTAAGAACAGCGTTTAAAGAATTAATTATCTCAGTATCCCTCCATTTTTGGAATGCTATGCACATGTAGAATTCGTACATGTTTTTAATTCTTGTACATCCCCCTGCGCGTTATATATATATAACGTTCTACGTGTTCAACAAAATAAAGTGAAAGGATCTCCAAATAAGCCATTCAAAGTAATTATATTCTTACCTCTTGAACCTTATCAAATTAAATTAAGTTATGACTTCATTTAGTTAGGTGAAGTACCCGCAAAGTTGTTTCCTTTCTTTATGATGCACATTTCTATAACACGGAAATTTTTGCCAGAGATAGAAAAGTGATTTTAGTAACCATTTTGTGCAAAATTCTATAAATTTAATTGTCTGTTAATTCCTCTTGAAAAAATATTGTGTATTATTACTCCAATCAAACAAAAGCACGACAGCAACAATAATTTCTATAGTCTTCCATATTTGTTATTAATTCTTAACTCAAATAAAAATAAATTATGATGTCTTAGCGAATAATTTAACAGTTTTCGTTAAATTTGCAAGTAGGAATATGGTAAGCTTAAGTGTTTAATGGATATAGAGTCCCACTTTAACTTTTGCATTGGCGAAATAATGTCTTCACGAAAATACTTTACGCAAACAATGTTAAGGAATTGACAGAAATGAGAAAATGGATTATTAGGAAATTTTTTTAAATATAAAGTTTCCCTTGAAGTACCAAACCATTACCAATAATATAAATATCAATAGAACTTACAACGATATCAATCCATATGAAACCTTGTTCGAGAAGAATACGGAATCTTGGAGTTTTCCCATAATCTGAGTTGTGTAATTCGAAGTTGTTATGGAATGATATTTCATTTTCTGTTACTTTTTCCGTCCTTTATTATTTACATAGTGTGACAAATAAGTTCCGAGACTCGAACCATAACCAGTACTGCTATCCATGTATTCAGGCCGACATTGGAAATCTGTGGTATTCCTTTTTTTCGATAATACCAACTTTGCTTCAATCGGTTGATAAATAGCTAAAATTATGACAGTTCTCCCAAAACAACTTTTGTTTCGATGTTGAAATACTGCCATGAAACAAAGAGCAGTTATTAAGTTTCACGCAAAGCTTGGTAACAGTGTATCAAAACATTCTTGTTTTTCTGTGGCATAAACGTTTTTTGGAAGGCAGATGGCGGTTGGAAGATGATAAGCGTGGAGGAAGGGCAATTTCCGCTCGGGTACCAGAAATGATCGGAAGAGTACGTGGTCTTATTGAAAATGATAACAATGTTTCGCTGAAAATGATGGATCATTCTTCATGAGGATTTGGGCAAAGCAAAGGTCTGTGCAAAATGTATTCTACGCACTTTGGCGGATGGTCAAAAATGGGTGCGTGCCAGTCATTCCACAGAGGTCGTTGTAGCGTCCAGAAATGATCTAAACTTCCTGAAATCCATTGTTATGTGTGGTTAATAAAACTCTTAATAGCTTACAAATGCATTAAGTAGTGTACAACTTAAAGCAATGACTCGTACCTGGCTGTTTGAGGTGTGTTTGCAGACTATGCAGACGAGGAGAAAACAGTCTATCATATTACTTTGGAATGTACAAAATTAAGTCCAAAAGGACATATGCTGACCATATTGGATCAAGTATTCTTTTGGTAAAACAAACCAAATGCGGGAATAATACAATAGGGCTTTTGACCTCAGTCTTAGGCATACAAAAAGACTGGCACCTATCGTAGGTAGCAATCAACCATTCACGAGTATTTGGAAAAACTGGTAATTTAAGATGTTATTGTGTCATAGTACATACTGTAAGATTGCAGCGGAGCTCAAAGTGTTGCCTGCATATGTAAAAAAGGTCACGTGGGTTTGATTTATCCTCTATATATGTATCACTTAACACTAGTCTAGTCAAAAGTTGCTAATGTTACATAGACCAGAGTAAAGCGAGAAACTAAAGCTTACACAGAACTGCTTTATAGTACTTTTTTGTGATAGTCATTATCCACTTTCAGGCTGTTTCTTTTTTCAAATCACGCGCAGTTGTATCACAATTCATATATCTGCCCCTGTCTTTATTCTGGATACAAATTTGTAGAGTGATGCATATAATGTATATGTAAATATAGATCATATTTGACTGGATGATGCAATGTTTGTGTTTCCTCACAAGATTCCCTTAAAATATATACTTTACCCTCCTTTAATGTTATTACCTGTGTTCACCACAACCACAGTGGCTAAAGTAATTGAAATATCCATCATTTTCATAAATGATATTACTTATTTGAAAGGAAACAAAACAATACTTCTCAAATGTTGAATCCGCTTACGCAAAAAATAACAGTTGCCATAGAATACGGACTTTTAAAGCTTCCTAATACTAGAGGTCCTGTGAAAATGAAGGAATATCGACCATATTAAAAGTTGAATATACTGAAAACTGACCATATGCAATATTTAAGAATTTTTTGTTAGCATTAGAACTCATACATAAGCATTAAAAACAATAAATACGAGTTTACCATAGATACTATACTATGACATACAAATATAATATGTATTTTTAAAACGTATAAGAAACACATTTTACGCAAGAGGAGTGAATAAAATTTCTTTAGTTCTCTTCGAAAGGGATTTTAATTTCACCATATCCTGGCCAACGACAATTACCAATTTGAAATTTAACTATAAAAATTAGTTTAGACGATTTAAAAAAAAATAAAACGATGTAAAAGCTATAAGGTTTTCCTATTTTCTTAATAAAATTACGAATTTTTCACTACAATATACCATATTCAGCAACATAGCACTGCAATTTATCCAAAAGGTAGGTATGCCTATTTCTAGAAGTGCAAGAAATTGAGTAATTTTTCTAATTCCCTGATTATTCCTTTATTAGCCTCATTAGTGTAAATCCATTGCGTGTATACCACATGATATACACAAAAATTGCACCGATAAATAAAAATAAATTACAACGCGGGGAAGCAATATTTTCTTTGAAGGAAATTGCTTTGTCGTTGCCATAATTTAACCATCACAATCGCCGAACGTAAATCTTCCATCTTTAGGTAGCGTCAAAACCACAATCAATAACGTCAATCTATCAGCTGAAAATAGTTTATGGAACGTCACTCAAAATCGTTCGTGCTCAGTTTCTATTATAGAACGTTAACGGATACGTTAGTAAAGAACTGGACGATATGTGAAGACGGTCAATTTACCAAGTAATTTATAACTTAAATTAATTGGAAGTACGTTATATTGTATTTTTCAATATGATCCAAATTAACTGATGTGTTAGCTAGAATCATATTTAAGTTATTGATAAGTTTACTATATATCTATTTGATTTTATTTTGACATTTTATTGACTTATTTGGGTGTACTCTATACAATTTCTATTACATTCGTTTGAGTATATGGTAACTGTCAATCAAATGAGTGTGCCGTTTTCAGGCGTTTTGGTAAATGGTAACAGAAGTCTAAATTTAGTTGAGAATGTAAGTACCACTAGCAACTATTACAGAGTCTTTAGAGCGGTGTTGCTTGTAACCATGTTGCTCAGCGTGTAAAAATCAGCCGTAGAGGTTCGGGAATACGTTTTGAGGATTTCAAAACCACTGCTTTGGATAACATTTTCGAAGAGATTAAAAAATAACAATATTATGATCAAATAAGGTTATGCGACACATCGGAGAGTGATTTCGACCAATACTTAACATAATCCCTAGAAAGCAAAATTTTTGGAAATTAAATTAATAAGTAATTTTGACACGGAATAAACCCTTTTCCTTATCTACTTACACGCAATTTGATGTAGATCGGCGTATTTTCAATCTGCGCACTAGTACGCTGACAACGGAAGGTCCAAAGTTATATTGGAGTTTTCTACTGCATCAACGATGTTTCCCAATTTTTGGGTGTTATACTGTAGAGACACTATCCATTATAATTTCTGAGGCACTTTTCTCTAAATAACTGGCGATATTCGCACAAAATAACGAGCGTACAAGCTGTGTTGTTTAACGCGTCGCTTGGCGATCACGCTCAAAGTTCACTACTATACTTCATTCACGTTAAGAATGCAGTAGGTGGCGCTACGATCGGCGGGTGTATTACACTGGTGAAATTTAACCGATGAAACTGTCAAATGACAACATCGTAAACATCAAAGTTTGATTATCAAAATCTTGTATAATAAATATCAAAGTTTTTCATATTTTATATGCAGTACATTATGGTTATATATCCCGGTAAAATAATAATTTTTTTTTTTTTTTTTTTTTTTTTTTGGGGGGGTGAAATGCCTTGACGCAAAAAAGTATATCCATCTATAATATTTATTTTGGACTCCCTCTGAAGGAGGACTACCAACTAAAACAACCCCTCTTCTTCTAGACACCAGTCCGGAACCGTTTATCACATTACTTCGGGCTGGGTCTATGCATTTGGCTGTAGAAAGGCCACACTCCGTTGTGGTTTGGAATTATAACAATTCTCTGTCTATGCTGCAATTCCCTTCTTTTTGCGCGGTACATATTGCACGTACCGCGAAGGTAAAATAATAATAATAATAATAATAATAATAATAATAATAATAATAATAATAATAATAATAATCTTTATTACCCAACAGAAAATAATTCCATTTACAGGATAATGTGACAATAACATAAAATAGTATAATACAGCATAATGTAGTAATGATATAATACATACAGTGCAGTAGTAAACTTAAATTACAAAAATGATACAACTGAATCATGAACATAAAAATAGCTCGGTGACACCAGAATGCAAGAACAAAGTAGGACGACATTGTAAATCCATGTAGACACTTCAACAAAAAGGATCATCGAGTAATTCATTGGCATTCCTAATCATATGCGTAATGGGTGCTTTAATAATAATAATAATAATAATAATATCGCATTAATACAGTAAAAGTAACCCCAATTGCATTATAAATATATCCTTCCGTTCTTTCATTTACCGAAATAGTTGGGGTTAATTGAAGAGAAGATAAATGCCATATGACAAGTTTTAAAATAACAATATTGCCATGGATAAACTTGAATCGAAGATATAACTTCGACATGAATGGTAATATACACAGTGTTATACTAAGCCATTTGTCATGAAGTAAATCTCTCTGTTGGTAATCTCCATCAATTTCAATGGTATGGTTGAAAGTAAGCAATTCAATATATACAAGATAAAGCCAAACAAGGAAGAACTTTGCTGATTATGAACAATACATAATGGGCTCAACGGGACTGTATCTAAGTCCATCGAGTTGCTTTAGAATACATGGCAACACACAATATCCTTAAATCTTACCTAGAATTTGGTTATTGTCAATGACGGAAATTGATGAGCTGCTCGGTGAAAAAGAAAACAGCACTCCAAGTATACTTATCTACTGTACCCCGGCTGCAGTGAACCCAATGTACATTTTCAATGATAGTGCAGTCAATAAATAATGACATGCATATCAATAAGTACAATAAAAAGGCAAATATACTAATGAATTATAACAATCTCTTAACTGCACATATTACATATTTATATAGTTTTCTTCTCTTCATATCGGGAATAAATTTAATAAAAAAGATTTCTTTACTGCTAGCATTTTATTTATACAATAACAGATGAAATAAACATATGAATTTGATTTATAAATCAAAGGGTAGAGGGAAAAAGGTGAACAAATAATTTCAATTTATTATGCAAATAATATTAACAGATATTTGAATCAGATTGTGATGATGGTGGTCTGACGAAAACCATGTATTTGCTATCATGATAAATTCTTAAGGTATATTTTCAACAATATTATCAAGTTAATACATTATACTCTCTTTTTCGATAACGTATTTGATGCAATTAATTTGTACACATGTTCTTTTAAAATTACTACATTGTATAAAATACATTAACTAAATGTATAGAATGCATGAAGATATAAATGAGCAATCAGAGTATTCTAAGGGTACTCATTTTATTAATTTATTAAGCAAAACCAGAATCTGATGTATCTGGATCTGTAGTTATAATAAATTCTTCAACCATATCTTCAATTTAGCGCCTATCTACTGCCAATATGCTTCCCTTGAGGGTTCTTTGATGGTCCTGCAACTGCATCTACTACTGCTTCTTCAGTCATACCGAACCAAAGTTGTAATCATAATAGTAGAGTAGAAATTATTTTGTTCATATAATCGATCGTATAGTACCTTGAATTATTAAATGAGATGAAAGAATTATTTTTGCCACAACTTGTTTATAGATAAAAAATACAATGAAAAATTGCAGGAAACAATGACACGAAAATCGTAAGTGAATTTGACAACTGACAGAAATTTCATATGAAGAAATCTCATCAATTCCTCCTGTGTGAATATGCCTCTCACATTAGCCAATGGCACTCGTATTTTAAAGCCTATCTATTCCAAGTCTGCATTCTTAACGTGAATGAAGCATAGTTCCTGATATTAGTTAGTAAATGTCTTCGATAGGTCATCATGACAACGAAAAGATTTCCTATGCGTTTTCAGAGGTGGAAAATTAAGACTTGCATGCAATCTTCGCTATTTGGCGTATGCATATGCGTGCGTGTTAAATATTTTTATTTGAGATTTTACATTAATTATATGGAATTTTGTGATAGAAACTTTTGATAGATTAACTTTCTTTTCTCTTTTTAAGGGACCCTTCTTTTTAAACAAATTATTTTTTTTAAACAATAAGGGCGAAAGGGAATTTTGAGAATAGAGTTTAAATGTAGAGTACATCATGGGAAAACTGTAATCTAGGATTACACAAAGAAATCTATGCATTCATTTAGCCTAAAATTAAGATGCTAGCTAATCTCAGAGGGAATACAACAACACGCTCCCCCTCATAATAGGTAAGTTGACAAGTATAATAAATCGGAATCACAAAAATCCTATTACGATATGTATACATCGTTTTAAATGTTTTAATCTAAGTTAAAGTTTCTTCTTCTAATACTTCTAAAATATGCAAGTACTTAAACAGTAAACAAAAGCTCTTATTTCATACAAAGAATGCTTTTTCTCATAAGTATATTAGGATGTATAAGATTAGTCAGAAATACGAGGAAAACTACCGTGCTATCATAAAATTTCTAAGACGAAGACGAAATTGAAATAGAAAATATATGTATAATCTTAAATCATATTATCATACTTGGAAAACAAGCTTAACTTTTAGAAATTATTTTAGCAATGTCATCGTGACATCAATAAATATGTCATTCGATTTAAATGTACAATAAAACAACAAGCATAGCTAGTATTCAAGATTCTAAGAAAATTTGGCCTACCCTACATATAGGCGATTTTTTTTTAATAGAATATTACAGAAACGTGCATCTAAGAATAAACCTACCAATTTTACAACTTTTTTTGTATATCAGTGCGACCCCAGCTATAAAATCTATGAACTTGCCGTTCGCTTACCTCTTCTGTAAAGAACTAATTACAAATAAAACCTTTAATACATTTAAAGATAACTAGAGGTGTAAATTCACTGTAGCGGAGTACTTGTTTCCTCTAGTTTCGTTGGACGAAAAGGGATGGAGATAAATACGTGGAATTTACTGAGTTAATCTATCTCTGTAGACCATGATTAAACTATTAATTTTATTTCGGAGAGTCGTTCGAGTGCTACTTGCTTTGTTTTCTCTGTTAAACTGATTATCTGCGCCGAACGCAAACGTTTGCTTAGTGCACGTTAACTCGAATGCCCGGTAGAGGCCTACTTCACGTCCTTATCTGTCGATAATGCAATTTTACCCAGTTCAAACTTCCAGACTTTTTTCAGCATTATCGAAATGGTTTAGGTCGTATCCAGCAGGCTGCTTTCGCTTTTGCCCCTTCACTTAGAAACACAGAAGCGTAATAGTGTTCAAAATTTGCATTGCGTAGGAGCATTTTACTGTCAGTTTACTGTCAACAATAAGTAATAATTACAGACAGGATTATATGTAAAGACAAATTGGAATATATGCGCATATATATATGCATCGATTTTTGAGAAAATATGCATAAACCTTAGGCATATATGTCAAAAAGATGCGACAATATGCAAAATTTTTACATGAAATAAATAAGAGCAGAAATTTAAACATTGACTTTATTGCACAAAATTCTTTTACAACATATTTCTAAACCAATTAATAATTAAATGTTTTTCAAAATTGTGTAAAAGAAAGTTTTGTCTTCTATGAGAATACATATGTTTCGAAATAGAAAAGCTTCTTTCAACATCCACAGATGTAATTGGTGCATTTTTTAACTTTTCAATACATTATAAACTAAAATTAAAGTCGAAATCGTTTACTGATTCACCTTCCAACATTTTTTTAACTTTCTTCAATTTCAAATACCCCGCATTTTTAATTATCCCTTTTTTAAATTTATTGTATATAGAATTACCTATTGTACCATTAACCTTCTTACATAGCATATTAAATTCGTCTACTATTTCGACTGATTCCGAGAGCGACATCCCTTGCGTTTCTAGTTTACGAATGGAACTTGAAACAAAGCTATAATTTGACTTAATATGCAGAAGGTTTTGTAGCAATTCTGTTGATGTTACTATCTTTTTACAATTTTCTAGAGTCAGAGTCAGAGATGCAGTCAGCAGTGATTTCAAGAATTACATTTTTTATTCCTTCAAAATTATCGGCATAAAAAAATGCAGCGTCTAACCTGTACCCCATCTCGTAATAATCCGTTCAGTTGCTTAACACCGGTTGCTCCTTATAAAATTGGATTCGCTTTTGAAAATACTTTTTCGACATTGTTAATTAAATCATTAATCAAAGGAAATTGATTTCTAATGTCTTCGGCTAAACGATTGAACCCATGAGCTAAACAAGTGCTACGAATAATGTTACTACAAAACATTTTAAATTTTGCGCGGCTTTTATCATGTCTAGTACAGCGTCGGACAACAGTAGTAAAATTTTTTCCCAACGTAAACTTTCAGGTGAAAAGAAATTTGATAAACCTTCTTGAACGAATTGGGAAATTGTCACATTATTTATTTTTTGAAGTTGTTTACAATAAATTAAATATGATTTACCTACAATATCTTCATGAAAAATTCCTATTAACAAATGGGCAATATAACAGCCACACTTATCCATACTTTCATCTACCGTAATATACATAAAATTATTCCCTACCAATTGTTGAAGTTCTGCCATTGCTTGCTGGTAATAATATGTGACATAATTTTTTCGTAAGGTACTTTCATCAGGTATATTATGTTTGCAATATTTTTTTGCAGAAATGATTTCAAATTAGCATTGTTGAGTCTTGCTAATGGTATGTTAGAGGAAATTAATGTGTTACACAGATCCGTATTATATTCTTCTTGTTCTGAGTTTCGTGAAGTTGATGCTACACATTGATATATAGGTTGCTGCACACTTGGGGATCGCTTTAGTTTTTCACATTTTCCTATATCTGATGGGGCTTCAGCGTGTTGATTAATCAGGTATTTCCTCTCACAAGACACCTACAACAACAATTGTCATAAGTTAAAGAATTTAAAAACAATTGTAGACCTTTTAGTAAAATTAAACTTACCAGTAATGCAGGGTCGACAAAATATTTTGTCGCCATCCTTTACCAGTTCAGGATACGGCTTAATCCATAAAAAAATTTTGTTCGATGTACTCACTGTATGCACGCACAGTATTTAAAAACGTGACACAATTACATGCTGTTTCGCTCAAAGATATTCAATGAATGAATAGTTTATTTGGGAATTACTAATAATAAAACGTATTTACCACATCTCTTCTGCTAGGCGAAATTAAACACGTGCAGTTCTTAGAAGAAAGTATGAGAGAAACCAATATAAAACATTTATCGTTTTGAGAATTGTCCGTTGTCGATCTACATTAGGAATTACTAGGAATTTTTACTAATAGAAAGGATAAGAAAAAGCCTGAATATGCAATATATGCAACTTTGTAAAAATATGCATCGAAATGCCTAAATATGCAATCACTAATTAGCGCTAATTCACTTCAATTAGTGTAATACGTCTACATATAGACTATAATTAAGGATATGCAAAAAAATTAAATATATGCACTTTGGATATAATCCGGTCTCTAGTAATACTGCAAGAGCTGTTAGAAATATTTCTGGAAACGATGTATACAAATCTACTTTTTACTCTGAACACGGACAATAAGTTATTAATTCAATTTTTTTCTGGTTAAAGAAAATAGCGAAGTAAGTCATGATGACGATTTTCATTTAATTAATAAAAAGAGAACTTGATGATGCACTGCAGTCAATCATCCTAGAATGTTAACACAAAATACCATGCCTTCAATTAAATTTTCATTTAGAGTAATGTTTTTCGAAAGACAAACTTTGACAACTGTCATAGTAAAGTCAATTTATTAAAACCTTGTCTTATCAATTAGATTATTTATTATCCTGTTAGAAAAACAAAAGAAAATTTGTCTTATTGATAGCTATTTCAGAACTGATAGATTAGTAAATGAACAGTGGGTTTATGCAATTATTGAATGCATACAGAATTTTCGTCAACAGTTCCATGATTTCGTAGTTACGTATGAACAGCTGGTTAAGCAAATTCATGACTATGTTGATAAATTTCGTGAAATGGGGATAATACTTCGTAAATCTGGAATCGACATCGAATGGAAAACTCACCAGAGAGATCCATTATGAAATTGTCACAGGAAATTATCGATTGGAACATGCCATACTATTCTTAAAAAAGATTTAAAATTATATCTATATAAAATTCAAGCTGTTCATAAACTTATCCCGTCACTAGCTAAACTATGCCGCTTATGGGCCACTTGAAAGTTACAGGTCCCCAGGTCAGCGTGCGACCTGCATAGAAAGTGACACTCGCGACCTCCTGGACACTAAACACAACTTCTTTTCAAAATCGGACTATAAAGTAAAGCCTAGATAGATATGGTTTGAAATAAAACAAATATGGTATGTTGTAGAGGAGATGGTTTTCTCTAAAAGGCACCCTAACATTAAATCTCTAAAGAAGTCTGGTGAAAACAATAGTTAATTTCCCATTAAATATCATACGTATTGACATCAAGGAGAAAGTATACTAGGGCCATGTTTTTATTACAATATAAATAAAAAATTGTGGAATGGATTAAGTTTGTTTTATGAAATAGTGTATACATATGAGTAATAGTTATTTCATGCTCTATTTGACCAAATAATTATTTTTTATACATATGATAGCGGTCACGTGCAGAGAGTTTTATAAGTAAGTTTTATAACATATTACAAATAAATAAATATATATATGCCTATGTGTAGACCAAGAGCTGTTGGATATATACGTACGTACGTACGTAATGTAAAATATAAAGTATTATTCACAAGAGCAATATACGTTAAACGAAGAGCGACGTAAAGTAAATGTATATTTATGTAGTAAGCCTGCCTATGCACTTACATACAGTAGATACACACGATTAAGGTGATCTTTCGAAAAGGTCAAGTTTATCCGTTTTATTACTGCTGCATCAGTTCACGTACAGATAGTACAATAAGAGAGCGTAGACCACGTATAGCTTGTTTTGAAATATCCTCTTCATCCCAAGGGATGTATTTCTTTGTAATACCAGATATCTACCGATATTGGCGTGCACCGACATAAGTTCTGCGTGATAGGTTAAAGAAAATATTTGTTCTCAAAGTTGAAATCTGTCTTGGTATCTATGTATTTTCACATTATACCGATGAAGACAACATTACGTTTAAGAAGTCTTGTTGAGAAATTGACAGGAATGTCGTATATTAGAACTTATTCGTGCTTCAATATTTTCAATTTACTTTTTTGAATCATACAGTACCCTTTCTGTACAATAACTAAGGGATCTACTTACAAATTAATTGGACAGCATGTGGATATATCTGTGCAGCTTTGACATCATGTTTCTAGTTCCTCATGGAACATATAAACACTACTTCCTCAAAAATGCTTTGAGAAAAAAAATTATCGAAAGCTGTAACAGATTGGTAATTCAAAGGTACCAAATCTTAAAAGTTATGATATGTAATACTGTATGAATAGAAAAGTTAATTTTGCGACATTTCACTATACACAGATCTTTATTTCACTGCACAGGTACACTATGCGCGAAAAAATAATGGAATAAATTCATTGCATTTGAAGCAATCTTGTTTTTGGAAGGAGTGCTTGGATAGATCAATTTTATATCTGAAAATACACATATTTACATCAATTTTCCTCCAGTTATGGTTTTCAAGTAATGACGCCATCCAGAATTTCTTAAGTGGCAAATTCTGATTAAAAACTTTGATACCTCATGTGACAGAATTTCCAAATAAGAGTCGTTTAAAGAGTAGAAAACTTTTATTTTATTAATAACGAAAAGCAAAAGTAACTTTATATTATACCTTTAAATAAACGTTTTAAAGAACAGCGGGTCTTTCTGAATTCTAATCAATGTATATTTACAAAATTGGGTGTGTCTAACATTATCACCAGGATGAAATACCCGCTCTTAAATAAAAGAATAATCATGCATTTTGCGCTTTTTAATGCATTGTACTGCATAATGAAATATACCCAAATCTTTCACGGCCGATCTTCATGAGACTGCTTCTCACAGCAGCGATACAATATGCAGCAGCCCAGAAGAAGCTCAATGCAATGAGAGCAAAACGTTGGCAAACTCATATAATTACAACGCGGTTTCAATCAGGAAACGTAAATTCTCTAAAAAAATATGAACAATCCCGATAGTCTACAATAACATATTGCTTGATTTTCCATTTTGACTTTCACAATAAGATCACTGGAAGACAATCAATTTCATGGCACGCTATTGAAATAATTAATGATCTGAATTATTAAAAATAGATATAGGATATAGGGAATGTTAGTACAGATCAATGCAAAATTTAATTCATATTGTGATAAAAAATTAGATGTTTGTATTTGCGCCAAATTGAAATGTTATTGGAACCATCCGGTATATCGTTACAATTCTTCAGGGTTTTTTGAAAAACAGTGCAAATATCGATATTGCAGCAGATGAATTCAACAGCGATTGTACTATTGAAAGAAAATTTCAAAACAACTGAAATAAGGTAAAAGATAGATATAGGGGTACCTGATGAAATTTTACTAAAAAGAACAAGCGAAAATGAAATATGTAATCCGGAAAAGCAATCGTCTTAAAAGTATTTACTTTGAGTTGGCCATGATTCCATTGACCTAAGTCCAGATTTTCCAAAAAACGAGCTTCCTACTACCCGTAATACTTTTAACGAATGATTTCATCCAATCACTCTATATATAAAAGGCGTTATTTGCTTTATCCGTTTCATTGATCCGCTCTCGGCTAGAATACAATGCTTTAATTTGGTTTTCCACTTATATAACTAATGCAAACTTTGTAGAGTCTGTATAAAGAAGGTTTCTGGGAATCTAATCCCTGATAGAAACTATGAACACAGCGCGTTGCTGAACAAATTTAATTTTGCTCCTCTTTACATTAACAGAATTACGTCACCACTCAAGTTTCGGTTTTCACTACTACATAATCGAATCGATTGTCTATAGCTCTTACAGCAATGTAATTTTCTGATTCTTCGAGCTAAGATCGGGTAGTATTTTACACTCTACTGTAATCTTGTCAGGAGAAATTCAATTAGATCTCGGATTCTTTTATGTACGCCAATTTTAATCGTATCCCGAACTACTGTCATATTAACGCCGGTCCTTTCACCCCGATTTTCAATGCTATTTTTTTTCGGTTTACATGTGTTTTCTTCTTACTTACAATTAGTTAATTGAACGTGTCACGATGCCAGTGAAACATCAACAAGGTCCTGCCCATGACCGCCAAGAAACGTCGAGAATCCGAGAAAAAAGAAGCAACAACATATATACTATGTATAGACCTCCGCTGGTATTAGAATGGTTACTTTAAATTTTAACAAAATATTTTAGAATGAAGTACTTTTATTCATTTAATAATTATATGGGCATATACATAATTTACTAATTAAAGAACTAGTTTGATAAATAACGAAACAGGAATATTACTTTTCAAAATCGTAAAATAATTAGGTACGGTACAAACAATACCAGGTATAGATATATTAAGTAATATACGGTCATTTTATGACACTATAGACGAAACCCGAATTATAAGAAATGACTGAGTATCTCTAGAGGTGGTATTTACCCCATAAAGTATCCATAAATTACATTAACAGTGAGCTTAGTTTATCATTAGATACCGTTACCTGCAGCTCAATATTGTTATTTATTTATGGGAGTAAATGATTTAATTCATGTGTAAAAATACCTCGTGGAAAACCGCTTTTAGTGTTGAAACACGATCAGCGATATTAACACTACATCAAGATGGATATTCTGCGCGGAATATTTCCAGGCGACTTAATGAAACAATCCGCTGTAAATTTAACTGTTCGCCGCTTCAATCAAACTGGTACAATTTCTAGCAAAAATCTTCCAAGACGCCCTCGAGCAACATTCAGGGGTGACGATGTACGCATAAAATTGCTTAGTAATGGAAATAGACAATAAGCGGCTTTTAAAATTACGGCGAAAATAAATCGGGCTAGAAACAGGAACATATCTGTTAGAACAGTGAAACGTCGTTTAAAAGAAGCAAACTTCCACAGTCGTATTGCTAGACGAAAACCGTTGCTAACTCTTGGGAATAAACAAAAACGTCTCCAGTGGGCTAACACTCACAGAGACTGGACAATAAAACAACCAGGAAACGTACTATGGAGTAATGAATTTCAAATACGAAGTGTTTGGTCAAAACCACCTTTGTCAGGCACTCAACAGACGAGAAAATGCTCCCTAGTGCATTACACTAACAATAAAGGAAGGTGATGATTCCATTCTTGTATGGGGTTGTTTTTTATTAAGTGGAATCGGGTACCTTGAGAAAATTGATGGAATAATGAGGAAGGAGAATGCTCTCCCATCCGGATTGCGCTTAATAGGCAACAAATTTGAGTTAGTTCATGATAACGATCCGAAGCACACGTCGTTATTATGTAGAAACCACTTCTCTGGTGCAGAATATAAAGGAATATTAAAAATAATCTCTGGGCGGTGTGGAACAATATTCCTGAAGATGCGTTGAGGAAATTGCTAAAAAGGATGCCACGAATTGTGCGAGCAGTTTTTAAATCATGAGGTGGATTTTACGAAGAGAATCCGTAATAAAGTATTACATTTTGATAACTAATTACATACTCAAATTTTAATACTGCAAAGACTATCCATTCACCGAATTATTGTAAATTATAATTAAGCCACGTTATATAAAAAAAATAGCAATATGTTAAAAAATGAGTACAGTGGCAATACAACTATGGTCTTAATATACGGTGTAATATTTTTAACATTACAGAAATTATAAATAGACCACTGGCCAATGTAAACATTTTTCTTTAACACAAGCGTATACATTTTTAGAAACTTTCACTTGTCTCAATTGATTTTAATAGTCACATTTCTGTGAATTGTTTTATATATATACACGAAAGGCGACCTGAAATGTTTGCAGCATCGGCAAGAGATGGCGCACGAAGGTTGATGTCGAAGACGCCCAAAAACTGCTACCAAAGATGGAATGTTCGATATCGTGTTAACCGATCGCCGATTGAAGCTGAAAAAAATGGCAAAGGCCACAGGGATCTCTGAAGAACGCGTTGGCCATATCCTACACGAAATTTTGGCTATGAAATAACTTTCGGTACGAATGGTACGGCGTGGAAACGAAATCGGCTGACCGTTACGGAGGAGTGTCTGGCCAGGATACTGGGATCCACCACAATACATCGGAGACCAAGGAACAGTCGAAGCAGTGGACGGAAAAAGGTAGCTTTTCCACCACGACAATGCATCAGCTCGTTCATTCCGCATCGTTATGTCCAAATTGAATGAGTTGCGCTACGAATTAATCTCTCATCCTCCATATTCACCGCACCTACCTTCTAGGGACTTTTTCCTATTCCCAAGCCTGAAAGAATCATTGGGAGGAAAGAGATTTGTCTCAAATGAGGAGGGCATCGTCGCTACAGATGGCTATTTTGCATTTTTTCTGTCGGTTTGCAGAAACTGGAGCACCGTTTGAAAAAGTGTATTGATCTTCAAGGAGACTGCAGAGAAAAATTAAATTAAAAAACCACACCAATACCGTGTTCTTCTTGTCGATTCCGTAAACATTTGAGGTCGCCCTCGTATATATATATATATTACTTTCATTGTAATGCGTTTACCAGATTACAAGGATTAGAATAGTATTGCTTCTGCGCGTCTTATAATATTATTGTCAAATTTATTTTTTAAAGAAGATACAAATATCTAAAATCAAATGTGGTTGTGTGGAATTGTTCAACTATTAAATTTACAAGATTTAGTAAGAAAAGTACGTGTCATCTCCACTCATCATTTTAGTAACTCTTTCATGGAAGGAAATTGCGACATTCTATACTGAACATTCTTTGAAGTTAAATTCATTCTAGTTCATCACACAAAGGTTCCACTACAAAATACATCCACTGCACGGATGCAATTTCATATTTCACTTTAAGCAATACTCGCAATGTTCGAGCTTCGTAGCCTACTTCCTAGCAAAGAGGTAATTCGATTTTAGGTTTTTTTTCTTCCGTCCATGTCGAAGGAAAAAATTACGCAGTCAAAAGCGTTGAGAACGCTATGATAAAAGATATCCTATATATTTTTCCTTTTTGAATTGAAAAAAGAAATGAATGGAACACATAAATTGGATAAAGCCGATTTCGTGTAGTCTTGACTTGCCGTTGAAACGAGCTGATTTTGTATGATGGTGAAACGGGAAAAGTATAATCTCCCATTTCCCAATGCTTTAAGCGCTTTAACCGAAACGTTCGAGTTTTATTGACGATGGAAAGCATTTATTGCATAGAGGGTTAGAAAAACACATACGGCAGTGTAATTGTAAAGCTTGTGCTTGAAATTGTCGTAATAAAGCAATTAACGCTTTTAAATTGGCTTTATCTTCTGTTTGTGTTTCAGAGTATTCGCCAAATTAAATTTGAATGTAGAATGGGGTAATAATGTGCAAATATAGGAAGAATTTTCTACTACTCACTAAATCAAATCAACATTTGATAAGCCACCAATATGCTGCATAATGTGTACAGGAACATGAGTGCGTGTTGGTGATTTTAATTTTATTTGATTCCCTTGTAATCTAATATTTAGTTGTCTATTTTGCTTCTTTTTTCTTTTTATGCTGAGTCTTCATTTTATGCTGAATATTTTGTTTTATATTGTTTCTATTTCCTTTTTTTTAAGCAAATATTTATTGAAATAATTCTTCGACATTTATGTACACTACCAGCCATAACTGTCTAGCTACCTACATAATTGGAGATTATTCAAAGAAACTACTTTTTATCTTTATCGAAATATTTGTATTACTAAACTATAGGTACGAGATAGATCATAATTCCTGTAATGTTCTATGTGTACGTAATGAGCCGGCTAGCATTAAGATATCGAAAATGCGGATCAGGCACGTTCAGAAAGACGGATTAGATAAAGAGCAGTTTTTCAGAAATGTTTATCTCGGTCGTCATAGAATATGAAAATATACGACACGGGCATTTTAATATAAGAAAGAATTTGGTATTGCAAGCAGCGAATGGTGAAGAATTTATGCAGTGTTTTAAGTAACGTTAAAGTAGTGTCGACAAGAAAAGAACTATCTACGGAAACGCATATATTGGCAAATAGTGGCATATCACAACAGAAATTACTACATTACTGAAATCAAATCGTAGAGCCGTGGATTATAATGTTAAAAAGTATAAAAAAGTGACAATGTATTCAATACAGCAACCCGCACGGCCAAAAATAACAACACCAGCAGAAGATCGCGCAATTGTAATCACGACTGAACGCAATAGACGGCAAAGAGCGCCAGAAATTGCTGTCGATGTGAATATTTCGCGCCCAAAATCAGTTAGTGTCATCGCGAAATAGGTGTTTGCGCCAAATTGCCTTGTATAGGGGAATTGTTATACCGAAACTGTTATTACACAAAGCAAATACAGTGAAATGGCTGGCGTAGGTGAGAGAATAGAAAGTCTGGACGTTGGAAGATTGGAAGAAAGTGCTATGGACCGACGAATCTAAATATAGTTCAAATAGAAGAATATTTGTCCGTAGATCCAAAGGAGAACGAGCACTTGAATCCTGTATTACACCAGTGGTGAAACATGGAGTAGGATCAGTCATGATTTGGGATTGTTCTCTACGGACTACTTGGCCAAAATAAATGGTATACTTAGAAAAGAAGATCTCGTCTCAAACATGATTAATCAATGAAAACTCCATGTTCCAGTACGATAATGATCCAAAGCACACTGCAATGATATGTCATGAGTATTTTGAAGAATTGGAACACAGAGAGAAAAGTGTTACGAAATGGCCGCCCCAAAGTTCAGATCTCTTTAGAACTTTTGTAGAAGGAACTCGCCAAATTCGACACCAGCACTTTGGGCGCAACTACAGCATAGTTGGAGGAAAATAAAGCCCCTAACAGGAGTAAAGCTACCAGAAATAATGCCACGATTGTATGCGGTAGTAATAAAAACGAATGGCGGGCATATTGACGAATTGCAAATTGAACTTAACTTATGATTATTTTACTTTATTACTAGAAATGATAAGCACATTCTTTTAATAACTGTTACAGTTCTTTGTATAACTACAGAATAAAGGTTTATTTTATAATTAGTTTCTGACTCATTTTTGTAATATTTTAATGGTGGGTAAATATTTATGGCCGGTGGTGCATAGCGTGGTTGTTTACAATTTTCATGTATATCCAATTAAGATGATACTTAAAGCTATCAATGCTATTACATTCCGTTATTATGGTCGGAAGTTCATTAAATTCATAAAGTACGTTACTCTTACTGCTAGACATACGAGAATTAGTTGCGTAGAAAATTTTTATAACTATGATAACTTTGATAGTTGTGTACTTCATTTCATATACTACGTGTTTATAGGAGTAGTTAGGAAGTAATTTTAGCTTTACTTTATAAACTATGATAAATGCTTTATACAAAATTATTTGTCTTTCACTCATCCGGTTTAATATATACAACATAAAATCTATTGGTGTGTATCTACTACATATATGTATTTGAGAATAGTTCTCATAACACGGTTTTGCACTTTTTGTAATCGAAGTGCCTTTTCGCGAGATAAATTGTAAGATAGGCCTCTGCTCCATTATAACCTTTACAATAACCCCAGTTTCTTTATTAGCTTCTTCAACTCCTAGCTTATAACTTTGCAATAACTAATTTCGGCAACTTATTTTTCAATTAATTCACCACGTATTCGTTAGCAAGTTCCCCTTCAACTTTGCTTGTAATCTTATCTTTTGACTTCGAATCATCGCAGTCTATGATAATAGTTACGATTCTCAGATGTTGGATTCCACTTACCTCAGCTACTAATTTAACCGGGCGAATTGTTCCTGTTAGCTCCTTCCTAGTATCTGAACTTCATTGTACATTTACTGGCTTAAACAACCACTTTTTCAATAGACCTTCTTAATTTATCAGCATAGAGCGGTCTAGCACTTGTAACATCAGGTATATTTACTGGTAACTTACTAACTTTATATAACTCTGCTGTAATTTTACTCTGGTTTTTTATTGCCGTTAAACATATGTCAATCGCAAATAGTATCTCAGACTTTCACGTAACGGTTGTCGTGTTTCGCCGTGTCACACTGGTTTTTGTCCCTGACGTTTCGTGAACAACTGCGGTTCGCATTTTCAAAGGTACCTTTAAAGATGGGAAGTTTTTTAAGGGTGGGTAAACACTTATGGCCGGTAGCGTTATAAAAACTAATGGTATCTTCTACATAATATACACTAGGGTGACAGAATAAAATAGACACCTACTAATTAAAAAAAAGATTCTATTCTCGGTATATATACAAAATATTTTAAAATTTTTAAATTAGGCTAATATTTTGTCGATCCACCTTTACTTGCGTGAAGTGCTGCGAGTCGTCGTGTGGCATAGAATCTATTAAATGATTAATGGTGTCGTCTGGAATATTTAACCACTCTCCTGTAACAGCTGCCACGAGTTCTTCCTTATTGCTGGGTTTTCGGGGTCGTTTCGCCATATTTGTCTGGATTATGTGCCAAACATTCTCTATCGGATTCATGTCTGGTGATTGGCCTGGCCATGGTAAAATCCGAATCCCCTGTTCCTCTTTCCATGTGATTGTTGTTCTTGCTTTGTGGCGGGGTGCTCCATCCTCCATAAAAGTGGCGTCCTCTTTAGATAAAATGTCGTTGTCGAATATCGGTAGTAGTCCTTCTGTTAATATTTGGATCCATCCACCATACCATATCGCGCCCCACACCATGATGTTCACACCGCCGTATTTCACCGTCTGAAACAAAAATTTGTCGTCCAGTTGCTGTGCCCACGTACGACTACTATCACTGAATTGGCAGTATCTGCTTTCGTCTGAAAAAATGGCAGACCGCCAAAACTCTTCGAGCTTCGTTCGCATTTCCATTGCCCAAGCCATTCGGCGCCGTTTTTGAAACGCCGTAAGGAGAGGTTTTTTCTTTGCCACCCTTTTATACATCCCCACACTGCGGAGGTATCGCAGAACGGTGCCCTGACTTTTCTGTGAAGTTATCGCAAGCTCAGCTGTACTTTCTCGCGGTTCTCTTAACACTTGGCGCACAAGCACCCTTTTACTTCTTTCAGAAGGTCCGGCACGACCTGGTCTCGGCTCCACTGTTGTTTTTTCCCTGCGTTTAAATTGTGTAATCACACGGTTAACCGTGGACAACGGAATATTTAAAAATTTACTTATTTCACGTTGCAAAGCGCCGCGCCGCGTTCACTTTGGCCAACGATGCGATCCCGGGTGAAGTCGCTAATATCACTCGAACCTTGTAAGCGTGGCATAGTTTTAACGATACTAAACTATGACGAATTCCTTCCGATACATCTACCCCTATCCTAATGACAAGAGAAAGTTCTTAATTCGTTCTTAGAATTTAGCTGTTGACATATTTATACCGCTTTACCTGGTGTACTGTCACCCTAGTGTAGATATAACATCGACAATAAGAAACAAATGAAATTAAAAATAATATCTGGAAACAACGTTATAAGTCCGTCAATTATATCATAAGTTTGTTTTTAAAAAGCATATAAATATTAATATAAAATATTGCCTGTATATACTTACCAACATTTACAAATTTTGTAAGCGTTACCTGTTTATCAATTAAGCACCACTTCGTTATTTTTAAAAATAACAAAACAAGTATTTGCGATTACTTTGTTATTATTTTACGAAAGTTAGTTTAGTGAAATAGAGTGTTGTCCCGACTGTGTGTTAATTCTATGAAAGCTAAAGTGTGAAAAGTGTTCACATTTACAAAAAAAATATACAAAACTATTTATATTTATCATATATTTATCATATATTTTATAAATTTTACCACCAACCATTGATACTCACATAATAATTGAGTCTATATTCAAAATATTCAACTCTGTATCTAAACAGAATAGATATCTACAGTCCCATTTGTATAAAATTTTACGACTGTTATGAAAACATACAAGGACGGTGTTAAAAATGTAAGGCTCTCTTTCTTAGGACACTATTGTCACTTACATATGTATGTCTATTGTAACTACATATATCTGGGTGTCCGTTATTTTATATTTCTTTCCTAATCACGATTGCAAGGACTGTGTGGATGTACAATTCACAGGTATAGCAGTAAACTCCACTCACACAAATTAATTAACTGTTCCAGTCGGTAACACGGTTGACAATGGGAGCCCACGTGCTCTCGAAACGCTGCGTTCCGCATAATTAATTAATTTGTGTGAGTGGAGTTTACTGCTATTGCTGTGAATATTTCTTTCTTGTTTACATTTATTTTTACAGAAGGAAAATATAGTTTTTATCTAATTATATCTAGAGAACGATGATTTCAAAAAAAATATAACATTTCAGCATACACGAAATAAATATTTGTCTTCTTGAAAGCAGGCATGTTGCTTTTATAGATTTACTTAAAAATTTGTTTCGGATGAAGCGGATAAGTGTTTTATACAAAACAAATTTCATGAAAATGATTTCCTCGTGGAAAAAAGTTTGAATATGTTGTTATTAAGTAGTGTAATCTTTATAATTCCAAAAGCATGTAATATCCTTAAGAAAGCACTTCAGACACACTTGCGTGTAATAGTATTGGTGAAATACGTCTGCGTATTTAATCTGAATTGCAGTAAACATCTGTATATTTTCCAAATATATATTAATTAATAATTAATAATATTAATCAATAACTGTTTTATATTCCGGTAACCTTATTGGTGGTGATTATTGTAAACTTCTCGCCAATCTATTCACGCTTGGTATATATTGATAGCGGTCAAGCGCTGCGGTGAATAAGCGCTACGTGTAACTTTGTTGCTAAAAAGTTTCAGTAAAATATCTCCCCAGAAATTTGATATAATTTTGTAAACATGAATGGGGAATTTGTCGTAAAACAATATCAAAATCAATGCTAAAGTTTGCATAGCAGCAAATAGTTATTACCCAATAGTTCTACGCATAATGATTTGTACATTTGCGTATTATTTTGCTTGAAATTGTATTTCCGTATACTGTTTAAAATTACACAATGAATTCCTATAATATTATTTTGTTTCATAGAAATCCTCGCACAGCTTCATTTACGTACCTTGTCTTTATTTCTTGGTTACGTTATCGTTTGTTGCGATGTTACCGATACATTTTTTAGATGCAACAAATAGTTTGCAGCTCTGGTATATACTAAAAATGCATTAGACTTGCTTATTCTAGAGCAAATGTCTTCGAAAATCAAATACTAAATTCATAATCAAAACCTACGGATCAATCAATTAAATGAATAATACTAATAAAAACAATATATGTATGTATAACAAATGAATACGTAGGCTTCCACGGCCAGAGTTAATAAATTGTCATGATGAGATAATATAGAAATGAAATAAGAGTGAGGGGAGAAAGAAATAAGAAGAAAGAAAAAGAAAGAAGAAGAATGAATAGGGGGGGCGTAAAATAGAAAGAAATGTGAAAAGACTAAGAAAATGAAATAGAGACAGAAAATGGAGGGGGGAGAAAGAGAGAAAAAGAACAAAAGAGAAAGGTGGGATCTCGACGTTTCGCCTCCATCGTAGGAGTCTTCTTCAGGAGAAACAGGGGAAACCAAAGTGGCACGGTAACTGGATGTGTAAACCACGCTATAGGCGAAACCACTTTGGCAGAAGCTCTAGAGGCAAAAACCTTTCTTTTTATTTCTTTCTCCTCTTACTCTTATTTCATTTCTATATTATCTCATCATGACACGGTCCAATTCCGGAAGTAGTTCATTTATTATGTATAACAAATACTGGTTGCAGCCCAATTTAAATATTTTATACAGTCTGTTCCAAAAACAGGATTTTAAATTATTAACGCAAAAAGGAGACATTTTGATTGACCCTTACTGCACCCACTCTACAAATTAACTCAAAGCTCAAGTCGCTATAACCCCATTATTGTTCCGGCTAATTGAAGGTTAAACGAAGTATTGAATACGTTGAAGAGAGAAGATAGCGTCACAATAGACCCTCGTTTGAATACATTCATATAATCCGACAATTTTGTTGTGGTATATCCTTGCATTTTAGCGATTGTTTGCTACGTGAATTAGTGTCGCATACGACTACATATTTAAACATAGAATAACTGTACTTATTTTATGTAATTTGATGAATGGTTTTCGATTGATAGAAAATTGAGCTTCCGTAAAAGCAAACATTTCATCAATTTAAAGTAAACAAGTATTTCAGTTATCTATTTTTTTAGTGAGACAATCGCGCGAGATAACGGATGTGTCGCGGTCTTAATTAAAACTTTTAGCCTTTAATATTACTCGGAAAATATATTTCCTGCCTAATTTAATCTAAATGTTTACAATACTAAACCATTAAATTGAAGATCAGTCACCTTTGGAACTTACTGAAACGTAAATTTGCGTTAATGTTTTTTTTCGTCAATTAATTAACTTGAAAGGTTATTGTAAATGTTCCATTTATTACCATTTCAACGTGATGATCTTATACGAAGAGGTCTATTGTGACGTTATTCTCACTAATTAGCGCTCGACTACTACGACCGTGTTAAGTTTACTATCCGTGATTACTGTTTACTGTTTACTGTAGCTTGTAAATTGTCGAGTAAATACTTTGTCAACAGCGTTTAAGGATTTGATTTGTATTGGTTGTTTTGGCAATTTAAAGGTAAAATAACGGTTCTTTTGAGGATTAAAAGCATTGAACAAGTGCAGAAGCAAGTCAAGCACCTCAATGTCGCCCTCCTGCCACTCTAAAACGACAGTTTGCATGCCTCAAAATGCTTTCATCTAAAGAAGCTAATAAAGGCACCACTCCATTCTTATGTTTTCAACGTTTCCGATAAGTTAATATGTATTTGGTGTGTGTATGTATTTAGAATGTTCCTGTAGGTGTTAAATCATCTATGTACACATTTGTGAAGAGGATATAAAAAAAAGGTGAACCTATTTCCCCCAAAAACAGTTCCAGCAATTGTTCAAAGTTAGAACATTTCAACGACAACTTTAAGAAAGCTATATGTTAACTGGTGCACAGTTTTTCCTCTAGAATAAATTTCCAACCCTAACTAAGATCATAGTAGAAATAAGCACGAAAGATGCTGTATAAAAATTAGTCCAACTTCATATAAATTTACGAAACACATAATTCCAGCCAAGCGTCAATATTTTTTCTACTCGAAAAGCATAAATTTCGCTTTAAGGATTTCAGATACTATAAACGGGATAACAGGAAAGGATAAACAACAATAATTCATGCGTTCACATCCTTCATCAGCTTTCGCCAAATACCGGAAGGTTACATCGGTTGCCCTTGAGTTATTATTACGTCTGTATTCGTGACGCGTCTTAAAATGTTAGCTCTCAAAATTCATTGTGTGGGGAGGAAACTACGGAAATTCTGAACTCCGGGAAACAATAGCCTCAGGGGTGTGAACCCGAAACACCGAGGATAATAACCAAGCGCGTTAGATAAGTCACCAGGCCCGTGATGAAATTAAGTGAGATCACAATTTATCTGATTCTTATTAAAGAAATTATTGTAAGTAAAAACTACTTACATTTGCTGTCATTATGGTAATTGCATTGTAGAGACCCATGGAAATGCAACATTTGTTGTAATGAAATCAACTCATTGATATTTCATTATTTGAATTTTGAACATTTAACAAATATCTAAGTATTTTAAATGTTGTGCTTATATATTATTTGTATAAATTAGTATATAAATGAATATAATAACAATTGTACTATATCAAATTGCTAATCGTTTTTTATATATTTTAAAAAAGCGTTTAAAAAGTATCTTATTTTGTTAATCTTTGAAATTGACCGACTTGTAGTTAGAGCGGGATATAACCTATAAGACATCAAACTATAAATGTAAATAAGCCACCTTTTATCCATTTTATTATGAACTTTTCTTTTTAATAAATCTCATTTGTATGAACCAATCTGTTGTCAGTGCTCTTTCCATTTCTGTAAAAAAACCATAAGCGCTTGACACTTAAACGTACACATTTGTTTTCAATTAGCCAAATACTGTGAATACATAAGTCAGAAATGGAGAAATATATAGACTATTTTATTGAGCAATGTATATTTACGACGTCGCGCTGTTATAATGGAAAGAGTAATGATGACATAACCAACAATAAAAGACAACTCAAGAATACAATTGAAGGGTAACTTGTTTGAAGGTTTTCTAAGGTATATTTGGTTCAAGAAAAAAAATGAATTTATTTCGTACCAAGTAGATTTCTTGTATGATTCATTCGTTTCTATGGTTGTACCAATTCAAAGAGTTTCGAATTTGCTTCAGTTACCTAACTAACTTCAGTGTCAATACTTTCCCATCTATGCCAAAGGATCTTTCAAGTATAACGTATTTTAATTTCTATGATGTGGAGCTTAATGCAATACCTATGAATTATACAACCGTGCAGTCCTTGCAATCGTTGTTGTATTTACTTTTTTCGGAACGCAGCATTTCAAGAGCATATAGACTCTCATTTTCAACAAGCTATAGCTGCGTTCCGAAGAAATTATTAATTTGTGTGGTGTAGAATTTACTGCGATGCCTGTAGATAATGTAAAATAGATTACTCACCTTTTTATAAAACTTTGGTTTGCAATTTACATTTGAATATGAAAATGATGAAATCTTGCCCGTTCGTAAATAATTTTCCAAATACGGTCTTCACACGTTTAAAGCACTCAGTTGATGCAAAAATCATTGTTTTAGACTATATTGTCCGACGTTCATAACGCTTTTAGTACCAAATTTACATAAGTGTAGGCAAGTCTTAGTATTACCCTCCTCTTCGGTTGATCGCGGACAAGTTTACCAAACTTGTAGCGGGGAAGAATTCCGAAAACAGCACCATACAGAATTTTTAACTTTGCTATCAATTATGGTTTGTTTCTTAACATATTATCATATGTGCATAATCTTGGGTCTCTAATTTGAAAGTAAAGTAAAAGATAAAAAAAAAATTAATGTTGTGAGTAGCGATTTACGGTGGAATCATGCACGTTGAAAAGTATCGAGGGAGTAACAATGATTTACGAGAACATGTACTAAATAAAAAACGAATATTTACTCAGAATCGCAATTTAAATCTGTAACTTTTATAAATTGAGGCGTTAATCTACCAATCTCTGGTAAAAAGTCTCTAAAACGATATCCATAATAATTCTGTATGATCACCTTATTCTGCGTTGGAAAAGACGACATTCGTAAAACAAAAATTGGCAAATTTTTCGAATAAATACCAAAATAATACAACTTAGTGATTCCCCAACGAAAAAACGACTAAAACATTTTTCACTGTTTCAAGTCTTAACACAATGAGCCGTTGTGAAATTAATTCAAATTCAAAATAAAATTCACGCGATGTTAAGTCCTTTGTATTTTCAAATTTTACTTATTTTATTTATTTTTTTGTCGAGAAATTTATTTTATTTTATATATTTTCTGCTAACAAATATATATATATATATTCTTCATGTTTTTACAAGTCTATGTGTTAGTATTGATATTATTACTTTGTTTTTGTTGTTTATTTTCACTTTTGCATTTAGTATATATATTTTTTTATTTTATATTTTTTATATGTATATTAGATACTACATATGTACGAGATATGCGCCATAAATTGACGGCTTGACAGGTTTATACAGGTTCAAGCGTGTTCAAACTCCGCCACGGCATGCATGCGCATACACGGAGCCTACGCTATAAATATGATGGTCCGAAGAATAATACTTTCTAGTAGCCAGCCAACCAACGTTACTAGCGCATGAAAATTTCTGAAGCAAGGTCATCAAATTTTTAACAAAAGAAGGGCATACGCCTAATCACATAAGACAACGTTTAGAAGGCGTTTACGGTGATTCATCTCCTTCATATTCCATTGTAGAAAGTGGGTAAAATGTTCCCGTTGGGAAATCCCTGGAAGATGCTGAACGGTCGGGTCGACCAATTCAAGTGACAACGCCTCAACAAATTTAAATTATTGAAGATTTAGTGCTAGAGGATCGCCGTTTGACAGTGAGGGAATTAGCAGTGATAACAAACATATCCAGCAAGTATTCGCCGAATTCTCCATGACCATTTAGATACGAATAAAATTAGGGCAAGTTGGGTACCGCGAACTGATTTTGGAGTCCATTTTCACAGGGGATGAAACAATGGTTCTGTTTTAGGAAGATCTATCGAAAAGGGAATCCATGGAATGGCGGCGACCTGATTAACCTCGTCCCAAAAAGGCGAAAGTCGTTCGATCAACGAAAAAGGTGATGGCCACAATATTAAAGTGCGTAATACAACATCCATAGTATAGTCCGGATGTGGCTCCTTGAGATTTGTATTTCTTTTCTAATTAAAAAAAAAGACCTTGGGGGACTTCGTTTTAAGGACGACAGTGAGTTGCAAGCAGCTGTTATATAAGATTTCGACGGAAAACAGATTATTTTTACAAGGATATTGAGTTACTAATTAATTATTGTAATAAATGTATACAAGTTAGGGAAGATTACAATGAAAAATAAAATTTCTTATATCGTTTTAAGTTTCTTTGTTCTATATCAAGCCGAGAATTTATAGCGCCTACCTCGTATACATTCAAGAAGTCACAATATTAATATACCCATCACATGTAACCTCTTCGGAGTGCATATACCGAAGGCTGTCGGTATATACAAATGTGCTCGCTCTGTTATTTGCGTACACGGTCGGTCTCTCGTTGGTCCGTCGTCGGGATATTAGCAACACGCGGTTTTACAACCCCTTCGGAGCATATATAGCGATTTTCTTTTTAAGTACAGTCCGTACACCCGGTAATCGTCGTCATCGGAGCAATTGAAGCCTTTTTTACATGTCCGCGCACTAGATCTCCCGAGTGGTCGTCGGAGCAATTGTGGCTTTTTTGCAAGTCCACATACTTGATCTCCCAAGTCGCTGTTGGACCAATTGTGACTCGTTTTGCAAGTTTACACACTCGATCTCCCGAGTAGCCGTCGGAGCAAACTAGCGACTGGCATCGCATACACACACACATTTGACCTCCAGTTACAAGGAGGCTTAATAGATTTTTTCAATACTTATGACATGTATGAACTTTACAAGTTAAATGAGCGTAGCTGCTATCGGCTATCGACTCTACCGTTTTCCTTGTCCGTGGGCACTTCGCACACTTGCCGGTTGATGGTCTCTTTCCTTCTACAAAGGGACAATAGCAAAGAGCTATGGAAATATTTAACATATCGTGTTATTTCTATTGCGAGAACGCCTTGGTAGCTCGGACATTACATACTCTTGTAGTGAGATCGGGTATTTTTGCGCAGCCTCTAAGAGGTAGGGTTGGGTTCCTCTGTAAATACACATATAATGAAAGTACATGACTCTCCTACAAACACGAATCAATGAAAAAGGGTTAAGTCAAACCGAAGCAAAGCAGGTACATAGGACCTGGATCCCACAAAGAGACACGTAAATAAGCACGAGTACGCTTATCAAAAAGACAATTAAATTGGGTGGGTCCCCTATAAAAAGGTACTAGTACATGCAAAATACATATACATTATTGCATGTCTTTATAAAGCTTCTGCGAAAGCCTTACAAGAAAGACATTAAGTACAATGTATGTAATGCACAAGTGTACCATGCTAATGTACATATATGTAGAAAGCTCAAATAACTGCAATTATTCCACATGTAATATTTTCTGTTATACATAGTATCTGTACATACGTAGTGGGTGCAAGGTATTCTCTGGCAAGTTCGGAGACCACACCAGCATCTTCAACTACATCGAACAGACAGCACCGCTGTCAATGAGGACCGACAAAATTCGGCCCGTGTATAGCTTTGTTAGGGGTTACAACGTAATAATTCCCAACGGCGAAGCAATAAAGGCATATGCAAGCAAATCGAGACGCGGGATTTTCCGCTGGTTCGCGGAAGCCCCGAAAACCTCAAATGGCACAGGTATTGGAATTTGGAAAGATGGAGAACCGGATGGCGAGGCTATCAGTCTAGGGGTCTCCTGCTCCATCTTTCAAGCAGAAGTAATTGCCATCCAGACATGTGCAGAGAACTCTCTGAACTACGCACATGACCTGGAAGCGGTGGAAATCGTATCGGACAGCCAAGCCGCTCTTAGGGCGCTACAAGCTATCAAGTTTGACTCCGAAGTGGTGTTGGGGTGCCATAGAAGGCTGCAACAACTGGCGGAACATCGCAGCGTTACGCTGAGATGGGTGCCAAGCTACTCGGGGATCAAAAGGAACGAAATAGCTGATTTTCTAGCAAAAGATGCCAGTGGACGACCATTCTCAGGTCCTGAACCGACGTGTGGGAGTACCTATGGCAGTATTAAGACCTACGTTAGATCCGAGCTGGCCGCCAATCACCGGTCCTATTGGAACGGTGTAAACGGTTTAAGACACTGTAAACCTCTCGGGATTGATCCAGGTGAGGGAAGACTGTGTAAGGCAGTCCTAATGACCAGGACCAGACTGAGAGCACTCACAGCGATCTTAACTAGACACTGCGCACTGAATAAACACATGCATCGCATGGGTCTAGTAAACTCTCCTTCATGTAGAAAGTGCGGGAGAGCAGAGGAAACTCCTGTGCACCTTCTTGTCGACTGCCCTGCAGTCTGCAGAGAAATACAGGTTCACCTTGGGGATGCTCAGCTTGACGGACCCAAGTTAGGAAAATTACCACTCGAGCGGATTATGGACTTTGTTGCTGAAGTACAACCCGGTCGAGTGTGGTAAAATCACATGGGTGCACAATAGGCGAGGTACTGGCCGAGTTTACTCTTTGGGGGTTAAAGCTTCGCCCACGAAAAAAAAAAATCTGTACACAAGCTAAGATTGGAAACCGCAAGTATATTTGATTTTAGATGTACACTTCGTATGCTAAGCATAGATTGCCAGTAGATATGCAAGACTTGCAAGTCCTGTTATTTGTCTTCTTCAATGCTGGATAACAATCTTAGAAACAAAGATTTTTTTTAATGCATTTGTTCTTAGATGTTACATACGATCATTTCGTCCGATATCTTCTCGGATTTATTTTAGTTGCAGTAGTATAATCATAATAGTAATATAATTATAACAATATTTGTATTTATTACCCAATAGACTGGAAACGTCCAATCACAAGATAAAACAAGGGTTTCCCTTCCGAATTATAATGAGAAGCTGTATACAATTACTACATGAGTAACGATTGCAAAAAATGTTATCAAATGTAACTTGATTTCAAACTTAATAACGCAATATTACTGTGGCAAACACTTGACAATCATTTAATTATAATGCACGTTTATGGAGGAAGAACACTGTTCAGTAAAATGTATAAATAACTTGAATCTGTAGTTTTGGCATAACAATTGCGTTAATTTTTGAATAAACAGAAACATACGCACGAACAATTGAATTAGATTAGATGCACGCTCGTCGTTAATCTTTCTAAAGCATTTCGCGTCGTCAGTGTAGCATTTGTGCGGAAGTTCATGCATCCGAAATTCAATGCAACAGAAAATTAATTAACTAGTTTTCGAACTATGTGGAGCCCCATGTAGCAATTCCATGCTAATAAAACTCGCACAAGACCTAGCTGTTTCTGGATGTACATTTGGAAACTTTTGTCGAATCCCACACTTATCATATGGCCAATGTAAAAGAGTAACTTAAACGTAAAGAGTGAAGTTTACAAACTTGGATCCAATCTGATAGCATAGTAAGCGGATGTTATTTTACAGATTTGCTTACTCCTCATCAAACTATCCAGGGCACATACTTATAACAGAGGCACCACACAACCGGGAAGCAGTTTGTTTTGTTTATAATTATTATACCATTTTAGCTATTTTGCGGTATGAATCAGTTCTTCTCAGAGCTTTGATTTGAAAATTATAAGATTATGCAAGAAAATTACAAGTACAAATACTTTAGGTGAACTGAAATTACAATTATGGATGCAGAACCAATACTGCTGAAAGTACAGGTGTGTATTCTTCTTCAAAGAAACGAGAAAAAGCAATTCACTTGAGTAATCCTGAAAACAGATAATTTTGAATGTTTCTAAAAAGATTGTAACGGATACCCAATGCGAGAAAAGATGACGATGAAGCAGATTTCCCAAGTATTAGGTAGCTGTCCGTAGTTTTAGAATTCGATCCGAGTCACGCCAAAACTATGAAGATAAGCCAGAAAATGTTTCTAGATAGTCACGCTAAATGTGAGTTAGAAAGTATTCGCAAGAACTACTATGAACTAGCGGAGGGAATTCAAAAATTACAAAATGATTCGTCGTCGTTTGTAGATTCTGTTCAAATTGTGCATGATGTTCACTCATACCTATGTACGGCGGAAGGCGAAAAAGTGAAAGTAATACGGAAATTTGAAAGTGTTATTGACAAGAATTCAGATTTTCTCATACTAAGATAAATTTGTGGAAGTGCGTCGAAAGATCCTTTAAGTTGTTACAAAAAGGATTATTTTAAATTTGCAAATATAACACCAATAGATGTGGAACGGTCGCTTTCATCATTAAAGATATTTAATCCGCACGTCGTACTCATTTGACTGAAACAAGTGTGGAAACAAATCTAATGATTCTGATATTTAATAGATGTGATTTCATGGAAACTTCTTAAAACAGTGAGTGTTTCAAAACGTTATATAACATATTTTTTATCATTGTTTTATGTGTAGACATTCCTGCGTTTGCATCGCCTATGCTCACTCATGAAAGTTACGACCATAAATGATACGAGTACGTAAACGTTACTGAAGACTCGTCCTCATAAGGCCGTTCGGCCTCTCCACGTTGTTCTCCGCACTGCACTGTAACTTGGTCCTCTTTGCCGAGACTAATAATTACTCTACCTGCTCCGAATTTGGAAATATTTGCTTCCTTTTTCGTTAATTTCATGCGTCATTTTATGTGGTTCACACTCTATATATTACAAGAACCTCAATAGTAGAATACTTTCGCATGAACATATAAAAGGTATTGGCATATAAGCTTACAATGCGTTAACATGTAGACAACAAACTAAAAGTGCAAGTTTTTATTAGCAATTAATAACTCTTTCAAATACTTGCCAATGAACTTGGTTGCCTACATATCTACTATATGAAATGTGTGAAACAGACCGAGGCGACGCGACGATGAAAGTGTAGCGCAATTAACATAACGTAAAAGTTTCCAGTGCAATTTGGCTCAAATCGGGCGTTAGTAATTTTAAATAAACACGGTCGTTACTTACTCTGTTAGTAGGGAATAATATCCGACTTTAGACTACCTGCATAGTAGTGTGTACAGAGTAAATAGGGGCTTTCATAACGTTTAATATTAAGTAGCGGCACTGCTACTCTCAAATGAGTAAAATTATGAAGTAGACCAAACATTTACTATTTGGAGGCATAATTTCTAACCAAATATGATAGAAAGTTTGATTTTACAATTAACTTTGTATACCGTGGCTGCTTTTATTAGTAAGTATTTCATGTGATAAGGCATACAAAATTTGCCATTTTCAGTAGTTATTATGAGCTTAACTTCCCCAAAGTATATCTTTGCCGCTAAGTAGCCTACTGACTGCATTGCTTTTTCCGTTACGAAAATTTATCTAGAGAAATTTACTTTGAAGTAATACAGAAAAAAATTATTTTCGCAGTTAGCACTGTGAGAATTAATAATGCATGATTTCAACAAGTTCATTATTCCCCGAAATGTCCCGCATTACCTAAATCCAATATTCCCATATCCTTAAATAGAACGCATTAAAGAAACAGCGTCGTCGCTTAAGTCTTTAAACCTCCTACTAGAAGAGCTTTTCTTCCTCGGAGACGCTCCAAGCGTCAAGTATTTAATGATGACAGGGTTAGCTATAGAATGTAACAAGATTCGTATCGAAAGTAGTAGATCTAATTGAATCTTATTATAGTCTAAGATAGAAACCCATAACAAAGATTTTTAGCATTTATTAAATTAGAATGAACTACGGTATTTTATCCGATATGTTCAACTTCATTAAAATAATTTCTGTAATGAAAGCGTACTAATTATAATACATACTGTTTCTTTTTTGGGGAAACGCCGCTACCACTGGTTCAAATAAAAGACTGTATCTTTCTTGAATTTCTATATTATGGTGTACGAGTATTGCTCTGCAGCCGCATAAGGCTAGAGCTGCAGTAGAACTCGGAAATGGTATACGAGATACAAAACTTCAACCGCACAAGGCTGGAGCTGAAGTCGAACTCCCTCTATGTATTATTCAATTGCTTATATATTACATTACTAACGAGCAAATTATCTCATTAGCAATTAGTGAAATGTCTGATGCCTGTGTGGATGGGGCTACAATAATGCGATGAGGTCATCGTAACAGACAAAGAGTTAATATTTACTACTTAAACTTAACTTATTATCTAGAGATTACATACAATACCTAAATTACGATTCATAAGTTATGACATACTAAATATACATGTAATTAAACTATTTAAGTATCATTATAGATACAATCTAGCTAGTTGCTCAGATTATACCGAACACATACATTACCGTTATTTTCGACTAAAGAAAATTCAATTTGCGCACACCTTCGAGTATTCCGTCAAAATCCTATGAATGGTACTTCGAGAAACTTTATCAATCAGAGTGCAAAGATCATCCAGAGTGATTGGCCAATTTCCAGGCACGCGGCTCTTTCGTTGGAAATTGATGATCCTGTGCGTCTTCCCTCGTCCTGAATTACAGTACGACATGCTGCAAACTTCTTATATCACTTGCAGAGATCTTTGACATCCGTAAGACGACTCGTTACACACTACCGTCAATTAGCAATGAATTTCAACCGGTTTAATACCTTTTACGTGAAAAAATCGAATAACTACGCGAACTTCACATTTGCTGGTAGCATCAAGCGAAAGCTTTATTACAAACTGCTGCCAGAGAGATGCATGCAGAGAGTGGGAGTGGAAGAAGCAACTAACACAATAGTGTAGCCGACAGCCGAATAATAATTTTTAACTTTGGAGACCTTACTTTTGAGACTACCTTCGTACCTTCAAACATATACATTGGTAGCCACTTTGAAATATGTCGTAATGTTTGTTATTTTCGATACTATTTCTTATTTACCATAAATACATACATGAAGATTCCGAAGTTGATTCCTTCAATTGCATTTTATAATATAAATGTTATTTTCGTTCGTCTCCGGTAGTAAAGTAGAAAAGCATGCAGTTTATTTCACAACTTTGAATTTGATTACGTACAGATACGTATACAGATTATTCATATTGCGCTGTGTACTTTTTCCATTTTCAGAGAGCTAAAGGTGAATATTTCCCGTATATTTCACATTTCTCCCGCCTTTATTAGAATATCTACCTGCGGAATCACGAAGGAAAATTGGACTCTTCCCTTTCTATGTGAGTCGAAGTTAAATCAAGTCTGACGTTTTATACATCGCAGAAAAGTTTCACTGGAAACAGAGAACTCATACGATATTTCTTGAGAATATATTTCTGATTTACCTTTTAACAATAGGTTCTCTTCTTCTAAGAGAAAACTATTTGTATATCTTACGATAACCAAATATTTAATACATATACGAGAGCCTTTGTGGTGTATCTATCAGTTCTACTTTTTACTACCAGATGATTACGTAAGCAAAAAGTTCTCATTTATGTCATTCAAAGTACTCTGGAAACAATTTTAGATGTTAAAGGAGATATCGATTTCAAATTCAGTAACATTGAAGTTATTATCCTCTAAAATAATGAAAGTTGTAGCAGTGAAACGCTAGGTTTTACAGTATCGTATATATATCAAAAAGTTCCAACATCCCAATAGAAATTTAGTATAATAAAAAGTTTATTACTTTCAACCGAAGTATTCAATTATCCTAAAACTAAGTGGCACCAAGTACTCCTGTGACTCGAGCAACTTTAACATTTCTCCCATGAAAAAAATTTAAAGTTTTATGTTTCAGAATTGTTCATTTTGCTTATTTTGCGGCATTGACCGGCATGGTCGTATGCGCTACCGTGATGCTGCTTTACTTCTTATAATTTACAACTCTCGTCAATTTCATCATCGTTTTGGAGTGATTAGTTAGTATAAAATGAATACGTAGGCTTCCACGGTCAGAGTTAGTAATAAACGGACTACTTCCGGAATTGGACCATGCCATGAAGATATATATATATATATATATATATAGAAGTAAAATAAGAGTAAGAGGAGAAAGAAATAAAAAGAAGAAGTATCAAAAAAAAAGGGTGCGGCCTGCGTGAAATAGAAAGAAAGGTGAAAACAGAGACAGAAAAAGGGGGTAGGGGAGAACGAGAGAAGAAAGAACGAGAACAAAGGAGAAAGGCGGGATCTCGACGTTTCGCCTCCGTCGTAGGAGGCTTCTTCAGGAGAAATAGGGGAAACCGAAGTGGCAAGGTAACTCGACGAGAAAACCACGCTAGAGGCGAAATCACTTTGGCAGAAGGTTACGGTGACTCGGCGTGTTAACCGCGCTAGAGGCGAAGACCTTCTGAAGGCCTCTCTGGTTTCCCCTATTTCTCCTGAAGAAGAGAGATCCCACCTTTCTCTTTTTTTGTTCCCTCGTTCTCCCCCCTCCCGCCCTTCTGTCTCTCTTTCCTTCTCTTACTGTTTCACCTTTCTCTCCATTTCACGCATCCCCTCCCCTTTTTTTCATACTTCTTCTTTTTATCTCTTTTCTTTTTTCTTTCTTTCTCCTCTTACTCTTATTTCATTTCTATACAGATATACATATATCTCATCATAACACGGTCCAATTCCGGAAGTAGTTCGTTTATTACTGATTAGTTAGTATAATTACCTTCAAACTAAACATCACAAATTCTTTCGCACGCTAAGAATATGACAAAATAACTATGAATCTTTTCAAATAAACTTCTACTACAATATTGTTGTATTTTATCACAATTACACTTGTACGAATACTACAGAGTTGTTGGAAACGATTGTTATACAAACTGCAACAATTTCTTTTCAGTTTAATCTTTAAACATTTCCCTTATTGCAGAGACATTTATATATTTCCAATTATTGCTTCTCAAGTTGTAAAGTAGAAACTTTTTTAAAGCTTTTCAATAGAGAAACTTATTTAGAACTTCACTTGTAATTACACATCTAATAAAGTTTTGACCATTTCAAAAATTGAAGAATCTGAAAACATAGATTTCTCCATTACGCACAAAATGTAATAAAATAGAAACAAGCAGCATAATAACGAAAATAAAAATGTATCTTTCAGAAACCTGTGGTACGCTACACATTTTATCTCCTTATAGTCCATCTCCCACTTCTTTAATAATTCAGTGACCTTAGTTCTCAGCACAGGCCGTAAAATGAAAACCTGGTGGAAAGATATACTTCCAAGAAAAGATGGTAATAAAATCAGGGTTTATGTTCTCGAAGATGGATTTCTAGAAAAATGTATTGAATTTAAAAGCGTTGATAGGAGGATTACGTAAGGAATCTTTAATGGTATTGCCGATGCTCTGCATTACAAAGAAGATTGACCTGAATTATTTACACATTACTTAATGTTAATGAATTCAAATGCTGATATTGATCTTTCAATGATACATACATAGAGCAGAAGCTTATAGAGATAAATTTTAACAAAATTAATATAATTTGTGGTTCAGATATTTATTTATTCTCTTCAAAAGCTGCTTGATAGGAAGTTCGGTTTGTAAAACTAAACTTCACACATTGCTGACTCGAAGCAATATTACAATTTACAAAATTTGTATCTTCTTTTTGGATGTAGATTTTTCATTATTCATACCACGTATTAGCTTTATGGATAATTTAAAATTAAATTGGTCGGAAATGATAGATAGCGTTTTCTTAATAGACAACAGGCAAATGAATTGCACTACTTTTTTTATGAGCTTCTAAGCAGTTTGGTATGTAAATTTATGTAACTAAAATTGCTTGAGCTAGTGGAATTTTGCGAATGGTTATTTGTTCAAGGTGAATATCTACTTTTTTGGTAGAAAGTTACATAGTTAAAGTGCTATACGCCTTGCATTTGGTGTATGTATTATTTCGGTGAAATCTGGTAAGAGGTGGAAGGGGAAACGACAATCTAAAAACGTGACTAAAGAAGTAGAAGCTTAGATTAAATGTAAAAAGTAGTTTTTAAACTATTTCTTTGATGAAATGGGCGGATAACGTTTAATATTGCTTACTTAAGATAGCAGGAAGAATTAAATGTGTTCGACTCCACGTCTCTCATAGTTTGGTACACCTTATCGCATGAGATGAAAACTGGTAAGATGACATAATTTTGTATTAGTGCCAGGATTTTTAAACGAGCTTAATTAACTCTTTAAAAATGTTTACCATAAATCCCATAGCGTATATCACTTTACCTAGTTGTTTTTTTATAATAAAGTACGATATTTTGCATCTTCTTCCCCTGTTTAATTCCTATATCAGATTAAGCAATAACTGAAACACTTTTAGAAGTCTAGTACACTTTGCAACCGCAAAACAATAATAAATGTAGTTTAATTATTTTCTTTAATTTGCTTACCGTGCAACAAGGGTAGTTTAAAAAATTCCGTCAACGGGTAGAAACTTTTCGTAATGTATGCAGTAAGTTAGATGTAATAATGATCCAGAATATTCATATGTACGTGTATATCAACGTATGCTCTAAATATCGTGTTAGATTATTCCGCGTGCCACACGTCTTAGTTCAACGGCAAGACAAAGGACGAATATAATGTCAATAGAGAAAACGCGAACATTAATTTTCGAGTACCTCAGTTCATATGATGTAGGTACTGATTCATACTTCAAGATATGACCGTTGCGCGTAAGAAAAGGTACGAGGAACAAAATTCCATATGCGTGCATAATTCATACGAGGCTCACGAAGGTTGAAGTGGATTCATCGGTCGGCAAGGGCAACCTTTTTTATGGTCACTGTTCAGACGTCTAGCAAGTCAGGCGGTTTTGCAAAAATGGATAAAATCGAATTTCGTGCAGTGATAAAACACTTCTGGATGGTTGGGAATACGGCCACGGAAATTCGAATATTTTGCTAGAGGTTCATGGAGGATGTACTCCATTGTTCTCGACCACCAGCTTCGAGGTGAGCGAGTTCAAACGTGGCTGCACAGGCACAAGTGACGAACCACGCAATGGACGCCCAAAAACTGCTACCAACGATGGAATATTCGACAAGATTGATGATGTGTTAGCCGATCGCCGATTGAAGCTGAAAGAAATAGCAGAGGCCACAGGCATCTGTGAAAAACGCGTTGGCCATATCCTACACGAAATGAAAAAGCTTTCGCCGCGAATGGTACCGCGTGGAAACGAAATCGGGTAACCGTTTTTCCTTATGCGTTTCATAACCGCGGATGAGACTTGGATCCACCACTACATACCGGAGACCAAGGAACAGTTAAAGCAATGGACTCTTCCGAGCGAATCGGCTCCAAAGAAAGCAAATACCGTTCCATTGGCCGGGGGGGTCATGGCGACCATTTTTTGGGATTTCCAAGGCGTAATCCTTATCGACTATCAGCAGAAGGGAAGGACGATTACGGGGCAATACTACAGCGATTTATTGATCCGATTCGATGCAGTATTGAAGGAGAAACGGCCTCCTTTGCAGCGGAAATAAGTTGTTTTCTACCACGACAATGGCTCATTCATCCCGCATCATCGTGTCCAAATTGAATAAGTTGCGCTACGAATTAGCCTCTCATCCTCCATATTCACTGGACCTCGCCCCCAATGACTTTTTCTTCTTCCCAAACTTGAAAAAATCACTGGGAGAAAAGAAACGGTCAAATGAGATCATCGCCGCTACAGATGGCTATTTTGCAGACATCAAGACATTCTACTTTTCCGACGGTTTAAAGAAAGTGAAGCACCCTTTGATAAAGTGTATTGATCTTCGACGAGACTACACGCAAAAATAAAAATAAAAGCTACACCAATACCGTGTTTTCTTGTCGATTCCGGAAACATTTCAGGTCGCCCTCGTATACATGAAATTGAAAAAACCAATTTAAGTGGTGTAGAATTTAATTTATTTTCTTGAATTAGCATAAGTGATATTTATTAGTATATTATTACATTGTACAATTACATAATTTCCACATAAGTTAACTACATAAACAATTACAATGAAAAAGTTCTCAAGAACAAGTTTCGTGCTCGAGATGGCCGTCCACGTCGAAAACCGATGAGAGCGTGGAGAAGGCACATTCTGTGTTAGCACGAGGCAGGCGGTTGACTCGCAAGATGATTGCACATATGGTCAGCATGAGTAAGGATACTGTGGATCAAATTGTAACAAAGGAATTAAGCATGCGAAAAATGTGTGCAATGCTGGTGCCCAAGAACTTATCTGATTAACAAAAGGAGAATCGCTTCTCCATCAGCCAAAAACTGCAGGCCGAAGGAACCGGGCATGAACAAATCCCGAGTCAAGTCCATCGATCATCCTTTTTGATTCTTGTGGAATTGTGCAGCCCAAAGCCAGATAGTGTAATCAAATCTTTTATTGTGAGGTCCTTGAACGTTTGTGAGTTTTGCGTGTATGACCTGACATTGCCAGCTCATGGATCTTATATCACGATAATGCTTCCAAACACAGCTCACTGTCAGAGAATTTTTGTCAGAAAAACATTTCAGTCCCCCTACACCCGCCCTCTAGTCCAGACATGCCTCCATGTGATTATTTTCTTCTCCCAACGCTTAAGTTGAAATTGGAAGTTCCCATTGCGGAACAATAAACAGCATCCAAAGAGTCAAACCAAACCAGTTATTATCTAAGAATACATTGTTTAATCCTGGAAATTGCTTCAGTTATAATATTTGATGCTTTTCGTAACATATCCGAAGTTGAAATACGAGGCTACAACGGTCGATAGCAGGATTCGCTTATGCAAACTATAATAGAACTCTAATGAATCTAACGATGGAAACTGAAAGTTCTCGCTCACGTTTAATTTGTCAGATTTCTACGTGCCTAAACTTAGTGCCTATGGATTTATCGTCTACCCATTACATAGTTTTTCCACGCACAAAATTAATGGGAGTGAACAATGAAAGATTATCGACGTTAAATTGAATTATTAATTAGTTTGAATAATGTTAAACGCACTTTAGGTCGGTAGACTTTATACTAATTGCGGAAACGTTGTTCCAGTGTTTAAGTACATACGTATTACAACTTAGTATTAGAGGTAGAAATATTCATAATATACACTAGGGTGACAGAATAAAATAGACACCAGGTAAAGCGGTATAAATATGTAAACAGCTAAATTCTAAGAACGAATTAAGAACTTTCTTTTGTCATTAGGATAGGGGTAGATGTATCGGAAGGAATTCGTCATAGTTTAGTATCGTTACAACTCGCTTACAAGGTTCAAGCGATATTAGCGACTTCACCCGGGGTCGCATCGTTGGCCAGAGTGAACGCGGCGCTTCGCAATGTGAAATAAGTAAATTGTTAAATATTCCGTTGTCCACAGTTAACCGTGTGATTACACAATTTAAACGCAAGGAAAAAACAACAGTGGAGCCGAGACCAGGTCGTGCCGGACCTTCTGAAAGAAGTAAAAGGGTGCTTGTGCGCGAAATATTAAGAGAACCGAGAAGAATTATAGCTGAGCTTGCGACAACTTCACAGAAAAGTCAGCGCACCGTTCTGCGATACCTCCACAGTGTGGGGATGTATAAAAGGGTGTCAAAGAAAAAACCTCTCCTTACGGCGTTTCAAAAACGGCGCCGAATGACTTGGGCAATCGAAATGCGAGCGAAGCCCAAAGAGTTTTGGCGGTCTGTCATTGTTTCAGACGAAAGCAGATACTACCAATTCAGTGATAGTGGTCGTACGTGGGTATGGAGACGTTCGTCACAGCAACTGGACGACAAATTTTTGCATCAGACGGTGAAATACGGCGGTGTGAACATCATGGTGTGGGGCGCGATATGGTATGGTGGAAGATCGCAATTAGTAATTTGCGACGGAAACATAAATGCGGCAAAATATATCCAAATATTAACAGAAGGACTACTACCGATATTCGACAACGCCATTTTATTTAAAGAAGACGCCACTTTTATGGAGGATGGAGCACCCTGCCACCAAGCAAGAACAACAACCGCATGGAAAGAGGAACAGGGATTCGGATTTTACCATGGTCAGGCCAATCACCAGACATGAATCCGATAGAGAATGTTTGGCACATAATCCAGACAAATACGGCGAAACGACCCCGAAAACCCAGCAATAAGGAAGAACTCGTGGCAGCTGTTACAGAAGAGTGGTTAAATATTCCAGAAGGCACCATTAATCATTTAATAGATTCTATGCCACACGACGACTCGCAGCACTTCACGCAAGTAAAGGTGGATCGACAAAATATTAGCCTAATTTAAAAATTTTAAAATATTTTGTATATATAACGAGAATAGAATCTTTTTTTTTAATTAGTAGGTGTTTATTTTATTCTCTCACCCTAGTGTACATGTTCATTCACAACGAACGCCTGTTTAACGTATCCCTAAAAGTTAATGAAACTATCTTTTTGAAATTTTGACAAATGAAATTGTCAATAGAGATGAGTTTTATTTCATAACATTGATTAAACCGGAAACGGTTGTGTAATCATACGGTTAACTGTGGACAACGGAAAATTTAAAAATTTAGTTATTTCACGTTGCGAAGCGCTGCGTTCACTCTGGCCAACGATGCGACCCCGGGTGAAGTTGCTAATATCACTCGAACCTTGTAAGCGGGCCATAGTTGTAACGATATTAAACTATGACGAATTCCTTCCGATAAATCTACCCCTATCCTAATGACAAGAGAAAGTTCTTAATTTGTTCTTAGAATTTAGCTGTTTGCGTATTTATACCGCTTTACCTGGTGTCTATTTTATTCTGTCACCCTAGTGTATATATATCAAATATAGAAGTTATTCCAAGAAAACTGTAATTTATACGAAACAAAGAAATCTAACCAAAATCTTTACAAAAATACTAACGAAATGAAATGGAGTCCACAATACTTCCTTTGTCACAGTGATTTAATTAATAACTAATAATCATTAATGGTCAAATTAAAGGTAAGTACAAAATAATATAGAGGCATTTCTTATAGAAAGTAAGGTCACCTTAGGAATCCCATTGTAATGTTACTAAAAAAGGCCTTATACTAAACTAATCATAGGAGTAAGGCTAATAGTGGGGCATGCACAAGGTATTTTATGCATATTGACAATCTATATTAGAGTACTGCAGAAAATGGAACAGCTGTGAGTATTCTCATTTCGGATTCAGGTGTGATCCTTCATGTATGGGCATAGTGCAGGTGTTTTACGAATCTGACTAGGTGGACCCCTATAGGAGTCTAACCGAGACATATGCATTCTTTCAGTAGCTATTTGTGCAAACTTGCATTCAAAGTGATAATGGTGCGGTTTGTTTTAGGAAAACACTTTTCAATGTCATAATATATTCAACAATTAACAATCTGAAACCTCTTGTGCCACTACCGCGTTATTTGATTCATTTAATTTTTGTAAAAAGGTACTAGAAAATTTTATGGCGTGAAAAAATGAGATTAGAAAATTATCTATACAGCAAATGGCCATCATTGTACACTATGTCATTTAATACGAGCTGCGTAATTATTCTAATAATTCGAACATTCTTACAAGGTAATAATTGCAATTATTAATCCATTCATTGATTAAAAAGATATGTTAACATCAAACATGCGTAAGGTAGTAATTACACCGCAAGTGTTTCGTTCAGTCTGACAACGACGGGCTCTAACACATTTGCGCGCTAAGATAATACGTTATTCATGCATTATTAAATGTTCGACGCTTACTTCGCGGTATAATAATGCGATTTACTAAAGGATTATTCTGCATGGATAAGTTCACCTTCGGGGCATAATAGAGGTTTCGACGTAACGTTAAACATGTGTGTAAAACTTTCAAGATGATCACTATCAGGGTTAGCGCATAAACCACGAGTTTCGTTTATGCGAGAGCAGTTATTTATAACCTGTCATCAAGTTGTTGGCAACGAAATAGTTGCGTCTCCGCGTATTCTGAATAGTATTGAAAATTTGCTTCCAATTTTAATCAAGTATGCGGTACACTGGTTCCTATACGATGAGCGGACTTTCGACGTATCGATGGTCGTAATTGTGAGTAAGAGTAGGATGAAATAAGGTTTTTATACATTAACAAAGTCTAGAGATTCTATTCTATAGGGCGATTGTGTGTCAGTATGCTAGCTCTGTCTAACGGCATTCTCTACCCTTGTTCAGCTACTACTATAAAATCCTATCATCACATCGATCATTTCAATTTGAATCGATTCAATGAAGCCTTCATTCCGAATTACTACGAGGTGAGGGGGGTGTATCGCTAGACATGCGTTATTCGTTTCAAGTGAAGCCTGTATTCGATTCATTTTCCAGCCGTCCAGAATGGAATCAATAGCTCGCAGCTTTTCACCCGATATAATTAGGAATAATCGTCTACAAGCAGACCCTCAGTAACATAATATTGCAGATTCGCTCTAACGATTTTATAAAATTTTAAGTTACTGTTCTTGTCATTAGCCATCAGATTAGAACAACTTATTAATTAACTTAAGTAATTTAGAGAACCTGATTTAAGAAATCTTATTTTAAATAAATAACTGCATAACACTTTCTTTTTATGGACTACAGTTGCGTTTCTTCTATGGTTTACAAGTTTAGGCAACCACCAAAAATAATAATAGAAAACAATATTTAATTTATAAAATGAAAAAAAAGGGGAATTCCACATTATTAAAATTATAAATTAAAAATTTATATGAAGAATAGAATAAATTAGCTATTTATAATGTATAGTCTTCCATATACCATTTGCTTTTAGTTTATGAACATGTAACGTAACCTGTGAAATAAATGAAAGAAAATGCCCTTGGTTGCAGAGCAAGCGGAATTCATGTCACTACCGCTCAAAAGTGTTTTTTGGGCACTCTCAGGAAACATGTATAAAAACTCAGCAAAAATGTTAATACTATTTATTTTTTATGTACGGATACACGTACATGAATATTATTAAATAAATATGAAAATTAAAACGTTTAATTTAAATTTTGCTTTCATCTATGTGACCTCCTCTTGATTTAATAATTGCAGCACGCAATCGAGGCATTCTCGCAATAAGTTTTGCCAGAGTTTCTTGTGTGATTGAGGTCCAACTCAATTGCAATTTGTTCCACACGTAGCTGATGTCGGAGCCGATTTCCGTACTTCTTGATCTAGTTCTTCCCATAGTAACTCGATTGGATTCAAGTCGGGGCTCTGGGGAGACCATTCCATAATTTTGAGAGTTCCTTCCTCTTCTAAATGGCGTAAATAGTCTTTACATAATTTAGAGTGCTGGGTCATTATCTTGCTGGAAGATAAAATTTTGAGCCAAAAGTCGAATTCCGGAAGGTATTGCGTGGTTCTCCAAAATGTCGCGCTAGCCTTTTTTTTTAATATACCGTCAATTTTCACAATGTTCCCTACACTAGTGCCAGCAAAACGGCCCCAAATGATTATAGAACCTTCACCATGCTTCGCGGTTGCTGCAATACTCTCTTCTCTGGCACGTTCACCCACAGATCTTCTTACGAATATGCGTCTTCGGGTTCCGAACAGCTCAAATTTGGACTCATCCGGCCAGTGTTGGTGTTCACGAGCCTATTTAAGTCGCTTATGCTTGTTTTGTTTGCGTAGTAATGGCTTTTTCATCGCAATACGTCCATGGCTCTCTGTAGGCGACGTTTGACTGTAGAAACAGTGACTAGCTTTTGGCGACCGACATTTAATTCTGCGGCTATTTCCGGGGCTGTTTTGCGTCTATTTAACTTGCTGGTAACCACTATTCTGCGATCATCTGCAGACGTTGTCGCTTTTGGCCTTCCACTCCATCTTTTATTAAGAAAACTGCCAGTTTCCCGATATTTTTTTATGTTATAGTCAACCGTAGCGTGGTGTATTTTCAGTTTTTTGGCAATTTGTCGATTACTTATGCCACTTTTATGGTAAGCTATTATAAGCGCACGTGTTTCCATACTAATTTCTCTTCGCGGGGGCATTTTAAGAAATTGTCACACGATATTTCGCTCACGACGTGAATAGAGTAAATACCACACTGCAACTGACCATAGGTTACAGATTTCACTATAATCTTCTAGGAAGGTAATTTAAACGTTATTACCTACAATCTACAGTAAATTCAGAGGGATTGTTATTGTAATTGCACCGCAATAAAAAGTTTATGGTAATCCGACCAAGTGCAGGTAAATGATAGTAAACTTTATGCGATATAATGGGTGTTTATCTTACAGAACTACATTTTAAATACGTATTTCATTTTATTATAATGTTTTTTTTGGTAAACATAATACTATATGAATAATCCATGAAAACAGGGGTGCCTAAACACTTTTGAGCGGTAGTGTATATACATTGAACGTATACCATTAACGAGCTTTGTCGAAAGTTTTTCTAGTGCATCTCGATATAGTACGAAGTTGCAGCGTCAGTGCAACCTAAGACGTCATAGGTGTTTATATGTGTTATAACTTCATAATTTAAGGAGCCTGCGTTACGTTATGCAAACTAATAAGTGCATATTTCATCTTAAAGGTGTTTCTGCTCTTTTAATGTTCAATCATAATGAATTCATTGCAGAGTTTAATAGCGGATCCTTTCGGTAAACCGAAATTCGCCAAAAGAATTGAAATAAAGCTTGGCACACCCTTTATATCTGCAACAATCCATTTCTAGCGAACTTTCAGTAAACTATTTATAGATTTGTGGCTGTAATATAAAAAGTGCACTATTTTGCTTTCCTTCTTTACAATTTAAAACTGAAGACTCATGGATGAAGACGGGTTTAAGCCATTTAAATCGTTTAAGCGATCTAATTAAAATACACTGTGTATCACAAAGACATAAAAAAATTGTAGTCCAATTTCCGCTTTTTGGAAATGTTAATATTGCTGCTCAGATGGATAATGTATACCGATGAAATATAGCATTGCATAACGACAAATAGAAGCACAATCGGTATGTATTGAATATTATAATAAATTCTGTATGTTTTTGTAAAGCTTTCGAACTTGCTTTGAAGAACATGACAATCAATTTTATGCTTTAACTCAGGTATTTTTAGTGGATTATTAAATTTTAGTTCTGAATTGGACGTTGATTTAAAAAACTATTTAGAAAATGCTACTGTTTTCGAACAAATCTCAGAAAGAATTCAAAATAAAATTTTACAAACATTGTTCTGTGTAAGTCAGGAAAAAATCTCTAAAGAAGTAAAAGAAGCTGGTTATTTGTCTCTAATAGTTAGCAAAACTACTGACCTATGAAATAAATATTACATGGCCGTGATAGTAAAAAAGCGCAATCAACTAAATACTGCCAAATCTCAAAAAATCAGTACTGCTGAATTCGCCTAGAAATTCTTCGGACGTTGTATAAGAGATTAGAGAAGGACCGAAGCTACCATAAGATAAAACCAATCTCATTACTTGTTCTAATAGCTTATGTAAGTGGCAGAGATACAAAGCAACAATGAAACGACTAATTTTATTTAAGATGAACTTGACTGTAATTGACGTGCCCTTAAGCAAATGCAAATTTTGTAATATGCGTTTATTCTTCACGGATGGAGTAATTTGGAAATTTTGTGTTTACTTTTATAAATTTGTTTTCGTTCGATGAAAAGGTTTTATAGTGTAGTGAACAGCTTTATAATCTGCTGGAATAAACTGGTCATATTTTTTGATTTAGAGACGATGAACTTATACTTACATACTGCATGACATAAAAATTGCAACACCAAAAAGGGGTGTGATCCTTTTAACTAAACTTAACAGAAACGTATTCAAAGGTAACAATTGATTATAATTTCAAAGAAAAAGAACTAAAGTGTAAAACAATTCAATTTTATTGTTATCAATAGTATGTGGCCCTTTCCATTTCAATTAGTTTTATACACCCTCATTCTTCATGGGATTGATTTCAGTAGGGCTACGGTTTCCCAAGCAACCTGTAATTCATGCCGTAGAGTTTCTAGTGCTTGTGGATAATTCGCCAAGATTCTCAGTGCTTTTTCGTATTGTGTTCCACATTGCGATTGGCTAGAGGTTGGAAGATTTGGTTAGTCATGGCAATATATTACTTGGACCTCTTCCAACCGATTTAGAGAAGTTTGTTTTACGAGGGGGCCCAAATTCACCAGAAAATGATGCGTTATTTTAAAAGAACGTATTATCCTTGAAGAAATGTACCGGTAAAGCTACGATGAAATAAAGTTGGTAGTACAGAAGTTAGTATTAGTAGTAGTTGTATGAAAAGGATGTCATTAAATGCTTATATATTCTTATTTTATATAGTTCAGAGAAATGTCTTCAACTTGCTAATTTCCTTGTGGTCCCAATTAAATAGTCAACGACCGTACACTCAGTCGAATGGACACTGTGAGTTAAAACACTGAATCTTTAACATAATAAATTCAACAAATTCATTATTACGCTTTATTCAAAAAAGACTCTGGACACGTTAATTTATCTTGTTTATCGCGAATATGTTGGATTATTTGAAAGTTTCCAATTTAAACTTAAGTTATAAATAATTTGTCGATTCCGTTATAAACTGTTTTAAGGATGGTTATAGCCTCGCTTTATTAGGAAAATATTTGCTTTTTCTCTTTACAGGCCGACAGCAACTTTCAAATATTAATTTGTGGACTTCGCATCTATATCAAATTGTAAATGTTTCTTTAATCGCTTATTTTTAAATTTAAGTTGATAGATATAATACAAAGTACGAAGAGTATATAACCTGTTACCATTATGTACTGTTACTTCACATGCAATTAATACATTTACGAAATTTAAATTAGATCTTACAGTTAATTGTATGACAAAGTATATCATACGCTTTAATGAGGATTTTTTTAACAATAAAGAGTAGATATAACTTTAGCCATCTTGTATTCGATATTTCCGTCATGTCATCTCGTACTAGTAACTAGAATGCTAAAATCTACAAGTACTTACCTATATGATTTCTTTCGAAACATATGTACTTCCATGGTGTAAAACCTTTATTACTAATTGCAGTTATATACACGGCAGGTAAGATATAATTGCTGCAGCTTAATTTTACAGCGATATATGAGCACAATAAAGTCGGAATTACCAATTACGATTCGTCTAGATTTATTTCGCTACATTTCTCTATTCGAAGCGTAAATCTTTTACAGGAGAGAAAATACGAGCAGTAAAATGCCAAGATCGTCTAGCATTGATTCAATGGTCGAAGCCGTGTGGTCTGAAACAGTACTCGAGGCTCCTTTGCCCATCGAAAAGAGGCCATCTTTAAGACCCGATCGCACTTTGGCGCTCGTATCACCGTCCGTTGGCCGCCGCATGAAGGGTCAAAGGGGAGTTAATGGTAAGTACTTTACGTCTATACCTTCACTCTTTTCAGCAAGAAAAATACAATACAACCGGCCAACGATACTGTATTCAGTCCGTTTAAGGGCAAACTATTCACAGGGAAAGAATCATATCTAGAAAGTTATGGTTAAGCTTGATTGGATCTATTAACTAGCGCTAAATAAAAACGGTCGTTTTTATACACTAATAAATAAACTATATTTTGTAAATTATCAACGGAAAGTAAATGGATACATGTACTATACAAGCTAAAAAAAATTGAGGAATTATTTTATTTTATTTTTTATTGAAAAGCGACACAATCTTTGGGCTAGCGGAGTAAATTTTCAACTTTGATATTGTGGGTTCTGGGTAGAGTACAAAGAACTCTGAATAGGTAACTCAGAGATAGTTTTTATTTATAATTTAGGAGCAATTTTTTAATGAAAAATATCAATATATTTATCATATTTTTGCACATGAACGAGGACAAATTCACTTATTAACGACCAAAAGTTATTTATTAATGTTGACCAATAGGTACGTTCAAGTTCTTGGTGAAATTAAAATAAAATAGTAATTAAATCACTCTAAAAATTCTTTTGTTGTATTGACCTCAAAGCATATATTTTTTTCTTTACTAAGTAAACCCTGTATACTTAGTATGCACATGTTATAGCAAAATTTCTAGAGTTCCATATAAAGTTTTGAACAGTATATTTGGATTTCTTAACATCCTCGGCAAACTATACAACGAAGATCATGCTGATCATGTGCTCAAAGAAACGCAAATGCAAGAAAAAAATTAATATATTTTATACAGAAAATGGCAAAACAGCGAAATTGCGAAGTTCTTTCTAAACATTGTAGTGAGTGTTAGATACTCTACTCAAGACAACTTCTGAAGTAGACATATCATTCCAACACTTCATTATCGCAGATTTTAGTTCTTCCATGCAATCGTATTTCTTATTATCGCCGTACACCTATCTTGCCAATATACCCTAAAGATTTTTTATCGGATTCAGATCGGGCGAAGGAGGAGGCCATTGTAATAAATTGATTTCCTTTTGATGATTGTCTTGCTGAAACATACAGTTTTGCATCAGCAATTGTTTACCAAACTCTATCAGGACTATTTATAATATATAAGTTGTATATAAGAATTAGAATTCATTGGCGTAAATATAAAACATATAGGGGTAAGGGTTTTATTGTTATGGGTAAAAGCCGTCCAAACCATTATACTAAAGCCACCAAAATTTCGGCTCATCGCAACCTCAGTGTTCTTGCGCAGATCGTGCCAATAATATATGAAACCTTCAGGTCCGTCCAAGTTAAATTTCTTCTCATCAGAAAATATGACGTTGTTCCACTCGAAATTCCCTCCCATATGATCTTGCGCAAATTTCAGTCTTGCCTGTTTATGTGTCTTTTTTAAAGGTGGTTGCGAAACTTTTTTAGCCAACAAAAAAGTTTATTGCCGGATAAAATTTGTTGTACACGTCTGATTGTAACTGATAAATTTAAATTACATTCTCTTTGTTGCGCGGCTACATTACCAGAAGAGGCTAAACGAAATATCGATTAGAGCTGTCTTCGAATTAGATTTTAATTACTCCCCTTAGCGATTTTTGTTTTATTGTACGAATTGCTCCGCTATAGAGAATTATATATTTATAATGAAACAATAGTATTTCTTTGCTTATAAAATTCAAGAAAATCTTGCAGAAAATTTTAAAATATTTATTAATTAGAGAAGTTGTTTTTGTTGTTTGGGCTATATTTTTCATCATTGTTTGTGAATCATCAATACACTTATGTCCGACGTTTCAGCAGTCTTCGGGGTGTGTAAGCCCCGAGAAGGGCTGAGTATATATTTGCCGCCAGATATCCATACGTTCGATGATTTGTGTGCTGGACGTATTGCTTATATTCCTTTTTTCTATTGGTGAAACTGTCCGTATCGATGATTGAACTCCATTATTATTGTTCTCGATTCTCGTATTGCACCTGACTTTACCACTAAGCCAAAAGAGATGATAATAACTACTGTGTTAAACCTATATTCAAACTACAATTTCATTAACATTTTCTTAACTTAAGACTAAATGATTTACTTCGAAAAAGCATTTTTCCGTCTTGTATTTATTTGATTTTCTACCACCTAGAAAATATTTATATAATGCAAGTATAATTTCAAGAATATTATTTTCTTATATTAAATATTTTGTTAGTCTTGAAAAAAAAAAGAGCATTTACTTGAATAGTGACAGATTTTTGCGAGAAAATCTATTTTCTTGATGCAAGAAAACACTGTGTGTACACCAGATACTTCCCGTAGATATCTAACAGTTGTGATATTGATAAAATAATGTCTCTGCTAGAACTACTATAGAAATTTCACTGAGTTTATGCAACGGAGAAAAGATAAACGAGCAAATGGTTGCGCGATAAAAATATGTATTCCGTATATCACTTCTGGAAACTGAATTATATATTATAATTTCATGACATAAACCAAGACACAACTTACGCCATAGATGATATATGTGTATTAAAAGTACACAATCTCAGGAACACTCCAGAATCTTTCGTCGTAAAGATAACAAAGGTGTATTAGATCATGGTTACAGAGGAGTAAGATAGTATGTTTTTTCAGACAGCATTAGTAAATATTCTTAAATCACCTTTTACCCCATCAAAGTTCTTTACTTTCCAATGTAACATAGTCTACTGAAAGTATAAGTAGGGTGTAAGCAAGATAAATCCGAAAGGTGTGCTATATATATCATATATACTAATTATTGATAACTCAGATGTCGTGCGTTCGAAGCTAACGACTGCCAACGTAGGCTAGGACTGGTATGGTATGCTTTCGGGTCTCCATTCGCCGTTGAGAAAATAATTAACGACGGTTTACTTTTTATACCAAGGGGGTGAAGTAATAAATAGTCTCGGTTAAGTGGGGCAAGTTACAGTGCAGTGCGGAGAACAAAGTGGAGGGGCCTAGCGAACGTATCGAAGGTGAGTGTTCAGTAACATTTACGTACTCGTATCATTTATGTAACTTTCATGATTGAGCATAGGCGATGCAGACGGAGGAATGTCTACAGATAAAATAATGATAAAAAGTATGTTATATAACGTGCTGAAACACTTACTGTTTTAAGAAGTCTCCACGTAGTAGCGAGCATTTTACATAAATGTAGCCTCATAATTAGTCTCGGCAAAGTGGAGCTTGGAGTGACCTTCAAGAAGGAGCATAGGCCGTGCGGGCGCAGACATTTTTACACATAAAATAATTATAAAAAAATGTATTATATATCTACCTGAAACACTTACTGTTTTAAGAAGTTTCCACGAAATCACAAAGTGGGTGGCATCCATTAAATATTAGAATCATTGAATACGTTTCCACATTTGTTTCAGTCAAATGAGTACGAGGTGCGGAATAAATATTTTTTAATTATGAAAACGACCGTTAAATATCGAGTGATGTTATATTTGCAAATTTAAAATAATCCTTGTGACAACTTAATGGATCTTTCAACGCACGTTCACAAATTTGTCTTAGTATGAGAATCTGAATCTTTGTCAATAACACTTTCATGTTTTCAGTGAACATTATCCACGATTTGCACAGAATCCACAAACGACGTCGAATCATTTTGTAATTTTTTAATTCCCTTCGCTAGTTCATAGTAGTTCATGCGAATACTTTCTAAATCACATTTTACGTGACTATCTTGAAACATTTTCTGGTTTTCTGGCTTTTCTTGATAGCTTTGGAGTTCTTGGGTCGAATTGTAAAACTACCTTCTTTACGTCATCAAAATATTCTCAGTAGTAAAACGCAACCTTTAACCATGTTCCCCAACCCGTAGTAATCGGCTATGGTGTTTCAGGCAGTTTGGGGCACAGCTCGTGAAATCTTTTTGTACGTTTTTGGGGGACTTTGGAAATACTGCCTTCGGATGAGCTATTAAAGCATTTACTCGATAACATTTAGGGATCAATTGCGCCACAAGGTTTAAAGCAGGGATTTTACATGTTACATGTAACAGATTACCACTTTCTTCTTAGCCACACCGTTGCTCACAAACATTAACATTTCGGTTGTTGAAACTTGAAATTAGTTGAATGTCCTCAACACCACTTTTAAAACTTCATCGCTAGTACATTTTGCAACGTTTTTGGAAGCAAGTAAGATGTGAGATGGCGGTTCAAACTCTTCCATGATACGTACTATCACATTCACCACAGAATGTTTGTGCCGATCGGGTGTTTCGTACGCACATAACCACAATTTTTTATCTTTCAATTCTGCTTTAATTCTTCTTTCAACAGAGTCACGAACAGATGGCATAAAGTTTCTTAACTATGTCCGACTTAATAATCCGAATACTTGCTCCAGAAGAAGACAAATGCTTGTTGGTTTAGTAAAGTGAACGGTACATTATACAAAATAAAACAAACACCTATATCAAATATGAATTATTCGGTATATCGTTTGCCGGATTTCAGAGCAGTGTTTTATACCTTTTAGGTGTCGTTCACACTTCCACCTGTTGGGACGCGACAAATAGTTGTCGTACACATTTTTTCTTTCGTGTTTTAAATCCGGCATACTCGCTATTACGTTTTCTAGTACGCTGTATCGTTTGCCACGGATTGCAGAACAGTGTTTTATACGTTTTAGGTGGCGTTCACTTTTTTAGTTTATTCGAAATACGCCATTTTCGAAGCCTACCTAAATGTGACATCTTCTAAGTATGTGTATACTGACAAACACTCACAACAACCAGCCGAATAATACTGAACAAACGTGCTTTGATACGGATTCTCCGTGTCGCGCGCTTGCCTCTCCTCATTATTCTCCGCACAGCACTGAAACTTTTTTTGCCAAGACTAGTAATAAGGCTAATTAAACACTACGCACACTATTCCTACGCCCTAAGATAGCTATGGTTGTGACAAGTTAGAGAGCTTATAACCCCATTTGGCCGCTCGTCACATCAAAAAAGGAAAGAAATTAATCACTAATATATAATAATAATATTGTATATTAATGATATAATAGTGGTACACTTTTAAGTAGCCGTTTAAGACGAACGCTAGCTCAATATGAAAGCTTATTTCTTACTATAACCTCTAACGCTGCATTAAATACTATTTTGCCGGAGGATTTAAAACAAAAGGGATAGAATCACAGGCTGTATAATTTGTTTATTCCATACTCGATAATTTTGTAGGTTGGGCAGATTTATAGATAATAAGTGTTTACTCAGTTAGCACAGGTTACATCACCAATACATTAGTTAAACGTCTCAGTACTGAATTATTAGTAGCATTACCAAAGTCTGCCCTGATTTTCTCCAGCGGAATACGAAATTGCGTATGGAGATAGATCAAAGCATGGGTTTTCGTATACATGAATATAGCGCTTAATTGCGTTCCTAAACTCAAGCCATTTTAACAGAAACATATGTCAATATATTCTACCTCAGTCATAGCATTGTATACCGAATAAATTAGAAATAATAAGCTCTTCGAGTGTGCGTGAACGGTTGAGAGAACATCATCCATTAACGTCACTGATAAAGACAAAAGGTGTTTCGTTACTAACAGACACATGCGTTTAATGTGATAACGGAGACTTGGGGTGAGTTCATTTTAAATGGGAAAATAGAATAAGTTTGGTTAATTTCCCACCAAAGTAATAGTAGTATCAGGTTAAACACACACACCTACTATCACTTCAAAACAGGTAATTGACTGAATATAAGGTTTAATACAAATTATAAGAAAAAATATTTTAAACACTCATAAAACTACAAATGAAATTAAGCAAATCAATATAAACTGCCTTATTCTATATAAAAAAGTAAGATTAATGAAACTAAATGAGAATACAGATTTTAAGGACGAAGCATGTTATAGTTTATATATCTCTTCCGAGACATATGTATTAGGGCGGTTCAATTATTGTGTAACATCGATGTTTAGTTATACTCCGTTTCTTTCTTATGCGGGTTTTCCCTTTTTCCTTTGGCCTCTCTTATATTTGTGTTTAAAACAGTCGTTTCGATGAACCTCTTGTAGTCTCGTATATATAATGGAATTAAACGAAAACGTTTTTAGTAGCCGATAGATTCGGTCTCAAAATGCCAGAAAAAAGGCAGCATAGAAATTAATTTTATAAAACTAAATTTAAATGCAGGGGTCGTTCGAAAACTATTCCAAATACGTTGGAATAACTACAAGAAGAAAAAACTATAAGAGAAGTAAGCATCAAGAAATGAATACATTACAAAATATTTATAAACCAATAAAACAATGTTATTAGAAAGTAGCAGCATCTTCCACCGAAAGTAAACAAATTGGCCGTAACTCTGGTAACTAGATGAGAGGCCTGTAGAGTTTTTTAAAAATATTTAATCAAACAGAACTTGAAATATAGGAGAGGATTTACTGGTTTTCTCTGAGTTGATGGATTTAGACTTGTTTTTAACTTTTTGAAGAATTTCTAAATTTTCCAAATGATTAATGATTAGATTTCCACTGCAAACTCCAAAATTAGGAGAATACTCGATTCGATAATTCAGCTTGACCAAATGTTTAGTAAACTGGAAAATACCTGAAGAGTCAGCTTATGTTTTTGACCATATTTTAAAGCTACTGTCATTTCTGCTAAGATTATTGCTCCTGCGGTCATTGCAAGTAAATATATAGGCCCTATTTCTTCTTGCGACGTCTTGCCGAGGACTCCTACAAGATAGTGTAAATTAAAGTTAGCGATGAAACTAAATACCAATATAACAAGCTCAAATGGAGGGAATAATACACCACATAAGTACACGCTAAACGGTTTATAGTATTGGCGTAAAACAAATTGCAGAATTGTTTTACGCCTATAATTTTTTGTATGGATAGTATTCCCAAAAATAGGAGATTCAATCTTTATCTTGAATTATAATAAAAATTTAACACATTTCCATTTACAGATCTATATCTAACTTTGGTGCCGAAAGCTTTTTAAAAAGCTTTGACAAAGGATGACAGACTTAAATCGAGATTTATTTTTAGCGAAAAGCCGGACAAGCTTAGTCATTTACATATATATGTATACTAATCTGTTGAGAAAGAAACGACCGTCTATAAATTATTATATCATTTTTTCCTCTAAAATTGTCAATGATTATTTACACAGTTCAATACCTATTATACTATATATCAGCATAGGAGGAATGCTGTAACTGCACTCACTTCGAAAAACTTTCCAACCTAGGAATAGATTATTCCCTGTTCGCGAAAAGAGATATACTTTTTGCAGAAATTTTCATAATCTACATTCTTTATTTATTTTTTTATTTACCTAAGGTATTAGTAATATGAATTGCTGTAATTAAGTTTATTTTCAAATACCAACTAGCTAAGATAAGGCCCAAAACATATTTAAAGAATCTTGTTTGTCCATATGCAGTCGAACTCCGATAGCTTTGACGTCACCTCACAAATACGTATTTTTATGTTTCTTGTACTGATTGCACCTCAAGCTTGCAGGAAAATCTGGGGCAACGATTGAATTGCGAATAAAGTAGGTATCTAAAGAGATGTTGAAAAAAGGACTGTGCACTCGGTCATTATTTCTATAACCTTTTGAAACTTCAAAGCATTCTTTTTTATTTGGGAATCTCGTAAAAAGCACCCTACATCTCCTGTAAACGGTAATAATTAACACATAGTAGATATTTATATTACTTTTTACGTTCGCTGCCCATTGAATTTGGTTACTCTGAATAGGCTCTTATGTGTAAAAAAGAGAAGCACTTACAGATACAAATTCTCGCAATAGAGCGTGCCTGTACTGTCTCAATTACAAAACGAAGATATCTATTAAAAAACCTTAATTAATTCTTTCTTATTAAGAGCAATCTTAGCTTTAGGCAGTTGTGCCTTGGTTGATAGATGGTTCACGTTAAGGTATTTTATTGGTGGACAGATACTCAAAAACTTCCATTATGAATTCAAGAAATTTCTAGCCCGTTATGTGCCATATTACGGACATTTCAAGTTTGTAAGAGAATAGCTATATGACGCTACCTGCAATTTAATTTGAATGGAGAGCATGTCATTTTAATTCTTCTGTTGTTGGTAAGGTATCACTCATAGAACTTATGTAATAAGATCGCAAAGTATAATAAGTATAGTAGAAAACGTAATAGCGAGTATGCCGGATTTTGAATACGAAGGCAATAACTATTTGACGTGTACCACCAGGCGGAAATATGAACGCCACTTAAGAAGTATAGCACTGTCCTGCAATTTGTGGCAAATGATACAGCGAACAATTAATACTTGATATAGGTGTTTGTTTTATTCTATGTAATGTACCGTTCGCTTTACCACGATCCAACAAGCATTTGTCTCCTTCTGGAGTAAGTATTCGGATTATACTTGCCAAGATAATATATACTTGATGATTGTACTTTCCAAGTCGGCTATCGTTAAGAAACTTTATGCCGTCTGTTCATGACTATGTTGAAAGAAAGATTAAAATAGAATTGAAAGATAAAAAATTGTATTTGTGGACGGAACAACCGATGGGCAAGAACATTCTGTGGTGAATGTGATGGTACGTATAATGATGGAGTTTGAACCGCGACCCCTATCTTGCTTGCTTCCAAAAGACCTGCAAAATGTACTGGCGATGAAATTTTAAAAGTGGTGTTGAGGGCACTGAACAAATTTCAAGTTTCAACAAGCTAACTTTTAATGTTTGTGAGTCACGGTGCCGTTAACATGCTTTCCTTCGGCCGATCTCTTAAAGAAGAGAGTGGAAATCTGTTACATGTAACATGTAAAATCCATGCTGCTAAATATTATCCACTAGTAAGTGGAAGTTAATAGCTCATACGAAAGGAGTATGTCCAAACTATCCAAAACGTACAAAAAGATTTCACGAACTGTGTCCCAAAGAGCCTGAACCACCACAGCCGATTACTACGTGTTGGGGAATGTTGGTTAAAAGTTGCGTTTTACTACTGCGAACATTTTGATAATATAAAGAAGATAGTTTTGCAATTCAATCTGAGACACACCAAAGCTATTACGAAAAGCCAGAAAATGTTCCAAGATAGTCAGATAAAATGTGATTTAGAAAGTACTTGCAACAACTACTATGGACTAGCGGAGCGAATTCGAAAACTAAAATTAAATTAAAAATTCGATGTCGTTAATGGATTCTGTTGTAGATGATATTCACTATGTACGGCGGAAGGCGGTAAAAATGAAAATGTAACACGAAAGTTTCATTCAGATTCAGATTTTCTCATCCTAATACAAATTTGTGAAAGTGCGTCGAAAGATCATAAGTTGTCACAAGGATTACTTTAAATTTGCAAATATAACATCACTCGATGTTTAGCGGTCCTTTTCATCATTAAAAAATATTTATTCCGCACACCCTACTATATTTAATTATCTAATATTTAACAGATGTCACCCAGTTTATGATTTCGTGGAAACTTCTTAAAACAGTAAGTGTTTTCAGGTAGATATATAATACACTTTTTTATAATTATTTTATGTGTAAAAATTTCTGCGCCCGCACGGTCTATGCTCCCTCTTGAAGGTCACTCCAAGCTCCACTTTGCCCAGATTAATTATGAGGCTACATTTATGTAAAATGCTCGCTACTAGGCAACATAGTTACAGCAATTATGGATCCGCCAATTAATGCTATTTAAATTTCGGTGGACTGGATCTTGATTCATACAAAACTGATTTTCGTAAGATTCGTTTGACCTATTGCGTATTCTCAATGACAACATGAGATGAACTTATGTTTAAAAATACAAATAGTTGCCTACTAGGCGGCCATATTCATATTGAAAAGAGATCGAACAAATAGCAGTGTTTTATTGAAGATTCTGCGTGTACTGCTATTGTTAGTTACATTTTATATTTTAGCTTGTTTTAACATTTGAAGTTATTTGTGGTTTTTATTTTATTACGGTACCGACCTTTTAAAAATCTGTTATTTTAAAAGCGATACAATTGATTTGAGTATTTAGAAAAATTATAATCTCTTATAATATATATATATATATATAAAAATGTACATACTTTTTTAATTCCTATTATAGTCAATGACATGGGGCCGTGGTTCTATTATAAATTCTCTATTAATTTCGACTTTAGGACCATTGGTACAGAACAAACCTAGTAGTCGAATATACAGCCCTTTAACCAATGCAATTTTCATGAGATTTTAGTCGGACCGTATCTCTCATTCACCAGGAAATTTATGTGGTAGATTTTAAGTGCCAGTGCGGGAAATATCGAGGCACGTACATACGTCTATTACAACGAGTACCACTTATCTTATAGAATCGGCATAAATTCAATATGAAACATGAATTGTAAAACGGAGAGAGAAACGGCGACAACGTTATTTTAGATAAGAAACGCTAAAGACAATAGCATACATGTAAAATTCTAATCCTAGTAAAACTGAAAATAAAGTATTTGTAAAACCTACGTAGTCGTAAGAAATACAAATGTAGTAGTAAGAAATACAAGTAGAATTATCAAGAGCAAATTCTACTAGACAGTTAAGCGCTTATTTGTATTACATTTTTTTCATGTATCTAATATGCTTTCCTTTCATCTTGTTAACGAGATGTAATCATCGATACCGGTTAATAACAAGATTATTATTCTGGTGCCATATGATCATAGTTACTGAGCAATTCTCTTCTCTCTTTTTATTTTCTTCTCACGTTTGATTCTAAAAACTTATATCGTGAAACCCGTCAATTTTATCCAGCAGAAAATATTAAAATTATTCATACTGATACCATTGTTAATATACATTGCCGCATTAAATTTCTGAGTTTTAAACCTCTAGTATTGGAGTCTCCTCGAGTCTTGGCGAGGGGTTAGAGTAAGAGCGCGGCAGCAGGCATTGGCAAATACGTTTATATGTATTATATTATTATATGTATATTTACTAAGTATTAAAAAATTATTAACTCTAAAAAAATATGTCTCCTTTATTTGTATGATGAGCGGCAGCAGCTTTATATATACTGCCGTCCAAAAGTTTGGAAGCAGCAACGTATTTTACAAAAAATAACAGACACAGTAAAATTTTATTGTTGTTATTAATAAATTGTCGTCGAATAAAAGTAAATTAATTCAAACATAATAATATTTATGCACTATTTTGCTCGTAAGTTTCTTGTTGACCTCCTTTGTCTTTGATAACCGTTGCACAAATTTTAGGTATTTGTTGCCATGCGTTCTGTAAATATAAGGTGTTGGATGTTATGAGGTTATCGCTGTCCATCGATCAAGCTCGTCCCATAAAAGCTCAATTAGGGATAAATCCTGAGGTTGAGGAGGCCAAACCGTTAATTTTAGTTCATTTCCTGCTGCTTTCTCTTCTAAAAAGTTTTTACAGATTCGAGCCGTATGTTTGGAGTCATCGTCTTGCTGAATCACAAACGGCTCATCAAAAAGGCGACATTTGGAAAACATCAAAATACTTTTCTTTTCGCATTGTACCACTAATTTTCACTAAATCACCCGTAGTTGTTCCAAAAAAACAACCACAAACCATAATACTGCCACCTCCATGTTTGGCGGCACTAAGTAGGTCTCACCAGTTGTTTCCTTCGGTTCAGTTTGCGTGCTCTCTGGCACATGCTAATCGTTTCTCTTTATGCACCCGTTTTAAAAACGCTTTTTTGTGGTCGATGCATCCCCTTAAACCCACTGCCTATAATTGCCTCTTGACGGTGGTAACATAAGCATTTCTACAAAGTTTTGTATTAAGGCAGATCGCGATATCCGGTACCGTTAGACGTCGATCTCGTTTCGAAGTCGTTACTATAAATCGATCGTAATCTCCAGAAGTAACCAATGACCGCCCACTTCGCCTTCTATAAAAATGTTGTTCTGCCTCTGTTCTCGGCCTCAAAGTGTAACACACAGGTTTCGGTGAAATCCTTAACCGTCAAGCAATTTCTCCCTCGGTATATCCTTCGTCGCGACGAGTATAAACAGTGCTACGTTATTCTACAGTCAACTGTCCACGTTTTGGCATTCTTACGCTCAGTATTTTACCAAATTGTTACAATTGCGCACTGATTTCAAAAAAGTAATTCCGCACAGGAAAGCGATAAGACACCAAGGATTAATACCTTCACGACATGTACTAAACGATTACCGAAGCAGTACCAAACCGTTTGAGGGAAAGTAATTACAGCAGGCATCCTACCCAATCCCCGTCAAACAATAGTCGTATTCTTGGTAAAGAGCAATAAAATGTGTTCGGCTGAAATTTGTACCCAAATGTTTATATACGGACATTACGCATTATGTGTAACAATTTTATGTTTGCATACAATAAGTTATAATAGGGATACGATTTTACGATGTGCCTGTCAGTTGGATTATTTCAAAGGAGTTCTTGCTTCCAAACTTATGGACCGTAGTGTATATATAAATAGTATGTGTAAAGTTAACAGGTATCACAGTAAACTCTACAGCCGTGTCCTAAATAAATTATTAATTTGTTTGGGGTTGAGATTACTATCATACAATCAATTATTCATACAATCATGCAGTCTTTGCAATCGTTATAATATGTCTAAGGGCTTGTTACTTCACGTCCTTGCCGTAAAGGATTGAGTGCTATTAGAGACTCCTTAACAGCGAATGGTGACATGAGAGAGTGTCGGTTCGGCCGGTCAACATTCACACGAACTCACGCTGCCATGGTTCAGATGCAGACCCTCTTACCACTCGGCATCGAACACCTGAATACATTTTATAATGTTGTGCCTTAGATTTATACATATTTGCTACACAAATAGATATACAGTTTCAAAAAACCTACTATCACGAGTTCAGAACTTCCCATTTCATGTTTTGCTAACCACTAAGCAAAGTGAGTGTCCGTATATAATCCTTGTTACCTTTCTCTCATGTTATACCTTATTTCCCTTAAATTTCTCTGCTGAAATTAATCCCTATTCAAGTATCATAATGTTATACATAATACATTGAAAACTTATTACTCACAGTTCGACTATTATCTTTAGACGACTTGTTACTTTTTTGAGACGGGCGGTAAAATAACACGATATATTTTGTGCTGGCATTTATTAAAATATTCAATATCTCAAGAAAGCCAAAACTAGCAATTTGAATACCAACAGTTATGTATCGAATAGGGAATATTTCAATTACTACGTACAAAAACAATACCGTCCTCCTTTGAAACAATCGATAAATACTAATTGGGTCATTTTGGTTTCAATTTCCAACGTAATTGGAATGGCGACGCATAAATTATGCGGATCTATTGGAATATTGGCGGCGTCACCAAAGCACTGTTATGTCTGGATAAATAGAATAAAATGGTTTTGGAATTGTATTTATTTCTTCTTCCTCCTTTAGTCGTACATTATTATATTAAAAAAAAAAAAACTCGAGCGGAATGAAGTGTCAGATTTACCGCGCTTTTCTTTAATAATAATGCTTATATAAAGTGATGTTTGAGGCAGTTTTCACGAAAACAGAGTTCTGAAGCATCTTTTTTATCTCTATAGTGAAGACTAGATTATAAATTATTTTACCGCCTCCACTTTGAAAGTGTAATACTTGTATAATTTACAAGTTCAAAATGTGTACATACATATATTGAAAAAATAGTATTATCCCTGATGATTGGACAAGAGCGAAAGTAATCTCGTTCGAAAAAGGCGATAAAAATAACCCCCAAAATTACCGAGAAATCAGCCCATTAGACACCGCTTATAAAATTTACGCTAGAATATTAAACAGCAGCTTGAACATCATAGCAGAAGAACTAACAGAAGAGGAAAAAATGGGCTTTAGAAAACGCAGATCAACCACAGATGCAATATTCACTCCTCAACAAATTATAGAAAGGCACAGGGAATGTAAAAGAGAAACACTTAAGGTTTATAGACTTCGAGAAGGCTTTCGATAATGTAAAAAGATGTAAATTATGGGATACTATGAAAGCACAGGGATATCCTCATCACTTAATAAGAGCCATACAGGGTTCGTACACTGATACCAGAATTATATATTATATATTAGGTATAGGGGGAAGTTTAACTAGAGAAATACCAACAAACAAATAAGTTAGATAAGGCGGCTGTGTGTCGCTAAAATTGCCGAAAATGCCCCCAAAGGAATGCGTTTAGACCAGAACACCGCCCTAAATTCTATCTATGACGACTTAGTACTCCTAACAGGTACAGAGGGTGATCTACAGAAAGGGTGATCTACAGAAAGGGTGATCTACAGAAAGGGTGATATACATTACAAAAAATCTGCCCAAAATTTTAAATGAAAATATCGACAAATAAAACCAAAACCATGCCTTTTCTGGGTAAATGTCCAATTAGGACAAAAATAGTCATAATCCATACTATGCTAGAAGAGGTGAACCACTTTAAGTATTTAGGCTGCGATATATCTTATGTTTGAAGCAAAGACATAAAGGAAAAATTGAATAAATTCACACATATCTGTGGAACAATTAGCATAACGTTGAAAAACAAAACAAGAAAGTATACACTAATAAAATTTTATAAGACGATAGCAGTGTCAACCCTCTTAAATGGTAGTGAAACATAGACAGCAACAAAAAAGAAACAAGAAAGCAGAATACAGACACAAGAGGTGAAATTTTTAAGAAGAGTGAAAAGTTACACAAGATCTGACAGATTAAGAGAATAAAGGAAAACAAAAATAAATGAAAGGAACACATAGAATGAATGCAAGTGACGAGGTTGCCAACCAGAGCGAGATTTTATAGATGTTTAGGAAGAAGTGTAGGCAAATCAAATGAAAAATGGGTATCGTAACAGGCAAAGTGCCTGAAATCTGAAGTGAAGAAGAAGATGTGTACATAGACATATTATTAAAGAGTGGTTGACGCAGTTAGTGCGCTACTTACTTGCGGAAGTTATTTAACAATATACAATATCTAATGGGCAATCTTTAGAGTGATATATATACCCTTTTATCATACCCAAAATATATGCACCAGGCGGTGATAGTTCATATGGATGAAATGGATACTATTAATGTTCGTGAAGTAAGCGTCTGGTTGTATGGCTTGCCTGTCCACCTGAACATTTCGTATACGGTAAAAAATTCTTAGATCTCTCTCAAAAAATGTAATGATGTTCTGTCTGTCTTAGTTGACAATAACTAGATGTTCGTCGCTGTCTCCACCAAAATGTGCAGCGATAGTACCGCATCCGGATGCAGCACACCAAATGGCAACCGGATCGCTGTGAAGTGGTTTCTCTACAGTAACATCTGGGGCTTCACGCCCAAGGAATCAAATTGTTTGTCGATTAATATAGCTATTAATGTGAATGCAACTTTTATCTGAAATCATGCATTTCTCAAGAAATCTTCGTACACTTAACTTAACATAAATACATGCACAACGTTGTCACTGTCCAGTACGAATGCGATGTGGATAGCCTCCAATAGATTTGAACATTCGACCTTTGGATGTTTCACTGATATACGATACAGCTCCTTTGATATGCAGTTCGATGTAACTTTCTTTGCGGAGGCCGTAAGATCTAGACAGGAACACGTCCTTCAATGTTATCGGTACACACTGTTCTTCGACTGTCTAAAATGCCTTTGTACTAATGGAAGGCACTGCCAGTGCGACGAAATTTCTTACCAATTGCAATTTTACCGAGTGAATCTTTGTTTAATTGTTGTTCATATCATTCGGGAACTTAGACTTAACTTAGGCTAGTGACCCGTCTAGTTCCGAATAAACGAAAATAATATTCTACTATAAACACTTTCTTCTCCGTTGTCAGAACCATTTTCAACATGATTTTAACGCGAGCAGAGTATTAGTATGACAGTTAGTTACAAACAAATCAAACATGACACATGAATATCGTACAAATAATTCCATTGTACTTAACATCATGGCGAATATTATAATTTGTAACATCTAAAGCTTTATTAATTGACTCCATTACATAAAATCTCTGTAAATTTCCTTTTAAATGAATAATTGTAAAAAATAATTTATTCCAAAAATTGTTTTCCCATGAGATACCTCCTACTGAATGCCAATAAATAGGTAAATCAACTTCAAAAGCTGTTGCTGCTGTAAGAAATCATAAATAAGATCGATGGGTATTGTTAAACTAAAATGCTAGTTCTAAAATCTACATTTCACTGTTGTCAAGCTTTCGCCCATAGACTTAAGCTCTTTGAAAATCCAAACAGTGAAGGGAAATACTAATTAAGCGAAGTATTATTTTAGGTTGGTTTGTTTTGCGACGGTTTATTTTTGTGGATCAGAATATTTAATGGATACAGTCGTAGTTTTAAAATAACAGTCTTACTTTTAATTTACACTCCTATTTGTTTACAGACAAAAAAATTGTCGCATCAACAATTTCGGATTTTAGTAACGATAATTTACTGTGTTAAGAAATTGCTTTAAGAAAATAGTAATATATTTGTTAACGTAGAAGATTTTGAACTTTGGGATATACTTTGGTCATCAACCATATTACTTTGTTATCTCTTACAAATATCGTAATAGTTACTATTAACCATATCATATCGTAAAAATGTAGACTAATACTGCATAGGGATGAAGATTTTGTTCGATATTTTCGTCGGTTAAAAAATTACTTTCTGTTAATTTTAATCAGGGAGAAATCGAGAATAGTCGACTACTGTGGTTGCATTAAATTATTTTCGTTTTAACATCTGTGGTTTTTTGTATTTCTAATCTCAGCATTTATATCCGTTAGAAAAAGTTTTTAATGACGGTCTTAATTCCCTACAAACATTTTTCATTTTACTGTACCATCACCGTTCACTACTAAGCCGCTTTGGTAACGTTACGCTAGCTTCTTTAATCCCTTTGCATGGAAGTTTGTCTGATATTTGAGTTTTTCCGTGAAAGGCTCGGAACTAACCACGTGCGCGTCAGGAAATTCTTCAACTAGTGCAGTAATCCCTATTTTTCGATCAGATCGCACTGCCGCACGATTACATCGGTCTTGTTGCTGAACAAGTGAGTTCATCATGCACATTTGAGCAACCACTTTGAAAGTCCCACCACCAAGTCTCGCCATTGTCTAGCCTTTCCTTCTTCCATTATTGTAGGGTCACAAACTCGGCATAACTTGCTATGAAAATGAGTAGCTGTTGATCGTTTTGCATAGCAAAATCAAATTAAAGCACGCATTTTGCAATTCGCAGCCATTATGTTGTGCACTCACCAATTATCAAATAACCATTGAATTAAGACAACGGCGGTGTCTTTATAAGCAATCATCAAAAAGCGCTGCATGCTTAAAACTTTATTCAGTACCGCCAACATTTGGCTCTTACTTTTAAAGAATTTAGGTTTCCTGCTTGAAACCGTATCGTAATTGTATGAGTCTGCCGACATTTTGCTCTCAGTTTCATGAGACTTCTGGGTTGCTGTGAGTAGCGATACGACATGCAGCAGCCCGAAAAAAGTTCCATGCAATTGAAAGCAGAACGTCGGTAGATTCATGGAATTACGACACGTTTTCACTCCGGAAACCTCTTTAAAAGAAACGACCAGAGGTCTACAACAACATATAAATGGCTATTACTTCTCGAACTTGCCTCCTATTACTACTTCTAATGACAATTCCAGCACTACAGAAAGATTTTGGGAATACAAGATAATATTTTTTCGAGTCTATATTTTTTACGATGATCCTGGGTTGTTAGTGTTTTTATGACGTAATTGTATTTCTTTTCTTGTATAGCCTAAGTAGGAACCGATACATTTTTATTAATTATCACTTATTTATTCATACACAATATGTATAATTATCTTTTTAGTTCTCGATTGGATTGGAACCGTCATAGAAATTGTAAAAAAGAAATAATTTAAGAAAGCAAATTATAATTGACGAAACTTAACTATAACAAAACGCTTATTATTTTTCCTCCAGAATATAAAAATAACAAAACAATATTGTGCTTACTTTTTTATAATCTATTCGACCTCGGCTTTAGACCATCAGCCATGTCCATAACTAAGAAGGAGTGTGCATAAAAAGAAAAAAAACGATGTTACTTATAAGAAGAAATCTTATAAAAGTAAGTCTTTAATGTTCATTGGAAATAAAAAGATTTTATTTACAACAAAGCTTGATAGTACGCTTGAAAAGTAACACATTTTTGTAAAGCTTGGGTAAACTTGAAAATAGAAGCTAGTGCACTAGTAACACTATCCAACACACCTTTTTTGTGTAAATTCATTGAAGCGCAGTTGCGTTCACTTTTGAGTTTGAATGTTGCAGATGAATAAAACCTAAGTACCACGTATTTGAAAATGCCCATTTCAGCAAGACTCATTCTACCATTGGCGTTTACTTCTTTCTTTATAATGTACAATTGCATCCAACAGAAGAACTCTACAAAACTGATCAATAGAGTATTCGTAATCAGAGGAAAATTGGGTACAATGAAGCTTTCCAAATAGCAAAAGCCTTTGCAGTAAATACAGATAAGTCATTTATTTAGGATGACCTGTAGTGAACTTCGGATGGAACATAAAACGGTCTGGATTTTATGTTTCATCTCAACGCTATCCGGCATTCAAGACCCATCGGTGTAAATGCTAAAAGTTTATAACACGCTTAAGGTATTCTTGTCTTGAATCAGGAAATTTCTACACAAGAAATTCCATCAAACCGTGGCCTATCAGCTCGGAATCTGTTTCTGGTATAAAAAGGCTTAGAGCATTAAACTTAAAGTTTCGAACAAAATTATCTCGTAAAGTAAGGTTAGAGTTGTTGTTTGGGCTGTTTCACGTCAAGAGTTAAAATAAGCTTCATAATTTGCGTTCGCTTTCTTAGTTTTCACCGCTCACGTAATTGAGTGCAAAATTTTAATTCCTAACAAGGTGGCTCGTCTCGTATGCTGTGCGTCCGTAATTGAGTGCAAAATTATAATTCCTAGCAAGGCGGCTCGTCTCGTATGCTGTGCGTCTGAGTTAGATGTAGATGTTTGTAGTTACCGTTCCAAGAAATTGGATTTCTTCAAAAATCTATGGATTCCCTTTGTGAAATATGTTGTTTTTCCTGACAGACAATTAGAAGTCTTGATTTAGTTACAACTCTTATGTGAAGTTTGATTGAAGCTTATACCTTTTAAAAAGGTACTTAGAAATCAAAAATAAAAGCAATTGAAAATTTCATTCAACAAATCTGTCTTCGTAAAAGGTGAATGATGTCTATATGACATTTCTTTTAATATACGCAGCCTAAAAAAACGTTAATACAGCGAGTTACCATAAATCATTTTCCGTTTATTATGTATTAATGCAGGATAGGATATGACATTTATCAAACGAAATTTATGTGCATTCTCCCCTATGCTTGAAGTTTCATCTGTGTTTACGTTAACAGATATTTGGAGAAAATCCTTTACGTTCCTTTGGTCGGTCACAGTGCCACCGTGACCTTATTTTAAACAAAATGTGCCACTTCTACTTCTAAGTAAATCCACGTTTTTATAACGTCTTATTAAGGCTAACTGTCGTTCCAAAAGAATTGTATCCGTAAGATGCCTTATAAAGCGCACTTATATTTCGCGAAGCCGGTGTTGAATGCCAATGCACTAGGGCTGAGCGGACAAAAAGTTTAAACGTTTAAAGTTACGTACGATTTTTGTCCTCGAGTATACCTGTACCTGTGCGCCCGTTATATAATCTGGCCAATAGTAAGCGGATGAATCATGAAGTCCGAAGGACAAAGAAGACCTGTACGTCTGGCGACGGTGTTAGAAAAAGACCACGTACGTGTGACAGACACACATATTCGACCAATGCACGAGGAGTTTTACTACTTTGAAAACAGCACACCGAACGAAAATATGAGAATTCCATTACTTGGCCACAAACATTTCCTTTTTCGATTTCTTTTTATCTATTTATCGTCAAAATAGTGTTATATTTTAAATGGACGGCACTCCTTTGGCGACGTGCAGTGCTTTCGCGCGCGAGAAGGAGAGGAAAAGCTTAGTATTCTCTCCCGTAAAACAGGTGTTCTCTTTTGTTTTTGTTATATCTTCATGTTGACTCTTAAGTGTTCCATTGAACTTTGAGGTTATGTTTGTGAAACGTTATATTACATTTTTTTTGTGTTTCGTGCGATTCTCTGAGATTTAAAGTTTTCAAGAAATCGTGTCAAAGACACATTTATTAATGAAACTCTTCGCGTACGACTTTGGTGAGTTAACTTTGTTATATTTCTTTCAATCGAAAATAATAAAACCGTATGAAAGCATACATGAGCCGTTTCAAATTGAACAACAAATTCAATTGCGGTGCGAAGTTAAAAGAGAATCGTTTATACTTTCAAAACGTTAATTATCTGACGCGCTCAATTATAAAATTATTCTCTTGCGTTTTGTTAAACAATTTTATCAATTACGATGAGTCGTTGTATTCTAAGAGAGGAAATAACGATCGTTGTGGAAGTGTGCTAGATATACAAAGAGGAAAACAATTATCATGAATGTATAGTGATGGATAAGACATTACGTTTAAAATTTTAAATAAACGAACGCAGAAGCTTGGGCTCAGGTTTAGGCCGCTAAAATACCACAGGTGTGTTGTGCGTTGTATAAGTTTGAAGGTAACCAAATAAATAAAGAACTTGATACCGTAGGTGCCGTTTTAGTAAATTTACTACCGCTTTTTACATTAAGGGGCATAATTTCTATTAAATCAGACGTCTTTGCTGTTTAAATAACGTTGCATAAGACGTTAAATAATTCATTAAAATCGAAATATTCACACCTTATAGCAATTTTCGACGTGTTTTATTAATATGATAAGGAAGTATATTTATATATCACTTTATAATACATTCTTGAACGTGCTATATATAGCTTTTAGATTATTTAAATTATGCTCCGCTGCTGTATATGAATATTGTTAATAAAAGCTTTAATACAGACATAAATACCTACATTAATTTCGTTAACCTAAGCGGAGCATATTTTTAATAGTATACAGGGCGATGTGCCATTTCTTCGAGCTGCAGTAGCTACGGGAATAGATCAAACAATGGAACTGAAGCTTTACATTTGCATGTTTCAGTTTTGTGCAATTTGTTCTGAAAATTCTTTATTCATTATTCACCATGTTCTGGGATACGATGTATACTCTCCCTAATGTAGTTCTCTGTTACCGAACATAGAACAGATTTATTAATGTCGTTCTTATGCTTCCCAGGATATCACCACGTTTGTTCGTTTTCTATAAGTTAAACTTACAATGCAGAGAGAAGGCAATAGATTCTATTTACAGTTACTCACCGAAGTTTCATTTTCCACGTATAATTGAACATTATTTAATATTTACGCTATTTTTCTTTGAAGTATTAGACAACATTTTTTTGTTTGTTTCCTTTTAATAAAAATGCATCTCTTGCAGTAAAAATCAAGAAGAAAAAATAAACAGTATTTAGAAAAACTTAAATTCAAATAAATAGAGTAGAGCTCGCTTATAAAGGACTTGTATATAAAGTACTTTCGAACACAGTGTACATTTTTCTTAATCCCGGGAAAGTCTTATTTGATATAATGTATTTTTGTTCTGATATTACATTTATATTTATTACGTACTTCTGTTATTACGTACAAAAATCTTGTTTGAAAAAGAATTATTTTTTTTTTTATAACCAACTTGATTTCTATTAACTTCCTTATATAAATCTGGTACAAAGCTGCATGCAATATGTGTTAAATACCGGGGAATTACCTTCCTTGACGGAACAGTAGAAGCTCACACACCACATCGCTGTTAGGTGGGGCGTATAATATAATGTACTACAGGGGTTTTCTTGTTTTTCTTCACCCGAGTTGCAATTTTAGTACGTTAAAGTTAGAGACATTTGTTTCGATAGATTAAGTGCAACTTTACGTATTAAAAACGCGTACTTTTTCTGAGCACCGGCGTAAAGCATTTTCACTTGAAGAGGAAGTAAATAGAATTAAAGCAATTCAAAGTGGTAAAGGACAATCTGATATTTGTCGTGCTAAATGTCTTTAAAAGACAACAGTTTCTACCATAATGAAAAATAAAGATAAAATTCTTGCGTTAGAGCGGACAAACAAAAGTATCAAGCGATTACGTACGCCGGTTCGAGGAAGAGTTGTTTTAATACGATGGTTTGAGTATCAACGAGCCAATAATTATTCAATTAGCGGTCCTATTCTTCAAGCTAAAGCAGAAGAATTTGCTAAACAGTGAATTTAAGTGGACAGCAGATTGGTTACACAGTTTCAAAAGAGGTGATAACATAACACATGGGCAGAAAAGTCGCGGGCCTAACAAAGAAAACACGGTTTTTTTGGTTCAAAATTAGCTTTATTCATCAACGTAATCTCCATCAAGAGCAACGCAATCATTCCAGCGCCACTGTAACATTTCAATACCACTTATGTAGAACGATTTATCTTTTGCCTTAAAATAGGCCTCAGTTTCAGCGATAACCTCTTCATTCGTGCGAAATTTCTTACCGGTGAGCATTTTGTTGAGGTCTGCGAACAGCCAGTAGTCGCTGGGAGCCAAATCTGGCGAATACGGTGGATGTGGGAGCAATTCGAAGTTCAATTCATGTAGTTTTGCCATTGTTCTGATTGACTTGTGACACGGTGCGTTGTTTTGATGAAATAAATTTTTTTTCTTTGCCATATGCGGCGTTCAAACGCTCCAATAACGCTATATAATATCCACTGTTGATGGTATTTCCTTTCTCAAGATAGTCGATGAATATCACATCCCAAAATATCGAGGCCATAACCTTTCCAGCCGATTGTTGTGCTTTCGGGCGCTTTGGACGAGGTTCACCAGTTGCTGTCCACTCAGATGACGATCGTTTTGATTCCGGAGTGAAGTGATGGATCCATGTTTTATTCATTGTCACATATCGACGCAAAAATTCCGGTTTGTTACGTTTAAACATGGCCAAACACTGCTCAGAATCATCAACACGTTCTTGTTTTTGGTCAACAGTGAGCAAACGCGGCACCCACTTTGAACAGAGCTTTCTCATAGTCAAATGCTCATGCAATATAAAGCCAATACGTTCTTTTGATACCTTTACGATGTCAGCTAACTCACGCAACTTCACTTTTCGATCATTCAAAACGATTTTGTGGATTTTTTTGATGTTTTCTGGTGTTACCGTCTCATTTGGACGTCCACTGCGTTCTGCATCATCGGTGTCTCTACGACCACGTTTGAAGTCAGCAAACCAACGTTTTATTGTTGTTTCTGATGGAGCGGAGTCCCCATAACACTTTTCAAGCCATTGCTTCGCTTGAACGGTATTTTTTCCCATCAAGAAGCAGTGTAAAATTAAAACACGAAATTGTTTTTGATCCATTGTTTTGAAAATAACAAAAGTAGCGTGACTCTTAGCACAATAACTTAGAAACTAATGAATAGAAAGAAATTTTAACAGCTGTCTTTTGAAGGTTAGTACTAACTAAGAGAAAGGTGACTGCAATAAAACTAGCGTCATCTATGTGTTAGGCCCGGGACTTTTCAGCCCATGTGTTAAATGGTGAAAGTGCACATGTAAATTTGGAGGAATGTAAGATGTGACTGCAGTCGACCCTAAGTGATTTTATGAAAGACTATCACATCATTGACATCTTTAATGCTAATGCAACGGGTTTGTCCTACAAACTTACATCTAATCGTACACTAAAATGCAAGGGTAAAAAATGCGTTGGGGGCAAACAATCGAAGCAGAGATTAACTGTGTTGGTGTGTGCTAATATGGCAGGAAATCGGAAACGTAAACTTTTTATAATTGGAAAATTTAAAAACCCAAGATGTTTCAAGCACATTAAAAAGCTACCTTGTAGTTGTGCTGTTAATCGTTGGGCATGGATGATATCTAAAATTTTTGAAGATGAAATAAGAACTTGGGATAAAGAGCTAACAAAACAGAAAACAAAAAAATTTATTATTGGTCGACAACTGTCCAGCTCATCCCCGTATAAGTGATCTTCAATATTCGTCTGGAGTTTCTACTACCGAATTAATAATAATAATAATAATCTCAGTATCCCCAGTGATACAGATTTTGTTGAGGCAGTTTTAAATTAAGAAAATAACAGCGATGATAATGAAGTAAGCGAAGAAGAAAGGACAGCTGAAATTGTAAATTCCTGTTATGAAGATGCGGTTACCGGAATAAGGACAGTTACACATTGTATAGAAACCGAAGAACGTACTACCAATATAATTTTAAGTAATGCATTAGGTATTGAACATTTTTTAAAATCTATTTCTTTCAGGAAAAATCAAAACGACAGACTCTTGTTACCGACTTTTTTACTAATTAAATTTTTATATGTATTTGCTTATTACCTATTATGGTCCCGACGACTACTTTATAATCGAGTTTTACTGTATGTAGACATATCCCACTTTTTTTACTATACGTATAACGTAGAAATTGCAGCACTTACTGGAGATTTTTATGTTTTGATAGTTATTTGGTGATAAGTAATTACATTGATAGATCATATGTAAAGAAAAAAAAAAGTTCCTTTCCGTTTCTTTTTATCAATGATATGTTGGCCATTCCTGGTTATTCGCATGCCTATGGACGCCTCGCTATTAGACATAGATTCCAATAAGCTCTCAATGTCTTTTTGTGATATCGTAACCCACGCTAACTATACTTCATGTTGGAATATCTGCAAGATCTGTGCCGGCTGCACTACACCAGAAAGGAACTACTTCCATTAGTAGGGGCGCCCGATATCCTAAGTCACTAATTTCTTCAAATTAAAAATGATTTCTTTATCCAAGCCTTCGTCTTTATATTAGCTTTTAGTAGAAAAAAAGGAGAAAATAGCTTATTCCAATGAGTTTACCTGGTAGGGTAAGATAATAACAATGTTGTATTTATAAAGTTCATTAAGTCAAGAAAAAGATACATAAACACTAGAATCGCCGAAACTATGGTGTATTTTCTTCCAGTACAAAGTGTAATAGCAATTAGTTTACATCAACATCTAATCCCTATAATATAATAATGGTATATTAGTTGCCGAAATTTTGAAAGGAATTTTACACCCAAAAACATTCTTTTTATAAATTCCTCTCATCAAGACTATTATGCACCAATCTACTATTATGACTTTAAATTTTTATAAGATAATATTTTGAATAAAAGATGATCAGATTACAATTTTCTACATAAACTTTTTGTTAGTTTTCAAAAATAATTTACATTTACTTGCTTAACTATACCCTATTTTTTTACTTCGGAGGAGTAAAATGGAAAGACGCGTTTACACAATGGAATTTTTCAAAGCTACTTTTTAGCGGCAGTTTTAAAGCTAACCTCGGTGTTATATAAGTTGTAGTTACGTAATTACTATTACAACACAAATTTAGTGAGAAAAATTAAATACAAACGCACTCGAAAAGATATACGATCTAAACGTCAATCAATTGTAACAATATCGCGGCCAGTAATATATTAAATATCGCTAGTGTAATTTTTGCCGAAAACTGACCAACAGCTAACCTACTTTTTGGCGGTTAAAGACCGTAAGAAATTATTCAGAATAGTATGAACTGCTTATGTGGTTTAATGCAGCTATACTTAATTCTTTAATTCGGAGGAGCAAAATGAGACGACCCGTTTACACGATGGAATTTTTCAGTTACTTCTTGGCGGCAGTTTTAGAACTAGTTATGATTTTATATAAATAGTGGTTACATAGTTAATTATATATTCATTACTCATTACAAAAATAATTAATCAATTAAATATAGAAAACACTGCAGAATAATATTTATTGATCAAATACATGTCCTACTAGATTTCAACTTTATACATCGTACCTTTCGTAATGGAACTTTCTAAATGATGCTAGATTCTACCATAATTCTTATTTTGATACGTTTATTTACAATCGGATAACAATTTAGACTAATATTCAATATAACATATACACTAGGGTGACAGAATAAAATAGACACCTACTAATTAAAAAAAAGATTCTATTCTCGTTATATATACAAAATATTTTAAAATTTTTAAATTAGACTAATATTTTGTCGATCCACCTTTACTTGCGTGAAGTGCTGCGAGTCGTCGTGGCATAGAATCTATTAAATGATTAATGGTGTCTTCTGGAATATTTAACCACTCTTCTGTAACGGCTACCACGAGTTCTTCCTTATTGCTGGGTTTTCGGGGTCGTTTCGCCATATTTGTCTGGATTATGTGCCAAACATTCTCTATCGGATTCATGTCTGGTGATTGGCCTGGCCACGGTAAAATCCGAATCCCCTGTTCCTCTTTCCATGTGGTTGTTGTTCTTGCTTTGTGGCAGGGTGCTCCATCCTCCATAAAAGTGGCGTCTTCTTTAGATAAAATGGCGTTGTCGAATATCGGTAGTAGTCCTGTTAATATTTGGATATATTTTGCCGCATTTATATTTCCGTCGCAGATTTCTAATTGCGATCTTCCACCATACCATATCGCGTCCCACACCATGATGTTCACACCGCCGTATTTCACCGTCTGATGCAAAAATGTGTCGTCCAGTTGCTGTGACGAACGTCTCCATAACCACGTACGACCACCATCACTGAATCTGCTTTTGTCTGAAAAAATGACAGACCGCGAAAACTCTTCGGGCTTCGTTCGCATTTCGATTGCCCAAGCCATTCGGCACCGTTTTTGAAACGCTGTAAGGAGAGGTTTTTTCTTTGCCACCCTTTTATACATCTCCACACTGTGGAGGTATCGCAGAACGGTGCTCTGACTTTTCTGTGAAGTTGGCGCAAGCTCAGCTGTACTTTTTCGCGGTTCTCTTAACACTTCGCGCACAAGCACCGTTTTACTTCTTTCAGAAGGTCCGGCACGACCTGGTCTCGGCTCCACCGTTGTTTTTTCCTTGCGTTTAAATTGTGTAATCATATGGTTAACTGTGGACAACGGAATTTTTAAAAATTTACTTATTTCACGTTGCGAAGCGCCGCGTTCACTCTGGCCAACGATGCGACACCCCGGGTGAAGTCGCTAATATCACTCGAACCTTGTAAGCGAGGCATAGTTGCAACGATACCAAACTATGACGAATTCCTTCCGATACATCTACCCCTACCCTAATGAGAAAGTTCTTAATTCGTTCTTAGAATTTAGCTGTTTACATATTTATACCGCTTTACCTGGTGCCTATTTTATTCTGTTACCTTAGTGTACATGTTAAATAATAAATTGACCTTAAATACATATGAATACATTATATTACCTTCTAAAATAATTGTTCACTATCACTTTCCATTTCACTTGAACTACTATCTTTGCCCATTGATATAATATATGGCTCGATAGTATCATCAATTAATTCATCTAACTCACACATTTGTCTTTCTTCTTTAATCGCATGTTCTACACATTTCTTCCAATTGTCAACTGTCAAAAATACTTTATCGATCTCTCTTCAAGTATCTACAATAATAATTATACTTATTCTAACATATCAAGTGTGTAAAATATATATTTGAGTAGCTATACTAAAAATTTGTTGCATATTAATTAGAACATCGGCACTAACCTGAAGTTTATCATTTTCATAAATTTGAACAATATTTAACGGCTTATCTGTGGCAAATCATCACGGTATTTTACTTCATTCAGCACTTTATCAAGTGTAGGAATTGCATTATAGAATTCTTGACAGTTTCATTGTAATCAGCCATTAAAAAAATGTCTTCCAGATGTTTGCTGTGGTGGGGTAACTTGTCCTTTCTCCTTGCATTCTTTTATGGCACCATAGACAGTAGACTGCTCCACTCCTAAAAATAAGATAACATTATAGTATGTATAATGATGGCAATGTAATATAACACCAACCTATCATGCTTGATATTCTTGCAATAATAGCAGTAATTCACATTCTCGGCTTATCAGTTCGAAATGTTTTGAATACATTCATATATTTTGCTTCTCTATCAAAGATAGATGTCCTAAGCTCAGATATCTTCTCCTCCATATTCACGAAAACTCTGTGAAAATGTTTTACACGGAGAATATGTCAGTCAACTAGTTCTCAAAAGAACTTTTTTTATTGTAATATTTCAGTGAATCCCATATTTCAATAGCCTTTGGCATCCGCAGGTATACTTATGTATATTTGGGTATAACATTTTTAGATCAGAATTTAGAGATATTTAAAAAGGTGTATGTTATATATGCATATAGGTGAAATGTTATCGCTTATATGTATATCTTTACCTCTTTGTGGAAAAGTATTGAAGCAGGGGGAGAAGCATAGATTTCTCTGCTATTATATTGAAAATTCAAAGGTGTAGAATTTCTACTGCCTACGTATATTCGGCTCGGTTACAAATATCAGGGAAAATATTCCAAATTTATTTCGCAATTCAATTTTAAATGCGTATTTTCACAAATTCCACGATCGGTATAAAATGCGAGTCCACCCAAACGTAATATATGTAAATTCTACAAATGTCTTAAATCTTACAAATGTCTCTTACGGCCACATTGCGAAGATTTTAATACAGTTATAACTGGAATATAGTTTCGATAACGTAAATGATATGTTGTGTAAATGCGGCGAAATTTATAAAAAGATGCCATATTATTGTTGCATATGCTGGTTAATGTTGAAGATAATTGTAATATGCGTGATTTCCTGAAACATCTAATTTGGACGATAAGGAATTACAAGCTATATGCATTTACTTGTGCATAAGAAATACAACATGAAATGGCCATAATTTACTTACTACTTACACGACCGCTCATAATAGAATGGATACTTTAAATTTTAACAAGATATTTTAAAAAGGAGTGCTTTTATTCGTATAATGCTTCGAACAAATTGGTACACTTGCTAGCAAAAATCGGCCATGGGGTCCTCGACCAACATCCAGGGGCTACGTATAAAATAGCTCAGGAAAAGAAACAGACGACTAACGGCTCCTGAAATTGCGGCGGAAGTGAATCGGGCTAGAAACAGGAAGATATCCATCAGTACAATGAAATGACATTTAAAAGAAGCAAACCTCCATGGCCGTATCGCTATACGAAAATCGTTACTACGTCGTGGGAATAAACAAAAACGTCTTCATTTGGCTAACACCCGCAAAAACTCGACAATAGAACAATGGGGAAATATACTGTGGATTGATGAGTCCAAATATGAAGTGTTTAGTCAAAACCCCAGAACAGTTGTCAGGCACTTAAAAGATAAGAAAATTCTTCCTGAGTGCATTTCACCAACAGTAAAGAAAGGTGGCGGTTCTATTCTTGTATGGTGTTGTTTTTCATTAAGTGTACAGGGAATCTTGTGAAAATTGATGGAATAATAAGGTAGGAGAATTATGGCGGGATATTAGAAGAAAATACTCTACCATCCGGATTGCGCTTAATAAGCAGCAATTTTGAATTGAGACACGATAACGATGCGAAGCATACGTCGCTATTATGCAAAAGCTGCCTCGCTGATGAAGAAAATAAACGAATATTAAAAATAATGACTTGGCCTCCCCAGAATCCTGATCTTAATTCGACAGAGCTCCTGTGGGACGAACTGGAGAAACGAAGCAGAAGAGAATGTCCAACGTCCAAAACCCATCTCTGGACGGTATTACAGAAGGAATGGAACAATATTCCTCAAGATAGACTGAGGAAATTGGTAGAAAGAATGCCACGAATTATGCGAGTAGTTATTAAATTAAGAGGTGGATTTTTCGATGAGAAGAAAGTATAGTAACTTACTTTATGGTTTCTAATGTTTATTATTACTTTTTCTTTTGTGAAATATGTTATAGATTAACAAATATTTTTCTTATAATTGTTTTTTGTAAGTTTTAAAGCATGTGTGAAATTTTACATGAGATAGGGAGCCTCCATACTATTATAAACGCTAGTGTACTTAGTGCAAATTATTGTATTTTGAGGTATACATACTGATATGAAGAAACTGATTTGCTTATGTATATTGTAAACATGTTATAACATCCTAGTGCTTATTTAGCAATTTATGCATGGAATAAATTACATGTGTTTTTAGACACAATTTGTGGGTATCTATTTATCTACTAGTGCGGTCGTATACATTATTGCTTTATCTTCACTTTTTAATATCGTAAGCCTACTTCCGTTTCCTGACATATTACATTTGATTGTGTTGGTATTACCGCATAATCTGTAAACATATTATAACGAAGATGAATAATGGAAGCGGTTTTATAGTTAATAGATAGTTTTTTTTTTAAATCCTATCAATGCGGTGGAAACTGTCTGCGTATAGGATATTCTATTATCAAACAAAGCATCCTTTTTACGCAAACAATCTAATATATTTATTGTCCCTTATTTAAATACGTTACCGCCTCTTTATAAAGTCAATATTTTTATGTGGATTATACACGTATGTAAGAAAAAGCAAGTCACCTTTGCAGTTAGTAACTATACTTTTAGTTGCGAAACACCTTCTACCATCAAGCATAGATGACAGATAATGGCTTTACGTAGAAACATTTAAAGAGAGGAATAAAATTCTCTCGATTCACTGTTCAAATCCGATGGGAGAGATAAACTACCAACATAATATCAAAGACATTGAATCATATCCTATTATTTGTAGAATATTTGGACTAATCAAGAAACTAAGACTTCAAGAATATTCGATACAAAATATTGCAGTGCAATTGTTTATATCGTTATAGAATTATTCTAGATATCGTTGAAGAAAAAGTAAGAATATTTGGTTATATGGTTATTTGTTGAAAGTTTAGAACCAACTTCTTTTATACAAGTTGTCCCAAAAGTCTTTTTCAAAATAAAAAGAATATAATAAAATAATGGCCAAGTTCCATGAATAAATGTTTATTTTTTATAAAAATACAGACTTTGGGAATTTATTTCTTAAAATGATGTCTATTAAATGTCTAAAAGAATGCTTAGAAAATAACACCAAGATAAGAAAAGAAAACGCTGTAATTACAGGTTTCTCATGGTATTAGTGAAATCAATTCACGAGAAAGACACGTGAAGAGAACGCTATAGGTATGGTGGAATTACATGGGTTGAGCATAAAACCGCTCGAAACCACGCTGACGATGCCGGGTAGGCAGAAACATGTCCGTGTGTTAGCGTTTTATGTCTCTTCACACGTCTTTCTCGTAAATTGATTTCACTAATACCACGAAGAAGCTGTAATTACAGCGTTTTTTTATCTACTAAATGTGTGTTGCAAAATTTTCGAGAACTGCTCGATACATATTCTCCGTGATAACCGCCATTTCTCATCGAATATTCCCTTTTAATTCGTTCAGAAAAAGAGGAATGTTGCCCTTTAATTTAAGGTAGCCCCATAGGAAAAAATCCATCGGTGGCAAATCGGTGCTACGTGTCGGCCAGTCACTGCATCTGGATATCAATTTTCCAGAGAAAATTTCAATAACTGGTAATGACACATTAGACGTGTGAGATTGCGCTCCATCCTGTTCGAACAAAGTATTCTGATTAAAATCATTAAAATATTACGAGATTGGCGTAAGAAAGTTGTTAATCATCACCATATATCGCTCGGAATTTAGTTACTGCACGACCTCCGTCATCTTCAAAAAGGAACGGTCCGATAATTTTTTGCGCCGACATTGCAGTCTGAATTGTAACTTTTGTCGAGTCAAGTGGATTCTCATGCTTCTGTTTTGGATTTGTTGAACTCCAATAACGGCAATACTGTAATAATAACCTCCAATAACACATTAAGGAGAAAATGAGCCTTAGCTGAGAATTACTTCATACCAACGAAATTCTCAAGGATGGGGCTAGTAATTGGGATACTCCCTCTACCTACTCAACGATTCGCGCAGTTAAAAAACAAATGAAAAAGACTATTATGTACTAAATATTATCTTAGAGTCCTAACTTTAACACCCTCCCCCCTCTCACTATTTTAGTTTTTATTAATTTTTGGTTCTTCGTGCATATAAAATTTTTTAATGTATAACAGTTCACGTTACCTGATGATTCCCTAATACAAAAATATTCTCAACAGCTTCTAACAATTTTACAGTAATCTTTCCTAGAGATTTAGATGTTTTATTTGCGCATGGGAGTTTCTTTAATTGTCTTATACCAAATAAGTATCACCAAGCACGATGTTTTCTTAGTCGCTTTGATCACAGCACCTGTTGCACTGAACCTGTAATTTGCGTATTATTGAAGTATAAATTCTTGAAAAGCCTTCATATCTAAAAGAAATTATTTTTAATCTTTACATGACAGTAAAGAATGGACTGGTTTCGATATCTAACGGTTAGGCTCGCTCATTTCATTGCAAGAATTTCGATAATTCGTTTATTTGTATTTTTGGTATTAATTAAATTAATAGATTTTGTACATAATTATTAATTATTTGAAATTTTTAAAATCATGATGTGATATTCGTTTTCTCACTAAAGCTCACTCTTATATTGCTATTGATGATATGAGTAACAGATTTAATTGTCTAAACGAGCTATTGTAAATACGATTTACGAAGTTTGTAAAACTAATATTAAATCCAACGTTACATTCGCATTAATGAAAAGAAAAATAATAAGACAATACTCATAGTGCGATGTGTAGCATTGACTTGTTTTTGTTCATATCCAGGTATGTATATCAGTGGCAGAATTTATCATAACCTCATGAAAAATAAAATAATATTAAACTTCAATAAAATTCTGATACGCAAGAATTTATTTTATGAAAACTGCTACATGTACCACTACCACCAGAACCTGTTCTCATGCGCTGGAGCACATATGTAGATATAAGTTGCATCCTATTATTACATTCATTTTGGTGACGTTAAGACTATAATGCAGCTCGTAAATCCAAATGACGCTGTTTAAGTTAAAAGTTAATTCTGAATCGGTTTGGTACAAACAATTCTTCAAAATTCGGACCTCGTTTACTTATTATGAAGTCTTAGTTAATTTTTAAAGAATCTATAAGTATTTAAAAATTAATTTGAAGCAATTTGCGCACAAAAAATCTGCAAATTGTTTATATTTACCTAGTATCTATTAGCGAAAATTCCTTACGATAAAAGATACAATAATAGAGCAAATAAATAATTTCTTTACCTTTTTCACTAAATAAAAACAATTCCCGCTACACTCAATCAACGTTTCCGTTTCTAATTATTTCTAATAGAACTGCAAGTCTTTATATCATTCGCTTCTCGTGTCAACGTTATATCCCTGCAAGTGAGGAGAGAATGTACAATAAATATTAACATTACTGTCAACAACGTGTCAACTTTAAGATGAGGTGGTAATTTCAAATTGAGTTTTAAGATTATTGGAGAGGGGAAGAAAAATGAAACACTATACTTAGATGCGATTTTACTGTTTATATTTCTTCTCCGTATATTTAGGACATACAATAAAATTAAGACTTACAATAACATTAATGAAGCAAAGTTTCATTATCGTTATTGTACTTCAAAGAGTAATTTTACCCGCATTTTTTTACAATGTACGTTAAAATGAATTGATCATTTATGGTAGTTAAACAGATATACGTGTAGACATACGTCATTACGTATGTATAACATGTCGGATATTATAAGTGAAAATGTATAACCACCTACATCTGACAATGTGTAAGGATTAAAGTTAGGTGTTTTGGGAATGCTAGGGCAAATACCCAAAGGTCTCAGGGCCGTACGCAATTATATTGTACCTTAGCAGACCAAAGGGATTTAACAAGGGAGAGTAGCTACCCTAAAAGTTCGGACTCAAGTGAAACTTTGTTAGTAGTGAACTTTTAATCCAATGTCACGTTAACTATCGCTATTTGTGACAATAATTCTGAAGCTACACGAAATATAAAAAAAAATTCGAAGTTTTTCTGTCAGTAATTTTCCTCGGTTACGCTCTAAAGTTTTTGTGTACTAGAAAACCCTTATCTCAAGCACTAATAGCGAAAAAACGGCATTTGTGAAAATTATTAAATTCGGCACCTTGCAAAAGTTCTTTTCAAAATAAAAGAAACGTACTAACATAACGGCTAGGTTTAATGAATAAATATTTATATTTGTTTTATTCAAATAGAACCTCTGGGAATTTATTTCTTAAAAATTATGTCAAAATGTGTTTCGTTATTTTGCTGGTACTAAACGTGAGGTAAAATTTTCGAGAACTGCCCCATTATTCTTCGTTATAACCGCCATTTTTCTTCGGATATTGTCTTTTAATTAATTCAGAGAGTGTGGGTGTTGTATACCTTTTATATAAGGTAGCTCCATAGGAAGACAAACATTGGTGTCACTCGAGGCTATGTGCCGACTAGTTTTGTTACCGTGTTTGTCAATTTTTCAGGAAGTGTGTGAGATGCGGCTCCACTTTGTAGGAATCAAGTGTTCCAATTAAAACCATTAAAATCTTGCAAGGGTGGCGTAAAAAGTTGTTAGTAATCTCCACATCTCGCTCGGAATTTATAGTTACTGTATGACCTCTGTTATTTTCAAATTAGTAGGGCCGACATTATAGCAACAGTAACTTTTGGGGAGTGAAGTGGTTCCTTATGTTACTGTTCTTGGATTTGTTAAACTTCAGTAACTGCAGTTCTGCCTGTTTTTTTTCCATGGGCGGGGATTTTAACTCCGAGGAGCAAGTCGGTCAATAGCTTGCCTATTGTGCATCCATATGATTTTAAATCACTAGACCGGATTGTACCTGAACAACAAAGTCTACAATCCGCTCGAGAGGTAATTTTCTTAACTCGGGTTCGTCAAGGTGAGCATCCCCAACGTGAACCTGCCTTTCTCTGCAGACTTCCGGGCAGTCGACAAGCAGTTTCCTCTTCTCGCTCATACTTCCTACATGAAGAAGGGTTTGCTGGGCCTATGCGATGCATGTGTTTATCCAGTGCGCAGTGTCCGGTTAAGATGGCTGTAAGTAAGTGCAGCCCTACGCAGTCTTCCCTCACTTGGATTGATTCCGAGGGTTTTCAAGTGTCTCAAACGGCGTTGACCGTTCCAGTAGGACCGGTGATTGGCGGCTAGCTTAGATTTAACAAAAGTCCATATAGTTCTTCACATATGTCTGATTGGCAATTACTCATGCTTGAAAGAAGGAGAAGGAGATTCCTAGGCTGATGGCCTTGCCATGCAATTCTCCCTCTTTCGAAATTCCAATAACTATACCTTTAGGGGTTTTCGAACGGGAAACGCCCCACCTAGATTTGCGTGTGCATGCCTTTACTGTCTCGCTGCTGGAAATGATTACATTGTATCCCCCCGCAAAGCTGTACACGGGACGAATTCTATCGGTCCTCATCGACAGCGGTGCTATCTATTTGATGTAGTTATAGATGCTGCTATGATCTCCGAATCTGCCAGACAATCCCCTGCACCCATTGCACTTGCCTAATAGACTCCTAGAGTTGCTTCTGACCTCTGCACCAACTGCAGCGGCGGAAGCACAAGGATGATCTCCATTCCAGCCATCGGCCCCGAGGCTATGGTCCATATAAGCCCCAAACAAGCAATCCTTTGGACTTTGTCAAGGATTTTGACCGCGTAATCTTGATTGGCTTTGTGCCACCAGACTAGCGATACATGAGTTATAGAAGATAGACTCTTGTGTATAGCCAGTGAACCATTACTGGTTTTGGATCTCATGTTCTGCCAAATATTCCTCTGCAGGCTCAAGAGACCCTTGTGGCTTTCTTTGTCGCATGTTCCAGGTGTGATTCGTGCGTTATTTTGTCCAGAACCACACCTAAACATTTAGCTTTGGTTGATACAAATATTTTTGAGCCGAAAATGGACGGTCACCGGAGTTTGGGAAGTTTCTTTCTCCAGATTAACGGTACCATAGTCATTTTGCTAAAGTTCACATTTAACCCTTCTTTTTGTCATCATATTTCTACGAGTCCGAGTGCGACTTGCATCTTTTCGGATACCATGCCCTCAACAACGTATGAGTGAACTAATTTATCTATTCTCTAGCAGAACTTACTACTTAGCAGATGCATTGATAATGTGGAATGTTAGAACCGCATTATCAATGCATCTGCCAAAATTTTTAGAGAAAATCGAATAACTCAAAAATGGTGAGATATATATATGTAAGTGTAACATACATATGTTCCATCTACTTCCTGTAAAACAGGAAATGATTATGTATAGTTTCAGTATAACGGACTGATACGTACTTCACAAAAAGTAGCATATATCCTTCTCCTTCTTTTTGTGAGATTATGTTAAGTTGTTACTTTATGCCACCAAACCAGCAAGATTACACGACTTAGAAACCAACACTGAACGTTTCTTTGCTGACAAAAATTCATGCAGAATTGGGTTTATCTTATCACTCTTATCTTCCTTCGAGATCATTTGAATGTAATAGTATGAATATAAACTGCGCTTTACACCGAACTGAAAATGATCCTAATTTTCTTATAATGTCTACGCTTTATTTTACAAATAAAATGTGTCACCTTTAATGAAAGACCGTTTACATAAAATTTTGGATCCGAGGGACAAGTATCGGAGCCAGTATTTGGCAAAATTTGATGTGACCCATGAATGCAAATTAGTAATTAAATTAGCTAATTAAAGCTAAACACCAATAATCATAATAATAATAATAATTTCAATCATAATTAAATTTATTGAATGAAATTGGTGTAAAGTAAGTTTGTAATTGAGTATTACCAACTTATCATTTCCTTTTCTTTCTCGTACTTAAAAGTAACAAAAAGTTCATGAAATCAAGCGACTAGAAATTTGATGATTACGCCCAACACTGATCTAGACTAATTGAAATCTCGATAAACAATAATAAACAAGACGCTCGAACGTCTAGTTCGAACTTCCACTTCAAACTCTTGGATACGTGTACATGTTAAATTCATACCTTACGACGCGTACTTCGGATACGCGATGATCGAACAGTTAATCCAAACACCTATGTATGTGTGCACGGACTGCATGTGTTTACGTGTGTATGGTAGCTCCATATTCTACTATAAACAGGCTAACTGTCTGTAGCGGAAAATGATTCCTACTTTACAAAATTTACATTATGGACGGGTTAAGGAATGGAAACTCCTGGTGATTTGTAATCAAGTCATGTAGTTGCCACCTTTAAACTATTATTATTTATATACTAAGTAGCAGAACTTTATATATAAAACTATCAAATTAGCGCAAATAATCAGCAATACCTTCTTATTTCATTTTGCTAAATGAAATTTCTTTTACCATTAGATTATCAACGATATAATAAGAAATTATATTCGCTGGATGAGAAATATACATCTTGTCTAACTTTATGGATACTCTGGTGGTAGTTACAAGGATATTAGCAATAGTGTCTTCAGTTTAGATTATCTTTAAGGACAACCTTAAACAACACTTATTTTTTTCTGGACGCTCTCCTTCAGCTAGCGATGGGAGATGAACTGAAGTTTATCAGGTCGAAACGTCGACCTAGTCGAAACGGTCCCTCTCGAGACCAACAACACACGCGGTCAGAAACCCGGGAACACTGTTTCACACACGGTGACCGCGAAAACATCCGTTTCAACATATATATTATTTTTAATGTAATTTCCGTTAAAAATACTTACGGAAAATAGCAACGAAAGTTACATTAAAAATAATTTAATTAATAATGCACTTGGCGTTGATATTAAATATTGTGTCTGCCTGGATGTTAGAGATATCGCTGCAGCCATCAACACATCAAGGTATTTAAAGTAGCCATTTAAAATTTAGTTATTTAAATGGCAATTTAAATAGTGATATATTCACACGGTTTTCGTTATATAAATGGAAAACGCGCCAGTCTAGAGAACAGAAGCTGTAGCTTCAAATTCCACCGGAATCTGCGGAAATTTTGATATATATATCATAACTTAATATATATACATTGGTTTTGATATTTTGGGCTGTAATCTGTTTTAGATTCGTGGGAGATTGTCGGTTAACAGTTGACTGATAATTTCCAATCTCATCTGAATGTCGAGAAACGACACATTACTAAATGTGGACCAGCATCAGACCCGGGACAACATCCCATAGTCTAAAATAATATATACATATATATTGTGGTGGAAAATCTCAGACTCTTAATATGCCGTGCCATCCATCCGACGTACGAGAAATTTTGAAGATAGTGTGTTCTATTTTGGAACGATACATATTTTAATAATACGATAAAAATGTGTGAGTACGTTACATTATACGTCTTTTAGAAATAAATTTGGAAGAATTATAATTAAACGCAAAAATATAGTAAACGATAGTGGAGTTTACGTCTCCACTGCACATGTTGTTTAAGAGACTCTTTTTTTTTACTTTAAAATTGTAAATTATATGTCAATAATGAATAACTAAAGTAGATATTTGTAAAATTTATATTATATTTATTTATTTATATTATAAATAAATTAAAGAAGACGGGGTCCTAACGGTACTTTGCCTCTAACAACAACAACCAAATAAGGGCGTGAACCATAAACTGACGAGAAAATATAGAAGTATAAGAAATACGTTAAAATTTTTATATATCTTATTCATGAGATATCCTTTCTCTACTAAATTTATGAATTCTAACTTTCCATTTACTAGGAAACCTTCTTTTCAACTTTTTTTTAATTAAACATCAAAGAGAAACTAAGGTTTATGAAACAATACTCATGACTCATCACGTTTGATGTGTGGATGGAAAAATGATAATAATACGCATAAAATGTAGATACAATAAAATAAACAACATTCTGAACAATCTACAGTATAAAGCCAAAAGGACCAAATAGTCTAAGAACAAGAAAGTACAATTGATGCTCTTTCTTTGGTCTGTAAAAGTAATAAATAAAAGAATAATAAACAAAAACAAAATAGGTTCATATCGTTATATAGGGTGCTTACATAATACAGTGAGAGGAGAAAACAAAATAAAACTACTAAAAATGTTTGGAAATATTTACCAAAAGAAATAAGTGCGTCTTTTAATTGCATTTATTCGTTGCAGATAGACTTTGGTTTTTCTACATTATACAGATATAATCTGAGCAAAGTCAATGCTTATAATACGCATGTGCGTCTCCCGTTATTCCTTCTCGCTGCAGTATTCCCCTACAATCGGTCTATCAGTCATTCGTCGTAAGCAGAACTTTGCCCTACTATATCATGGTTATAGCTATGGTGGGGGAACGTAGAATTGTAGATACCTCCCCGTCGTTGACTTTGCTCAGATCATATCTGTATAGGTTCTATTATACTTGTTTCCATTAGATAAGGATCGCATAAACTCTAACGAGAATTGAAACAACTCTATTCAGACTAGACTTCATGTACACAAAGTCCATCAAAGACTGGTTTTGCTGCATTACACAAAAGTGTAGTGATCGCAGTGTAGTCACAAAATGTCGTCAATTTCGTAGGAAGTGAACTTCATATAAAGTTCAGTTGTTCTATGAATTAAGAGTCAAGGAGAAACCTGTAACTAGTTAAGAGCATACTTTGTTTGCCCTCAATCTTAAAAGAAAATGTTTTCCTACCCTTAGTATTCATAAAGTATCAACATTCCACATGCGTTATTATTTTCACAAAATACATTAACCTTCTTTCGCAGCTTCGTACATGCGAGAACATGTCAGTGTGCTATCTGCCTCCGCCGAAGAGATGTTCTTGTTTTGTAGATTAACTGAATACTTAATGCTAATAGCGTTATGTCGCCAATAAAATATTTACTCTCATTAATTCAATCGTTTTAGTTAGTCTTCTACTGTAGAATACTGTATTTATCATAGAAACATAAATTGAATTTATTTTTAATGTGTAAAAGCATTCACTTGTTCATTCAATTCGAGTATTTGCGGTCAACTATAAATATTGGGACGATAAGAAATGTCCACACTTCACAATTTAATATCAACCCCTAGCATACACTGACACAATCAAGTTGTAGATAACTCTAGCGGATCGTTGTTCAAGTCATACCTTAGAACTTCTATCGCTAAACGAGAGTGAAACTGTCTGGAAAAGGAAAAAGGTGTTGTTAATATATGCTCGCGTTTGAATACTTTCAATGCGATCTCGTTTCAGGAAATGCCTTTTTATGTCGTAAATAACTCTGCCAACTTTCAAGAAATTCAACCCGAATAACTTGGGAATTGTTATATTTTCAAATAAAGCATTGATTGAAATTCAAGTTTTTTGATAAAAAAGGGCGCAATATGTTTTTACTTACAATAAAGTTGTAAATGGAAAAAGAAAATTGAAAAAGTTATATCTGCTGCCTTTCCCTCAATAAACGGAGAATTGCACAAGTTCACCATAGTTTAATAAATTTCTGCTGCTTCTAGAGTCTTATAGCTACACATTTCAACCGTCTGCGTTAGTTACACGTGCACTTACAATTTGCTTCGCAGCTTTCATTAGGAATACAAAATTAATAATCTATATATGTCACATATATAACTGTTTGTACCTGCAGAATTATAAAAACATTTATTTGAAGCCAGATATAAAGTCGAAGTGAATTAAATGATAGTTTATAAACCATGATAACTGAAATTTGAGCAATTTCAGTAAGTTAGAAAAAAACACTTGAAATCTTTTGAATTCAATAAACTGGAAGTCTAATGTTATTGGAGGCGACATGCATATGTGTGCATTCCATCGAAAATATTCTCGGGACGACACACATAGAGCGATTGGAAGATATTGTTCATCGGAGCGTAATTATCAATACTATACGTCTCCGTCAAGTTTAAATTTTTTCTTACGTTTTTCTGGTCGAAGAACAGATGAAACTGACTAAGGTAAAATGACAAAATACTAAGCGACGCCGGCCAATATAGAATATGTGTTTATGTTTTTTATAACATGTGAAAAGTGCCAAATCAGTACATGTACAGGGTGCATATAAATTATTGAAAAACGTTTGAATTTCCCGCTTTCCATTTTTTTTGCTTTAAGTTGGTGCTGAGTACTAGTCAACGAGCATCCGACGTTGTAAATGCTATGAGGGAAAGTATCTGTCACCCCCTATCTGCAGTCCCCTATCTGTCACCAGGTGTAAGCACAATCCAGTTTTATGATACTCAAGTTAAAATGGTGACCGTGCTCGAAGAGTGTACTGTGGAAGAACAGCGTGCCGTTGTGCGCAAAAGATATCAATGAGAAGATGTCTCCTGTTTACGGTGAGAAGTGTATGTGGCGTAAAGCCGTGTATAACTGGACCCAGAACGTCTTTCAAAAGCGCTCGAAAGTTGTTAACCAGCGAAGTGGTCGCCCCGTTCAGATTGCGACAGACGCAACACTTCGACAGCTGGAAGAGATGATTCGAATTAACAGGCGGATAACAATAGACAACATAGCAGCTGTAAAAAGGTGTTCTCATGGTTTAGCCTATGGACTGATGCGTGAATGTTCGAATAGTTTGCTCATGGTAGGTATTTAAAGAACTGACCGAGGAACACAGAAGGATTCGAATGGGCTTATCCTCTCTCGATGCACAGAGGAAGGGGAAGACATGCTTAGCAGAATTGTTACTGGTGATAACTTCGCCGTTAACAAAGAAATTCAAGGTTGTGCCCTCAGCTGGTAAGGTTATGGTTGCCGTGTTCTGGGATTCCCAAGGAATGCTCCTAGCCCATTTCCAAAATAGAAATGAGAGCGTGATTGCTGAATCACACTTTAATTTTTTTTGTTGCTTCGGTATGCAATTCGGCGAGAAGAATATTGCTGCATTACAATAATGCCGCATTCGGCCCACTTGACTCAGGCGAGCATTACAGAATTAGGGTGGGAACTTCTTGAACATTCGGCTTACAGTTCCTAGGTAGCTCCAAGCGACTATCATCTGTTTGGCCCACTCAAAAAAGTATCTTGGCGGCAAGCATTTCAGGGTGATAACGATATTCAATAAGAGGTACGCACATGGTTCAGACGGCAACCCAAACACTTTTATGTAGCAGATATTGTGGCATTGATAAAGCGATGGGATAAATATATTAGTATAGTGGGACACTTTGTTGAAACTTCTTTTTGGTTAACTATTTCTCTAATTATTTTTGTAATAGCATTTTGTGACCTACTTACTGACTTTCCCTCGTATATATCATAGGTGTAACAAGAAAATATGAAAACCTTAAGCATATTTGTGCGGATGTATTATGATTATTTCGTTGCCTACCGATCACAAATATGCGTCTGTAAAAAGTAACAATTAGATAATCCTTTCTAGTAATAAATAAGTAAAATAATACACAAATAGATGGAAAAGAAAATACAGAAAATCTACTGATTACTATCGCTATGCGCCAACTTTCCGATACAAAAAAGCGCAGGTGATTCAAGCACCTTTCAATTATTGTTGAACACAGTAAGTGTTCTCGGTAAGTGAGAGTAGAAGCAATTTCTGCTGCATAACCTATTTTCGTCACTATATGTTTACTTGGGAAATAAGTGTTAAAATATCTTCTAAAACAAAGATAAAAGTGCTTGAACAATAAAGACGGTAATGATGGGGGAGCCATAGCCAAAGTCGCAGATATCCACGATTGTTGCTTCGAATCTCTTCGTAGTTTCTAGGTTGAAACAATATCGTGTTCTCTTCTGTCGCTGCCGACGCTTTGTCCACTACCTCAAGAGACATCTTCAGCGCTGTCGCCTTTACGCCTGCTGTTCCAATATTGGCAACTATTTATAAGGGACGAGTTTATATGGTTCGTTTTGTCGCGATTTTTTTTTTTCTTTCGGGGTCGGTTTTCACGTAGATCAGCGATTTCCAATAATGATACAAGATTGTCTCAGATTAGGCTATTAGGATGTTAGTGAACTTCACACAATTGTCAGATTTTCCGACTTTAATAGTGCAAATTATAGGGGAGATAGAATTTTTGTGTTATTTTCAGCAAGAGCAGATTGCGCACAACAATCTACTGTAACATTGGTACTCTGGGTGATGAGTCCCCACTGATTCGGTTTTACAGATGTGTACTGTACCTCACGAGCACAGGAACGACGCATGCCGAGGCGTTCAAGGATCTGATTGCCCTTGAATGAAGTAAGATTGTCAAGGACTTAGGCATAGCATTTAAATATGCTCCTTTTGTGATATTTGACAAGTATCTTTCTAAGGCCTATGCTTAGTTGCACCCTGAATGTGTGCAAGTGTCGAACTAATTTCGACTAAGAAAACTGCTCTTCGCAATGAAGAGTTAATGATGGCCTCAACAACTTAAAGCCAACTTTCACACAATCTATTTACATATTTACAATTTTTGTAAATATTCGGAATTTTGTCTACAGTCTATTGACTTGATCGATATGAACAAAAATCTATAATGCGAGACCAAAGTTTAAATAAAAGCATGGATACTTATTTATAATTCCATACATAGTATCAAAACTCTGATTCAAATATAGAGAAAACGTTTATTTAATAGCAACATTGTTCATTACTTTTACATATACTCCTCTGAAAAATGCGAATACATGTACATGTACATATTGTAATGATATGAATCATTGTCTTTTATTTACCAATGATTTTTTTTTAAATTTTACTAGTTCACCTATTCCAGATATTTTCTCGTCACTATTTGGTGCACGCCGTTATTTTGATTCTGGTTGATGTAAGAAGTTGGAGGCAAAGTACGGTTAGTACTCCCTCTTTATGAATTTTTAAACACAGATATTCAATCTGTACAGGTTTCTTTCAAAAGTTTAACAGATATCTACTTTGGGTCCTTTCAACAACACTTGCAGAGGAGACGTAAACTTTACTATCGTTCATCATATATATCGCTTTTCGTTACCATATTTTTTTATACAAATAAATATTTAAAAATTTCATCCTTAAAACCCACATAATATACTGTACTTATATATTTCACATTACATTGTGTAAATATGTATTATTCCGAAATTATACTTATAATCTTCAAAATTTCTCGCACGACTGGCAGCATTTTCCTTTATAATCTCACGCAGATCAAGTATGTGTGTACTGTGTGGCCTACCATATAGGCGAACAAATGCGTTGCTATGGATATAAAACAAAACCGACAGATGAAGATCGTGTCAAAAGTCAGACATGTTGGCATCGTTTCTCCTGAGAAAGAATAATTAGTTATTTTCTCATATAATATTTAAAGTTTAGCTAGTCAGGTTAGGTTTTCTGTAAAAAAAACATATTTTTTTGTAAAAGAGCAATATATATTTCTTAATTTGTCAATACATTAATCTTATGAACTTTACATTTGGTATTTTAAGAAAACATTATCACTTAATTTTGAAACAAATATATCAACATTTTAAATCAAAGCACCCAGTTAAAAAAAATTAATGAGCCTGAGAGTTTCCACCACAATATACTTCCTGCAAATTCGCTTGGTTTTCGAGTTATTTTGAAATGAATAAAGTTGAAATCAGTCATTTTCGTAAAAAAATGATATTTTTAACGTTAATTTGAATCGGTTTGTATAAGACCTGACATCTTAATAATAATCTATTAATCAGGTCCTATAATATTATAAAATTCGAACCCGCATGGTATTTACGTAGAAAAAGTAAGTAATAGGTACTTAGGCATACTTCTATTAATCAAAAGCAAAAGCACTAAGAATACATTGTTTGATCCCGGAAATTACTTCAGATATGATGTTCGATGCCTTTCGTAACATATTCGAAGCTGAAAGATACCCCTACAACGCGTATTAGCTGTCGATAGCAGGATTCGTTTATGCAAACTATAATAGAACTCTAATGAATCTAACGATGGAAACAGAAAGTTCTCGCTCACGTTCAGTTTATCAGATTTATATGTGCCTAAACTTAGTACCTATGTATATATACATATATATATATATATATATATATACATATATATACTATCTACCCATTACATAATTTCTCCACACACAAAATCAATATGAGATTATCGATGTTGAATTTGATAGCTTAAATAATATTAAGCACTCTTTAGGTCGATAGAGGTTATACTAATTGCGGAAAGGATATTTCAGTGTTTAAGTAATTATTACAAATTACTGCTAGGAATATGTCAAATTATGCAGGTTCACTCACAATGACCGCCTAATTAACGTATCCCTGAAAGCTAATAAAACCATCTTTTTGAAATTTTGGCGAGCGAAATTGTCAATAGAGATGTACTTTCTAAATATATTTTTAATTTCATGGCATCGGTTAAAACGGAAACGGTTGTGAATTTTCTTATTTCAAACAGAACAGCCTGTATATGAGACATGTCTCAAGAATTAATAAGAATGATTAGTTTTAAAGTATTTAATTGAATATATTTGCAATTTAATGTTGTCCCCTTGAAAGTATGTTCCTTTGAAATACACGCAGCGTCTCCAGCGAGTTTTCCATTCTTGGTCACAATTCTGGAAGTTTTCCGTTATGTAGTTTAGAACCTGCCTCATGACTTTTTGGATGTTGTTTGGTGTTCCGTAATGGGAACCTTTCAATTCCTGCTTAAGCGTTGGAATACTATCCTGAAACAGAGCGACAAAGTGCGGAGCGGCACACAGCAGCATCACTGCAGCCGAAAAAGGCTCGCATGAGCGAATCCCGAATCAAGTCCATACTTATCACCTTCTTTGATTCTCGTGGAATTGTCCACAAAGAATTCATACCGGAAAGTCACACAGTGTGCGGCCTGATACTGCCAGCCAATGAATGTTGAATCATTATAATACCCCTGGTAGTAACTCATTGCCGGCTAGAGAATTTTTCGGTAGAGAAAAACATTTCAATAATTCCACACCCACCCTACAGCCTAGACATGGCCCTATACGATTATTATTATTTTCCTTTTCCATCCCTTAAGCGGAAATTGAAGTGTTTCCATTACGAAACAATAAACAACATCGAAAGAGTCACAGGTTCTAAACAGCCTTACGGAACAAAACCTCCAAAATTGTTATCAGGAATGGAAAACTCGCTGCGGACGCCGTGTGCAATCCAAAAGAGCGCATTTTGAAAGGGATAATACGAAATTGTAGGTGCATTCAATTAAACGCTTTAAAACTAGTCTTTCTCGCTAATTTTTCAGATATACCTAGTACGGAAGATTACTTGGATAGCTATTTTAAAGATAAATTTAACATCATTCCATACCAGCCACTTAAATCAGTTTAGGGACGTTTATTCATAACATGTTAAACTTGTTGCCATGGATACAGTTCAAAATTTTGTACTGGGTGTTTTAAAAATTCAGTTCAGACATGATTGCAGATAATTTCATCAACAATTAATTTAATTTTTGTTTTTAATGCTTTCTAATATTCTACTTAAAAAATTAAAATAGAACGTATTTTATTTCTTGCGTTTAAATAAATTCACTTGTTCTCAAGTTATTTCAACAGCAGCCCAAAAGAATTCTACCTAGCAAAATCACACCAAATAACGGGGGTACTTGGCGTATCGCACCATTTTTAGTTGAGAATAGTGAACTGCATTTGATGTATGTTTCCTTTAATTTAAGGAGCACGTAAATTTCCGTAATACTTCATAATAGATTGCAGTTTCAAATTTTTTTAAATTTCCTCGTCGAGAATTTTGGCTTGCTTATAGTTACTATAATACAATATTGCATATTGTTTCATTTTTCTATAATAAAATATACTTTCAATATTACCAATTAATTAAACATAATATTGTTTCATAAATGTCTGCATACAGCGCAATAATAAAATAACCACCTTTTTTTTATACGTCATTGATATTGGCATTATATTAGATTTTATTGTTTTTCACGTATTTTTCACATTTTGTTTACGTCGATACCTTTTGTTCGTACTACATATCCCCAAACAACAAAGTAAATAAATTTTTATATTTTAATTCAAATAAATGCTCTATATTGCTTGTATTGTGTTTTAACGGATTTAATTAAAACATTTTAATAAACTTTATGTGCGAGACTGCAAAATCAATACGGGTGCGAGTGAACGATTTATGGAGGCAAACGAATGCATTTTATCTCGCATATAGATCGCATATCACTTCTGTTTTAATCAGCAGTTTGTTATAACTTTCGATACCAACTGCCTTTCATTATGAATCAATTTTATTGAAAATGTTTTTTTAATGTGTGTAGTAACTACAAATTTATTTCAATTCTTATTAGAAGCTCATAGACCGAAAGCATATCTAATTTATTCATATTTTTTTTTAATTTCAAACAAAAATTATATTTTATAGTCACGCGAGGGATATTTTCTGTTCAGTCTACGGTGTGGCATTTTTACAGTGAAACACTTTAGAATCTCCCTAGCCACAACAATTCACTGAAAACTGGACGCACTTAACTAACAAACTAAACTAAAACTGCACTATTTATACCTTATTAAAGCTACGATCGACTGATTATAGTCATGCATTATTAAATAAAGAGTAAAGACTGGAATTTAGAGCGCCTAAATCTGTATTGATCAAGATATGTTTGTTTTTCCAAATTCCCGCGGCTTCATAACAATTTAAATAAACATTGTCATTTACATTTCGAGTTAGCTTTATATGAACATAACGATTTATTTCTAGCATATGTAGGGCTACACTAGATTTGTTAAATCTTCTGAATTTAGTATTAATAGATCTTTTCGTCTGCCCAATGTTTACTTGATCACAATTTCAGATATTTTGTAAATTGATTCCTCAAAAGTTTCTGATGTTATTTTTTACCGAAAGAAACGATTTCGCAGTCAACTTTAGAAAATATTTTTTGAAGAATTTTTGTGTAACATGGATAAAATCGTAACTTACATACTTCTTATTACTACTTCTAGTGCCTATCAGTACAAACACCTAATTTGGCAGTGAAGAAATTCGTATACGTTCATTGAGAAAATTAAGAACATTGAACTGACTAACAACAAAGTTTTGGTTTCGTTTGATGTAAATTCACTGTTTCCTAGCGTCTCGGTCGATGTAACTTTGGAATATTTAGAAAAACTTTTGTTGGATAACCAAATGGATAGCAAGGATGTTGTTAGTTTAATTTCTTTGATTGGACTTTGCATGAAACAAACCTCTTTTCCAAATTAATAACACTTTCTACCAACAAACCATAGAAACCGCAGCAGGTAACAGTTCATCTTTCATGATAACTCTTTGATGGGTAAATTTGGAACTAACGTTGAGAATACTTCGGCTTATTTTCGACGGCTTTAAATTAGATACTTTGACGACGTTTCTTCTATCTTTGGCACGAGTAAATGCTTAATAACCGGATTTTTAGAATAACTAAATTAAAAATTTCCATCTATCAAATTTACCCATAAAACGTAAGCCGATAACAGGATACCCTTCGTAGAGCTGTTAGCCATAAGAAGCAGGAATAAGCTAGAAATAGACATATGTTTATAGAACACCTACTAATAACTACAGATTCATCTTGACAGATTCTAATCACTCATTAGAACATAGAGCATAAGAATGGAATAAGCATAAGAAATATAAGCACACTAGAAAATACTTGCAGTAGTACACGAAAAGCCTTCAAAACATCTTTTCCAAAATTGATCGGAAAATAGTTTTCTCGGTAAACAATACCCTCAAAAACTTTTCAGAAAACACTAAAGCCAAAGTAGGTAACATGGAAAAATTAGGAATTTACAAAATATCATGTAAAAATTGTGGTCAAGTGGACATTAGGCAGATAAAAAGATCTATTGAAATCAGATACAAAGAGTATTTGTTCCATCATAAATTCAGAAGATTTGATAAATCTAATGTCGCCCTACATATGTTGAAAGTAATCATAATCTTGAAAATCTAAAGCTAATTCAAAATGTAAACAGAATTATTTAAATTGTAATGAAGATATGGTAATTTGGAAAAACAATCATATTTTGATGAATACAGTTTTAGGCTCTCCAAATTCTCGTCTTTACTCTTTATTAAATCATGTATGACCATAGTTAATTCACCGTAGTTGTAATAGGGTGTGAATAGTATAGTTTTAGAAGTGTTGTGGTTAGAGAGATTGTGAAGCGTTTAAATATGATTAAGGATACTTTTCAGTATTATCGCCGCAAAGATTGAGACATTTATTATACCACTGGACGAGTTGTCCCATATATCCTCTTTATAGAAGGTTTTCGCCAGTGTGTTGATATAGATCTCCAGATTTTGAGTTCTTGTATTAATGGGAGATCTCTAAAACGTCAATAAAATTAAATAAAAATTCACCTCATATTCTCAAGTTTTACTAAACATTATATTTAATATGCGAAGTGCTATTAAACTGGATTTATCTTCCATTTTCCACATCTTACTCCTACTTTTTCAAGCACTTTGATAAGTTAGAAGCTGCCCTGAAAAGGGACTTATATTACTTGCCAAGGGCGATATGAACGCTAGACTCGCAGAAATTAAAGGAAATGGCTTCTTTTATTTTCGACGCAATTTAACAGACTGAATAATATCATTTCTTGACCGAATGCTTTGATCTTCAAATCTGTTGGAATTATTTCCATGGTATTTATAACATTATTATCGTACGACTTAGAAAGTAAGCACATAATTGAAATAATATTTCAGTTAGTATTCAATTAAAATTACATGTTAAACTTATTAATCTTGCCCCTACTCCCGTATTAACCAAGCATTTGAGAACTTTAGTATTATCTGTGTATTATTCGTCGAATCCAGTTAACTTAGACGTACACGTACATCGCCGTAAATGTTGGTAAGAAGGAAGTATTCGGAACTAAATTCCGAGAGGAACGTGTCTATTCGATGCTATTTCGATGTTCCTCTTTGGTAGGTAGTACGTGTTCGTAGATAAATTCAGTAAATTCCTTCGTCGGTCGTAAGATATATTTTCTTTCATTCGGAATAAATCAAGTTACATCATTTCGGGTTATAATTAGTCAATAATTGATTTCTTTCGAATAGTTCGACGGCACGGAAGTTGCTTAATATTTAATTATATAACTTCTTTATTTCTTTTTAACTTATTACTTCAATATCCATAAACTTATAATATGCACCAAATGACGCTGTGATTTTGGAAGTCTAGTAAGAGCAGTAAGTTTATGTGCAATGGTTAGTTGGTGGTAATACGAAGTTAAAAACAAATTTAGTATATCGCGCTTCAACTTCATTGCTATATATATTTTAATATCTTTAGAAACAATGTTTAACACGAATTTAAAAAATAACAGTACATTATAATCATTTATAATATATTTATAAACATGGAAGCACGTATAAGTTTGTAAAGTGACGTACACAATCTTGTAAACGTATTTTCCTAAGAAAAACCTACATATTGCTTGTGGTTTTACTATCAAAGTATCAGTATAAACTGTCGGCAAATAAAAATAAATTAATCAAACATAATAATATTTATGTATTACTTAGCTCGTAAGTTCTATTTTTCTCGGTATGATCTCCTTCGGCATTGATAACTGCTGCGCAAATTATTATTGGTATTATTCGAAGCAATTTTTCGAGACAGTTCGCGTCAATTTGTTGCCATGCGTTGTGTAAATATTCGTATAGGTGTTGGGTGGTCTACGATTGCCGCTGTCTAGCCTTTCGATAAAGCTCATCCCATAAGAGCTGGATGGGGGATAAATCCGGACTTTGAGAAGGCCAAATCATTAATTTTAGTTGATATCTGGCTGCTTTCAAGTCTAAAAAGTTTTTCCACATTCGGACCGTATGCTTGAGGAGATCATTGTTTTCCTGGAATACAAACGGTTCATAAAGAAGAAATAGAAGAAGAAAAACAATAGCTTTTGTAAAATATGCTTTTCGCATTGTACCAGTAATTTTCACTGAATCATCCGGAAAATGGTAAAAATTGCGGACAAGATAGGAGGAATCTAGAAATTATTAAAAGTCTCAGAAATAAAAATTATTGTTACCTTAAAGCAGTTAAAGGAAACAAAATAGTCATTTTGGCCAAGTGGATTATTACAATCGCGTCAACACCATGTTAGCGTCAGGACCGTACAGAAAATTAAAGAAAAACCCCCTCCCTTCAATGATTAGAATCACTAAAGATACTATTAATTCCTGCCCCAACTTAATCAATAATAACCTGAAATTTAAAATAACAAATTCAAACCCTACTATTCCAAAAATGTATTGTCTTCCAAAAATTCACAAACCAGGTAATTCTATTGTACCTATAGTATCCGGCTTTGATTCCCCAACATACAAATTGTCCAAGTGGCTAATGAATGAATACAAGAACTTTCCCCACAAAGTAGATAGCGTAAGAGTAGAAAACTCCTTAGATTTTCTAAATAAAATTGAAAAGATTGAATTAAGAGATGGGGAAATCCTTGTATCATTTGACGTGTCTTCACTTTTCCCAAACGTACCAATTCTAGAAACTATGGAGTATTTAAATAAATTAAATAACATAGATGACGTGAAAACGAAATATAAAAGGTTAACAAAATTATGTATGTTACAAAATTGTTTTCAAATAGGCGGAAAATGGTTCGAACAGGTGGAAGGCACGACAACGGGTTATCAATTATCTCCTTTTATTGCGAACCTTTTCATGAGCAAATTCGAAACGAACTTGAAAAGAGAAACCAGATATGTTCTGAGAATTTGGTTTAGGTTCGTAGATAATATTTTCGCGGTGTTTGATACCAATAAAGGGAACATACCGAAGATTGGACCACCAAGTAGATTGTAAATAGTCACATGTTTTAGAAATTTTAGAGCCTGCGTAGAAAATAATTTGCATCTGTAAAACGTTTTTTTACATTCAGTCGGTAACACGGTTGACAATGGGAGCCCACGCGTTCTCGAAACGCTACGTTCCGCATAATTAATAAATTTGTGTGAGTGGAGTTTACGGCTATACCTGTGAAATCACCCGTAGTTATTCCAGCAAAATAACCCCAAACCAAAACCCTTCTTTGTACACCAAATATCTGAAATTGAACTCGTCGGTCCATAGGACGGCGTTCCAAACGCTCAGTGACCAGTTCGCATACTCCGTTGCGTTTTTCTTTATGCACAAGTTTTAAAAATGTGCTGTATTCTCTTAAACCCCGCCGCCAATAATCGCCTATTGGCGGTTGTAACAGAAACATTTGTTCGTCATTGTGTATTAACGCGTATGTTGCGATATCCGATGGCGTTAGACGTCGATCTCGTTTCGATGTCGTTACAATAAATCTATCTTCAGTTCCAGAAGTTACCCGTGGCCGCCCACTTCATCTTCTATCAAGATTAATTAAGAATTAATACATTTACGCGCATGTGATAATCAAAGCAATACTAAATTGTTTAACCGAAAGAATCAGCTAATAAAATATATCTGTTTCTGGAAAGATTTTATCCATAAACTTGTTAGAAAAATACTTTTAACGAAAGCAATTATTCTTTAAAATTTCACTCTATATAATTTAGAGGAAATGGTGTCCTTAATATTTTCTGAAATTATAATTATATTCATAGAAACAGAAAATGTAAACGTTTATTAATAATGGCAAATTACGCAAATGTCGAAGCTATGTATATAAATGAAACTAATACTAGTACCAATTACATTGTTCGTGATTGTAGGAGACAGATGTAACGATTTGTACATGTGCAATTGCATGGCTGTAATTGACGCCTCCTACGAAGCCGTGTCAGTAATCTGAAACATTTCCAGTACTATTTGGCTTTGATTAATTAAAGCTGTAAAGTATATGTTACTAGGCCAAAATTAACAATATACGTTACAACTATAATTGTGTCAATCTGCAGATTTATGATCTAGGATTTAAATTATTAAACTATCATAATATAATAATAATTGTTAATAATATTAAATGATGAAGCCTTTAAATTTGTATGATACTGCAGATTTAGGAATGTTTTTTAGTATTTACTTACTTTACGAACTTCTCAGCAAAGCGTACGAATCAATTATTCCATTAGCTATTGCAACAACTTCAACTGTGTCCATTTCATTTAATGTTATAAACGTTAGGTTGTTTATGAGTATATGACAAAGCTTAGAATATATTTAGTAAACCAATATTCTAGAAAGAAACTCTAGTCCACTCTGAGTGAAACTGGCATACAAAGTGTTACTATTCAATCGTAGTGTTATACCACCTGCTTTGTTCTTTATCAGTAATAATATTAAAAAGTATTCCACTATTTTACCATGAATTATAATTTAGCTACAGTCAAGATGATTTTTAAGAAAAAGAGCAATAAGCCAAAGCTTATTTATTTGGAAGATCCTAAAGTATCCTTTTCCCCGCACTATCCTTTTAACAATGGTTTGCGTTACGATACCTTTTATGTTTTACATACCGGGCCATGGAGGGCGCCATTAATAAAATATCAGCACTAAAAATTAATTTCCACCTTCAGTTAACATAAATCCAAAGTTTTGATGCAACACGTGTAGTGTTGTAGCTATATTTAACTGGCAAAGTTGACAAGTTAAAAGATAGAGTTAAGTAGAGAGCATTTTCGCGCAATAATTTTTTATAATTTCCGAAGATTAGTATCTCAACAAGAATGCCTCGCCGGGTTGGTTTCTGTTACCGACAATGAAGTCGGTATGGAGAATTCAAACGTGGATGGATTAGTCTTAGCGACAATCCAAGAGCAGGTGGAACCAAAAACTGCATTCATCGACGAAGATCGACACGTGACATATCGCGAGATTGAGGCATCGTTGGGGATTTCAAACACCTCAATTTCAAAAAATGTTGCATGAACAATTGTGTGTAAAAGATAGTTTCCCGTTGGCTACTGAAGCTGTTGACCGAAGAACAGAAGGTAGTTACGGTGAATTGATGTCAAAAAACTTCAACGCCGAAAACTCTAAAAACGTGTACAACATCGATGGTGATGAATCTTGGATTTATTCATACTAGCCAGGGTGTAGGTACTACTTGGGTGTTCCAAGGTGGCGAAAAGTCGACAAATGTCATTCGTTCTTGAAGTGTCTCCAAATGGTTGCGACATTTGTTTCGAAAGCAGGTCGTATAGCAACAATTCTTCTACAAGATCAAAGAATTCTTACTGCCGATTAGTATATAATCATTTGTTTGCCGCAAATCATCGTTAAGCTTCGAAAAACCACCCCCACCAAAACAATGCAAGTTCGTACACAACACGCAATTGAATTTGTAACGCAACAAAACGTCGAAGTTTTAGATCATCCCCCGTACAATCCGAACCTAAGTCCGAACAATTTCTTTACCTTTCCAAAAATCTAGTACTGATTGCGTGGTCAAAAGTTCCAGTCGTCAAAAGGAGCAGTGGATGCCTTCAAAAACGAAACTATGACTGTATCAACAAACGATGGAATACCTGCTTTTAGAGTTGGTTCGAGATGATGCAAAAATGCATAAAGTTCCGTGGAGAATACTTCGAAAAACAATAGTCTTTACTTGGTACCTACTGTTTTATTTCAGCTCTATATTCAAACCCTAAGAAACAACCCTTATATTAGATGCAAACACAGGAGTCTTGCTGCAGTAAATCGAAGTAGGGTTGGGGGCATATTAGTGGCGTTTGAGCAACATATAACGTGTAGTACAGTTCATATTAGTTACATTAATTCCTTACTTCCACTCCTAGACTTAATTGTTACAATCCTCCTGGCATTACGTCTGAGGATCTATAAGCATTTACCACTGCTCATTAATCAGTCATTTACTCCTACAGGCGATTGCAATCTTCCCAATCTGTCTTTGCCATTTCATGCACATTGTAGTAAAGCTAATCGGTGACATCGAAATAAAATGAAACTGTCATCAGGTCTAAAAGTTAATATACAAAAACAAAAATAGACGTACTTTTTAACAACGTTAGCAACCGTGGTTCAACAGTCAGCAGAAGGGACTGAGAGCCTTAGGATCGCATTATATTACGCATAAAATTATATTATAAATAAATTAATTATGTACATTTGCAAACAATAATTCGAATATTTTAAAACCCGACAGCAATATTTGGCGTAGTTGTAGCAATAAATTTTAGAATATGAAATATAATTTTATAGTAATAAATACCAAAATGCATTTTCTCATGCTGAACTAGAAGACTATAAATATTCTTGAAAAACCACTACTTAAACTTAATGCAATTTCAATTGCAGAGACTCTACCACGCGTATAAAAAGAATCATAATGCTCTGAATGAAATAGAGAGATACTCGAATCTGACATAAAGTGTTATCCGCATAGAATATTTTATACCCTATTTGCGAGATTAAACGCTCTCGGTACCGGATCTTTTGGGAAAGCAATCTAAACTAGCGTGCACTCTGTGCAGATCTGAAGTTTATCTACAGCAGGAAGGTTTACACAAAGGGCATAATATAACATCCAGTGAAACGGTTAAGTAGTAAAAATCGACTACGCTCGAAAGAGGAAACCACAAAGGGTTGAGTTAAATGGAGATACTTGCATAAAATTGTGTGCTTAACCTTCATCAAAGGATTGGCAAAAACAAGTGGTAACGACAATGGTTAGATTGATTATCTAATTTAAATGAATTAACTTTACATTTTTTACGTCCTTTCTAAATTTTACATCATCTAGCTCTCATGAAAAGACATTTTTAAGGACAGCGCAAACGGTTTTTTTTCTGTACTTTAATAAAAAAAAATATTATTATTGTCGTTGCGGAAAATAAAATATAAATTTCGTTTCCAAGATACCTACCACACAATATGTCGGAAAAAATAACGTAACTTTTCATGCAAAAAGACACACAACTAGTTATTTCGCCAAAGTTATTTATTTTTATTCAAAATACATCCCTTCCGCGTCAATACTGCTCTGAACACGTTCAGCTAATGATAGCATAGATTTTTTAAATCATTTCTTGGAAGCGCCTCACAGATCCTCGTCTCGGTTTCTTGGACTTGTAAAACGTTGATTTTGTAGCCAGTTTTAATTTTGGGAAGAGAAAACAGTCACATGGTGATAAGCTTGGCGAATACGGAGAGTGTTGTAACACACTGACTTGTTTTTTCTCCAAAAATCCGCGAACAGTGATAGTACTGTGTGGTGGTGCATTATCGTGCATCAACTTCCGGGCGCTTGATATTTGGGCCTCACTCCAACGATTTTCTTCCATTACCCCCACATAATATTCACCAGTGGCATTCTAATCCTGTGAAATGAATTGTCGATGTAGAATACCTTTAGTGTCATACAAACAAATCAACATTGTCTTCTCTCGTTACTTCTAGAAACGCAATTTTATCGATTTTGAAGAGCTAGGGGGCTTACGCGTAACACTTAGGCGTTTTTCGTTTTGTTTAAGAAACGCACTTGAAACACCAAGTCTCATCATCATTTACAATCGATTCTAGAAATGTGCGATTTCGTCTGGCTGTTTTGATAAGATCCTTGCAATGTTCAACGCGAGCAATTTTTTGATCCTTAATTAAGGCACTAGAAATAAATCGAGCACAGACTTTTCGTTTATTCAAATCTTCCGTCAAAATTTCGAGTATCATACCTTGCATCAATCATAGGGAAGTTATTTTATTGCGGAAAGAAGTTGAAATATATTGAGTTAAAACTATTTTGAAGATATCTTATCCAAAAAAGATCTTTTCGTATAAAGTGTATATATTAAAAATGTGATTTATAAAATCTATATCAAAACAGACTATTAAACTATTCTGAATCAATGAAACAATAAACTAGTTACATGACTTTTATTTGGTTTTTTGCCAATTTTATGTTGTAGTACTTTTGGATCGTAACCAGGTGTTACGAATTCGCTTGAGACAAAATTTAAAAACACCGACTTAAGGTTTTACATTAGTAAATGTACAGTACCGTCCATATTCGTTCGGACACGCAAATAAATTTTAATAAAATGAGAAAACTTTCAAACTCTTTTCCAACTTTTCCAAAACTTAAAATTTTTATTGGATTTTATTAATAACGATCAAAATTAAAATATAAAAGTAAAAAAAAGTAATTCTAACGTAAAATAAGCAAAAACTTCTTAAATATTGCGTTCAGCAAAGAAAGTCCACTAGTTTTTGAAGGACTCTATTTGGTATATTAGTCCATTCCTCTTGTAAAATGTTTCATAGGTGGCCTACGGAGGTAGGACATACTTTCAAGGGACTGCTGTTCAATTCATCGCATAACAGCTTGATGAGGTTTAGATCGGGGCTTTGCGGCGGCAATGTCATTATTTGTAAAGTGCCATTACCTATACAATCTTGCAACATTCTTTGGCTTTTCGCTTTTCTTACAAAAACGCGCCTTGATTGTCCGAACACCTCAAACTTTGCCTCATCAGTCCATAGCACCTATTTCCAATCATCCATTATCCAATTTCTATGTGTTTCTGCCCACTGTAGCCCTTTCTTGCCTGTTTCGTAAAATATAATAGGTTGCATGTATAATTAATAAACAATAAACTTCATAGGGAACCTAATATGAGTGTTATTTATATATAAAAGCAATTATATTATCTTTTAGTAAGGTTTAAATCTTACTGGGTACACTAATACGACGGTACTGTACGTGTAAGGAACGTCGTTTATTACCTCTTTGAGAAATTGTAAGCATATGTAGTTCATTAATAATAACAAATATGTTAAAAATATAGCTTTGAAAAGTTTAGCGGCAGATGCGGAAATATTAGCTTAGCTTATACGTACAGTTGTAATAAAGAAGAAGCCTCTCAATTTTGTGAAAATTTAAAACATTCTTCGAATAAACCGATAATGAAATAGCATTAAAATTAAAATTAACAAAATCCACATTGTCTCGTGAAATTTTATGTTTTTCTTATAATCGATCAATCATAATTAATTCTAAATTCAAATAAAGTTTATTGTTACCATGAAATAATTTATCAAAATTTTAGTTCGCTCCATTTTATTAGCAAAACTGTATGTTCACAATTAGTTATGAAATATTGATTGGCCTTACGTAATCTGATGCCTACATATATGGTAAAGTAAATTATACCCTTTCAATAGGTATTAATCTTGAGTTTTAATTAGATACTTAATCACCTACAATGCTAAAGTAAAAAAAGGTAAACCAATTAATTTGTCAGCTACGCACCTTTGAACTGAGGAGGGCATTTGCGGCTCTGTATAATATGACATTGTTATCTCGTAAACAATTTGCATGTCTTGCGGTATACTATGTGCAATCTTGTTAGTGCACTCTTCCACGTAATACCCAATTCAATTTTACCACAAGCAAGAGTTCTCGCCTAAAATATGCTCGTTGAACTTTACTAACCATGTTATAATAACGGTTCATGTAAAATATGTAATTTAATTTAGAAACTTTGTGTAACTTGTTCTTATTAGTAAATGCATTATGTTTGGCTTTAGATGTTTCTAAATAACTTAAGCTTCATATAGAATAGATCTTGTTGGTAATAACTAACTGTTAAATTTATTTTTAAACCAGGTAGATGTGCGTATAAATATGGAATTAAGAGAAAACCTCTATTAGTGTGCAATATGATGAAAACTATTTAATTAAACCTATTCCCTATCAAATCACAAGATTATTATCACATGCAGCTATATATAGCGTTTAAAAATAAGAAATATGTATTTCTTCTTATTTCCATCAATTCATCATGGGAAAATATTATACATTAGCTGTATGTGTTATACTTACAACACCAATAAATTTGCGTAGGTCTTACTTATTACTAACATTATATTTAGCAGTCCTATCGTACATAGGTCATATGCTTCGGTACGAACTTCAAATGGTATTTCACAGTAAAGCATCATTGCTTCATGATTATTGACAACGAGAGCAAAACAAATCCTACTGCATTTATTATACACAATTTATCGTCCCTGCCGCTATGTTTTCTCTAGACCGTCAAACAAATTATAGTTTTGATGCAGATCATGACGTTGCCATGAAACCATTTTTCACCCATCATGGTCCGTTTAGAAACCAGTCCTGGATATTTGTAAAAGCAGTACTTCCAGTATTATTAATCTCATCCAAGTACCTTCTTGGCATTGCCCCGCCCTCCTGGATAGTCGCAGTGGTATTTGCTTGCTTACATAAATTACGGTAATACGGTGAGAACTAACACTTATGACCCTCATCTAATTTCTTTAGAAAATAATTTTGTACCTTTCTTTTTTATAGAATGGATAACACATGTGTTGTTAAGGACTTAACATTGTTTTTTGTATTTTATAAATTTTTTACTACTATGTATTTTATCTTCTTTGCATTATTATTTTCATTTAGAATATTACTTTATTTTCATTTTTATATTTATTTATTTTGCTCTCTTATATCCAATTTTATTTTAATATGTATGTACATTACGCATTGTATATGTATGCAAGTCAGCTGTTCGCATTACGCTAGCTAAAACTGCCTAATTAGAAATCATTCACTGCAACGTCGTCGGATATGTAATGGGAGTTTTCTTGAAATTTAAGGTACACAAGCATAGGCAGTCGTCTCCCGCGCGACAGTCGAGGTATTAGCGATCGTGCACTCGGTCACCTTTTCGTGCCTCGTCGTAACGTGTACAGTAACGTCGTCGTAAGATTATTAGAGATTTCTAGGTTTTTCTAGTTTTGGCGGGAATCGTCGAGGACGTTGTCTATACATTTATTTCTGGCGGGAGTCATTTGGTAACGTCGTCGGACCACATGTATAGATTTTTTAATAAGTATAAATTCTCGATTTTCTATCATCGTACGTCGAGGCTACTGTGTCCATTGTCGTCTATACATATTTTTAGTCTTCAGTTAAGTTTGTGTCGGAAATTATTTTGGTGAGATTGTCGGCGCGCATGTATAGACCTCTCTCTACAAGTACGATCACTCCGCTTCTTGCTGACGGTCGTTGCGGCCGCAGCGCCCGTTGTCTTTTGTACGTTTGTTCGGTCCTTGTCGTATCGGGACTTATAAATTTTTCATTTAGTTGCTCGTCGTAGCGGACGAGTGTCACGGGCCAGTTTTCTTATGTAATGTCGGCATCATCGCTCCGTTTTACTTGTCGGTGCGCAGTTCGCACATTTGCTGGTTACTGGATTTTTCCTTCTTTGGGGCGCAGTAGTACAGAGCTAAAGATTGCACATAGCGTAATATTTCAAACGAGAACGCCTGGGTAGCTGTGACATTACTTTTGTATTGAGATCGGCTATTATCGCTACTGTCGCCCTCGACCAGGCGTTCAAGCTCTAAGAGATAGGGTGGGTTCCCTATAAATGTGAATATAACAAACGTATTTGGTCAAGTACAAATACATGCCAATAATACAGGGCCAAGTCCCTTAGGCAAATTTCAAACAAGGAAAGTATATTAGGCTCCCGGAAAGGGACATATAAATAAGCATAGCACCGAGGTGCGCTTATAAATTTAAGAAATAAATAGGGTTGGCTCCCCTATAAAAAGGTAGTGGTGCATGCAAACAGACAGAGGCATTAGTACATGCCTCTGACAAAGCTTCAGCGGAAGCATATAAGAGTTTAACCTTTTAAACAGAATTAAGACATAGCTTTGCAACGTACATGCTGAGGCATTACTTTATGTTGCTACCAATGAAAATACATATACAAATGCTAATGTACATTACATGTATAAGAGAGCTCGAATAACTGCAATTATTGCAAATATATACATCTTACGTACATCGTGCATGTACATAGGCAAGAGTGGAAACCGTGTAACCATTTTATCTTTAAATATATTTTTTTGCGCATGCGCATTGAGTTTCACTATACAACCTTTCCTTTAGTAAATAAGCGAACATACTCTACAAGTAAGTATTGGTCAAGTAATTTAGGAAATTACGAGCAGGCTACAGCGGCGTTGTTCGTCAAACCAGGAGAACGTAACATGTGTTCTTTACATACGTATTATATTTCCCAATTTCTTTTATTTCTTTTTTTTTTTCTAAAAAAGAATGTAGAAATATACATACTGTTCCATTCCAATATCCTATTTTTGGAAACAAAGTGTGCTAGCTGTTTGATTCTGTCTATAACATTTAATTATAAAATGCTTCTTTTCTTCACAGTTAATTTTCTCTAAAAGAATGTAAAAGTGCACATAGTGTTCCATTCAAGTATACATTTCACTTTTGAAAACATAATGCTCTAGTTGTTTGATTTTGCCTTTACCGTTTTATTTTAGGAGGAAAAATTCCACTAATTCTCTAATTCAGCTGTAAGGCTACATAAACAATTATTTTCGTAATGGCATACAGCTCGGTTACTATCAATATTAAAAATAATGAATGTAATTACTTACTTTTTTAGTTTGATTGTGTTGTTAACGTAGAGTGACACAAAAATTCGCTACAGTATTGTGTCATTAGCATCAGTGCTGACTTAGTCATACTCCTATGGCGAGATGAAAATATGTTGGTGTATTTGGAAAAGGAGCGTTCTGTGTCTAATAATGTGGTATTCGCGAATTTCAAAAGGTCATTCGCACTCTTGCGTTAGCTTGAAAATCGGGATTCTTATTTATAACCGCACACAATTTCTCGGTTGTTAATCTTCCTATCCTAAAGAGGCTTTAAGGTAATCTAGCGTATTTTGCACTTCACCTAATGACAGCTTGGTGCTGTATAATTTTCCTTTTCAATATAATCACCCTTAAGGACAATACATTTATTAGATCTATGAATTAATTTTTCTAAACCATCATAAAAATATTTACGCACCTTCAAAATGGGCCAAAATTGCCTCCTTTACCTCATTGTCGTCGGAAAACTTTCTTCCACGTAAGTCTTTTTTCAAATTGGGGAACAAATAAAAATCAGGTCTGGACTGTAGGGTGGATGGACTATTGATTGAAAGCCATGCTTGTACAGAGCAGCCATTGCGACTTTGCTCTTGTGAACCGGCGCATTGTCTTGCAAGAGCAACACACCCTCGGTCAATTTTCCTCGACGTTTTCCCTTGATGGCCTCCTTTAATTTTTCTAATATCGCTGCGTAATATTCTCCGGTTAATCAATCAATAATATCCCCTCACAATCCCAAAAAACAGTAGCCATCAACTTTCCAGCCGATTCTGACACTTTGAATTCCTTTGGCGGTGGTGTCCCCTTTTTATGCTATTGCATGGACTCCTGTTTGGACTCAGGCTCAAAGTAATGGTCCCTTGTTTCATCTCCGGTAACAATCCGCTTCAAAATCTGTGCAGGTTTGTCTCCACACAGCTTCAAAAATTGTTTGGACGCACAGACGCGCTGCTGTTTCTGTAGTGGCGTGAGCATTCTCGGTACCCACCTTGCACTGACTTTTGTCATACCCAGGTGGTCATGTAGGATACGCAATGGTGGTATCTGATACTCCAACTAATGCAGATAATTATTCTTTCTTCAAACGGGCATCTTGCAGTAGAAATTTTTGCACTTTTTCGACAATGTCTGATGTGGTGGCCTCAACTGGTCGTCCTGAGGGTCGTCTTCAATCGAGTCCCGACCATGTTTAAATATATATGTTCGCAAGATTTATGTACATATATGATTCTAATCGTATATTTCTGTACCTCATTTCCGCGGAAGTTTATGCAGACACGTCTAAAAATGCACAGAACAGAGGGATACAAATGTTATTTATTGGAGCTAGAATGCTTGATCGGGTCGAAAGTAGCGAAATAGTCTAACACCGCTGCATATATATAGAATGCAACCCACAACTACTCAGATGCTCTCATTGTTGGATGTACTCGCTACACTACCTCAGTAAATACGGTCTCCTACTACTGCCTCCCGGAGAACCAAAGCGAACTAGGTTTTATATAATGCACGCGTATGATAGTGCATATAATTATTTATCTAACCAACCGCAATTGCATCTTTCCGTCGGGTAGGATGATTGTTCACCTTGGTGGATAACCGTTCTTAACCATAGAAATCCCGTGCGACAAAGTTTTAGCACTTCAAGTATTTATACCTGGAACCATATTGAGTGGTTGACTTGTTAACTAGCTCGTCTTGAAGAAGTATTGTCGGATCATCCCTCCCTCCGACGAAGTTTCAGCATCTCTAATATTCATACCTGTGACCATATTGTGGTGGCAGATTGGAAGACTAAATTATTTCGAACATCTAGAGCAGTATTGATTGATCATCTGCTTCTCCAGTGAAATTTTGGCATCTAATCTTACGTTAGGGTAAGAAGATTGTCAGTTGAACATTTTATAGGACACGTTTGATTATGTTATAACTTGCTTCGTGATAGTATAGCACGGGATGAGTATCACACTTTCGTTCTTATGCGAATGATTAATTTAACATATGATGATAACGGTAAAAATAATAACACAATTACAAGAATAGTTATAATGTCATAGATATATTTATGGCAAATAAAATATTAAGACCTTAAATAGTTGGTGTTTTCAGTATCTACACAAATATCTATCGTTTATTCAACTTTCGGCATGGTCTATCTTTTAACAGCACCATCTAGGATAATAGAAATAGCTACTAATTAAAATGATTTATTAACAAAAAGTTCGTTAATTTTTCCTAAATCTTCACTTTCCACGGAAACGTAGAAATGAAAGAAAGTAGAAAACCGCGCCAATATTTTATTGTTTTTTTACTCAGTTCCTGCAGTGAATGAATATTTATGCATGCAGCGAGCACATTTCCGCACAGCCACAAAATGAAATAGGCGAATCGACAGTACTAGCGTTAAACAACTTCATTTTTTATCTTTCCTCGTAAACGATTTGCTATGAAACAATAAGTGTCAGTGGTTCAAAATGAATAGCGCCAAAACGTAATGTAGTTTCGAGTTTAACAGCAACATTTTCGGGATGTCGTTAAACGCAGTGCAAAATACGAACTCCAATCTCTGTAAAACAATATATTACGGGAATAGGTTTTATTTTAGGCGTATAGTAGTTCCTATAAATATAAAAGAATGAAACTAGACGTTGCTGACTCGTTAAGTACGAAATGTGGGAGTAATTTCAGAAAACTGCTAGTCGACGTAGTAGTTCTAGTGAGAAGGCAGAATTGTTATATTACTTGCTTTACTAAATAACACTGATGTGGGTTTCTGCGTAAAGCAACGTTATAAGCAATGTATTAAATTGTATAGAATATAATACTACAAATTCATTTCCATGCAATTTTGAAGTTATAAATCATTTATCTACTGTCTACGGCTATAAATAGCCAAAAAAATTACAACATAGAACTATTAATCTCATAAGCCACTTACTAAAACTAGTCCTAACAATTATTCATAGAAGAATATTCAAAAAATGCGAGGATTATATGCCTGAGACTCAGTTCGGGTTTCATGATGCAGTAGGCATAGGTACTATTTTAGAGACGTATAAACAACTGCAATGTGTATGCTTCTTTTGTTTACTACAGCAAGACTTGCGACTGTAGCCAACACCACAAACTAGTGAAAGTACTGATTTGTATTGGGATCGATGGAAAAGGTCTGAATATAATATCACGACTATACTGGAATCGGTCAGCATGTATAACCATTGACGGAAAGCAGTGAGATGCTATAAATATCCCACGAGGAGTAAGGCAAGGCTGCGTACTATCTCTTCTATTATTCAACGTCTTGTTAGAATTCATATTTAGAAAGGCTCTGGAAAACGTAGATGAAGGGAAATACATAATCATCATCACAAAATGGGAAAACACTGAGCAACATCCGGTACGCTAAGGATACAGATATTATGGTAGATAGTTTGAAAGGACTACAACAACTGATTACTAGAATGAAATGTCAGTAAAACGAAGTACATGGTTATAAGCAAAAATAAAATTCCATACGAACCGCTTATGCTTCCTAGGACACTCCCGGGCAATTTCGATTTTGAAATTATAGATCGAGGAGACTTTAATTTAAATCGCTATTATTAGTTTTAGGATCGGTTAATGACTTTTCATGATTTATATAGTCACTGGGTACATTTTTGTTGATTAAAGCGAATCTGTAGAATCGATTGCCATAGGCCTCCTTCAATTTTTTTCAAATTGATCTTATGCTTGAACATTTTATGGTGATATTAATAACGTTATCGTTACTTTTACATATGTGTGTATGTAATAAATCCAAACATAAAAAGCAAAAACTGACATACATTTGGAGAAATAAGTGCAAATACTATATTATTAATTATTATTAAAGCAAGTACTAAATTACTAATATGTCGGTTACATTTTTCTTAATAGAAACAGATCCGTAAGATGTATTGTTGTAAGCATCAATTATTCTTAGTCGTAACGGTTGTCGGATTCCGCCGTCTCACTGAGCTTTTTGTCCCTAACGTTTCGCGAACAACTGTGGTGCGCATTTACAAAGGTACTGTAGCTTTGAAGATGCAAACCACAGTTGTTCCCGAAACGTGAGGGACAGAAAATCTAGTGACGCGGCGGAATCCGACAACCGTTACGACTATGACAAACGGCCGTGAAAGTCTGTGATACTAATCAATCAATCTTCTTCTTCACTCTTGATTTTAAGTACGAAATGGGCGTTTGTTTTAGCTAACGGTAGCTGTAGATATGGGACTTTCCCGGATAGTTTGATTTTGGAATTATAGATCGAGAAATGTGGAAAAAAGTTTTGCGCGAAATTAAAATTTAAATTGCCATCATTAGTTTTAGGATTATTTGCTTGAGTATTCCAATGATTAATAATAATAACAATTTGTTCATTACTTTTACATCTGTATAACAGAGATTTTATAAGTTCCATTGCACGTCATTATTGACATCGTAAGCATTTAAATGTGTTGCCATTTCATTAAAATTAAACTTCACGTAATTTGCAATAAAATAAAAGCTGTTGTGCATAACATATATAATTTATTTTTAAATTACATTCCGGGTGTAGTTACAGCAAAAGTAAACAATTTTTAGTATTTAGTCGTTTAGTAGTTGCTAGTACGACAAAATTTCATACATTGCGGGGCGTTTCTACGCTCAATTTTAGCTTTAGTTTGTTTGCGTTATCGGTTAGTGTTGTTTTTCAATAATTACAAACGAATTTGCAACGCCGAACAAGCAGATACCATAATTTCGTCATGAATTTTTAATAATTTATGTAATAACTTATTACGTACTATTCTAAGTCCGATCATGGAATGTACCCCTGATTGCCGGATCGTTAGTAATCAATATTATAGTTTTATACATATTAATTTGACTTTCAAATTACTTAATACCTACAATCCAACCAAAGTCAAACGGTACGGCACAAAAATGCACTGCAAGGGAGGTTCCCGTTTCTTAAGCGAAAAATTTTGTACACATCATTCACTCATCTTCCTGGAGCTCATTACCTGCGTGTATGTGCATTTTCATTCCGGCGACATTCTTGAACAAAGGTGTGTATCCGGTGAAATAAATTACCATTAATCAGCGAATATTTAAATTCTTGCAAACAAAGTTTATGCTAAAAAAGTGCAACGATAGTTTATCTAAGGTACTTTTTGATCACACTTCATCATATGTTCCTTTACTATTTGTCTTTTAATAAGTTGATAATACTATAAATAAGGCGAAGATGGAAGAAATACTTTAATTTGAATTTCATTTTTTTATTATTCTATTGTTAAATTACCACTTGTATATACGAACTTTGTTCCAACAGAATAACTATCAGAAAGCAAGTAATATGAATGAAACCGAAATATGAATAAAGAAGTAATAAAGTAAACAATAAACATACTTAAAGAAGTCAGATATATTAAAATATTATTTAGCAAGATAAACGAGATGTAAAGTGCGCGAATGAAGTGAAAATAAAAAAATATAAAAGAAAGTGATAGAATTAGATCGGAATGAATGCTAATTAAGATATTCTGAAATTAATAGATGTACTTAAATGTTAAATAAATCACATTTTCAAAAACGTTCGTTTGAATCTATTATATTCAGCCTTCAATATTTTTACATTATTGAAATCGTTGCATTTAGTATGAGTGTAAAGTGCCCTGAAGATCTAATTGCTACGTATATCAGCTTTGTGACTCCAACGATTACTTATTTTTCAACTGATATGATTAGAACTGTTCTCTGGTCTATTTACATCGTTTGTGGAATTTGTGCAATGATTTAATTGTACAAAGAAAACACGGCTTTTTGGTTCAAAATTTGCTTTATTCATCAACGTAATCTCCATCAAGAGCAACGCAATCATTCCAGCGCCGCTCTAACATTTCAATACCACTTTTGTAGAACCATTTATCTTTTGCCTCAAAATAGGCCTCAGTTTCAGCAATAACCTCTTCATTCGTGCGAAATTTCTTACCGGCGAGCATTTTTTTGAGGTCTGCGAACAGCCAGTAGTCGCTGGGAGCCAAATCTGGCGAATACGGTGGATGTGGGAGCAATTCGAAGTTCAATTCATGTAGTTTTGCCATTGTTTTGATTGACTTGTGACACGGTGCGTTGTCTTGATGAAACAATATTTTTCTCTTTGCCATATGCGGTCGTTTCTTTGCAATTTCGGCCTTCAAACGCTCCAATAACGCTGTATAATATTCACTGTTGATGGTATTTCCTTTCTCAAGATAGTCCATGAATATTACACCACGCACATCCCACAATACCGAGGCCATAACCTTTCCAGCCGATTGTTGTGCTTTCGGGCGCTTTGGACGAGGTTCACCAGTTGCTGTCCACTCAGGTGACGATCGTTTTGATCCCGGAGTGAAGTGATAGATCCATGTTTCATCCATTGTTACATATCGACGTGAAAATTCCGGTTTGTTACGTTTAAACATGGCCAAACACTGCTCAGAATCATCAACACGTTCTTGTTTTTGGTCAACAGTGAGCAAACACCCACTTTGAAGAGAGCTTTCTCATAGTCAAATGCTCATGCAATATAAAGCCAATACGTTCTTTTGACATCTTTACGATGTCAGCTAACTCACACAACTTAACTTTTCGATCAATCGAAACGATTTTGTGGAGTTTTTTGATGTTTTCTGGTGTTACCGCCTCATTTGGACGTCCACTGCGTTCTGCATCATCGGTGTCTCTACGACCACGTTTGAAGTCAGCAAGCCAACGTTTTATTGTTGTTTCTGATGGAGCGGAGTCCTCATAACACTTTTCAAGCCATTGCTTCGCTTGAACGGTATTTTTTTCCCATCAAGAAGCGGTGTAAAATTAAAACACGAAATTGTTTTTGATCCATTGTTTTGAAAATAACAAAAGTAGCGTGACTCTTAGCACAATAACTCACAAACTAATGAATAGAATATCATGAAATTTTAACAGTTGTCTTTTGAAGGTTAGTACTAACTGAGAGAAAGGTGACTGCAATAAAACTACCGTCATGTATGTGTTAGGCCCGGGACTTTTCAGCCCATATGTTACAAATATAACTATTGGATTGCAAGCGGTTGCACACCATTTAGGCCATAATAGGCCGATTATTAAGCCGTTAATTAGTCTTAGTGTACGTTAGGAGGCTGCTCAGAGAAATCGCATTGATGTACACAAATATAATCGTTCCTCATCCAGTATAATCCTTTCTGTTGACGCCAGAGCTAACACAGAAAGTGCCCTGTTGTCTCGTCTGCGGTGTAACAATTCGTATATGACCGAGCATCGATTAGTCCTATCTCGGATAAGTCAAGGGGTCTCTAACGGTGCAACACGAATCTATTTAATTCTTTTCTTAACTTTAAGCAGGTAAGACGACAGAGTAGTAAGATTTGGGAGAACGGTAATCGTTCCTCCTTCATTTTTCTTTTACAAGCCATGGGATTATGTTACAGAACTACACTGGCAAGGTATGGACCCTCTAGGTGGGGTGCTGTCTTAATAAGCCGGCTAGGTCACCGTTCAACCCCAGGGACTTAATCCCATCTTTCAATTGAGACAAATTTTCGATATACTACTATTTATTTATATTGGGAAGTTAAACTTTATTCAGTGAAGAGTTAGAATACGTTAACACTTTGCACTTTAGAGCAAGGACCGGATTGATCTTGTGTTTTATGGAACAAATTGACTTAAAATGGAAGTTTTCTTTAAAATTACTTGGTTTACAATACCGATTCAATTTAATACTGCTGTTATAATCTCTAATTGCAAGCTTTCTAAAGGGACACTGTGTGGGGAAGTTAAACAGTGATGTATCTGCGCTTCCTATGGTACTGAAACTGTTTCTTAATATTTAAAGACCTAATATTTATAACCAAAGATTTGCTTGAAATGTATCTATTATCTTTTAAAGGGTGTGCTTTGTAGAGGTATAAAACTTTCAGTTGCCAACACTTTTTTAACTGGCGGCCATTTTGTCAACTAAGTGATTTATGTTTAGTTTGGTTTGGCATTTCAACATGAATAGATTGACGCCTGAACAACGCTTCCAAATTGTGCAAATTTATTTTGAAAATCATGGTTCTGTTCGAAATACGTATCGCGTCCACCTTACGGTCAACATAATCGTCCATCAAAGCAATTAATTCGATTAACTACGGAACGTTTTCGCATCACGTTTACTCTAAATGATAATACGCATCCACAGAGACGTCGTACAGTGCGTACAGAAGAAGTCATTGCTGCTGTAGAGCGTAGCGTAGAGGAAGATCCGAATCGGTCTATCCGCCATCGTGCACAGGAATTGGATATGTGTCTATCCACTTTATGGAAGATTTTGCGGAAAGATCTTGGTTTGCGTGCTTACAAAATCCAACTCGTGCAAGAATTGAAGCCACACGATCACCTAGCAAGGCGTAGATTCGGTGAATGGGCCCAAAACAAGATTGCCGTTGATCCCGATTTTCATAAGCGAATTTTGTTTAGCGATGAAGCTCACTTTTGTTTAAATGGATACGTCAATAAACAAAACTGTCGTACCTGGAGTGACGGTAATCCTCAAGAGCATGTTGAGACACTATTGCGTCCAGAAAAACTGACTGTTTTATAGGCTGGTGGAATCATTGGTCCGTACTTCTTTAAAAGCAATGCTGGTCAGAGCGTTACGGACAATGGTGACCGCTATAGAGCCATGATTACTGACTTTTTCGTTCATCAATTGAACAACCATGATGTGCAGGAGCTGTGGTTTCAACAAGACGGCGCAACATGTCACACAGCTCGTGTCACAATTGATTTATTGAAGGAAACGTTTGGTAACCGCATACTTTCACGTTTCGGACCCGTGAATTGGCTTCCAGGATCGTTCGATTTAACGCCGCTAGACTATTTTCTGTGGGGATATGTAAAGTCGCTAGTCTACGCCGATAAGCCCGAAACGATTGACCACTTGAAGGACAACATTCGCCGCGTTATTGCCGATATACGGCCACAAATGTTGGAAAAACTAATTAAAAATTGGACCTCCAGATTAGATTACGTCCGAGCCAGCCGTGGCGGTCATATGCCAGAAGTCATATTTAAATTATAATGCCAAAAGATTATCTTTCGAATAAAGTAAATTTCATGTCAATTTGAAAAATTCATCTCTGTTTTATTCCATTTCAAAGTTCTATGCGTCTATAAAAAAACATCCTTTAGTTATGAAGAGGGACCGGCACTCAGGGATACATGAGGTCAATTTCAGGGACGGATTTAGGAGTAAACAATAAATCGGCTTGCCTACCCTTCAACGTCACCCTCATTCGCCGCGACAGATGCAATTGTTTACATACATAATGTTCAGCTTGTTAGGTATTATTGTATTACTACGTCCAATTTCATCAAGTCCGGTCTTCGCATGTACTTCTGAATGCTGATCCTTAGTTATAATATAACCATAAACATGCATCCCCACATCCTTATTTTGAGAATCTGGTGCCTTAGAAACAAGTAATATTCATTCGCGAAAAGTATTTTATGCAATAAAAATTCGCATGTTAGAATACTATATAACGTTATTTCCATGTGTATGTGGTGTAACGGGATTTTAGCTAACTATGCACGGCTAACTTCTATCATAATGAAGTTACTAAAAAACTCTCAAAACTCTTTTCGAAGGAACGTTCAACAAATACTATTTTAGTAGCTCCAAACGCAATTACCACTATACCATGAGACTTTTCTTTTACCTCGACTGAAATTACCGTTTCATAAATATCGTCTGACTCGATAGAAGCAATAAAGGAAAATTTGCAGCCCGTCTTGAAGGAAATCGATTACCGAAAGTGCTTCGAGAACTGAAAAATGTTGGTATAAGTAAATTTGCAGATGGTTAATTCTAAGGAAACGATATTCTAATCAGGAAAAGAATTAATATTTTATTTATCTGCACTTTGGAATTTTTAGTATTTTTATCGTTAAATTTTAACAACGAAGATTTCTTCAGTTACAAAAGGCTAAAAAGACATACGTGGGACATCTTACTGGAATATAGAGGGCGCCACTAATAAAACGTCAGTACGAAAAATTGACCTCCAGTTTCAATGCGATACGTCTAGTGTTATAGCTCCAAGGAACCGTCAAAGTTGAGAAATTAGTCCAAGATTGAAATTAAAACTAGAACATTTTTGCGTGCTAACTTTCGAAATGAAACACTACATCAGTCAACAATTTATTGTTGGTACGGAAAATTCGAATATGGACGGATCGACATGTGTCATATCTCCAGATTTAGACATCAATAGTTATTTCAAACACCTCAATTCAAACAATTTTGCATGAAGAGTCTACTGCATCTAATGACTGAGGAAGAGAAAGCATCTACGGTGAATTGGTCTCCGAAAACTCTAGACCGCTTCAACGCAGGAAACTAAAAATATGTATCACCAATGATTGTGCTTATTGGTGATGATTCGTGAATTTATTCATACGAGCCAGAAAATACACGCCAGTCGTCTGTTTGGGTGTTTCAAGGTGAAGGAGAGACGACAAAAGTCAGTTAAGATTAAATACGTTTGCGAAAATCCACAAACAACCTTGCAATTTTCTTTTTAAGAGTGATCATGTCTCAGGTCCTTGAAAACTATGTCGCTAACCAGAAGAGAAACTGGCGTGTCACCTGTTTAATGAAAACAAGAAAATGTATGAACTTCTTTGAATTTTCTTTTTTTGTGTATTCGACACACCCCGGATATTTTACGTTATTTACATGTTTTATATTATATGATTTTTTTTTACCTGTCGTGCAAAGAAATATTTTTTGTTTGTCAATTCCTAATATCGTAGTGCCGTGTGGTTAGACGTCATGATCATTTATTTGTTCCAACACAGTATACCAAATCCATCTTTTCTGTCAGATATGTGGATTTCTTGCTCTAATCAACCGCATTTTTGGAAAGTTTGCTCTTCTGCTGCACTAGAAAGCAGGATATATTAGGATTTCAACATCCTGATTTCATCAAAGAAATAACACGTTATTATACAGACGTTTTACGAACAATTCCAGAAGTAAATCGGTTGTTGTATAATAAGTTGCCTAGCTTTAGCAAGCACAGTGGCAACGTGGTCAACAACATTGACATAACTAAAGGAAGGTTTACCATCTTTCGAAATTTAGTATGTAAGATCTTCTTGAATGTTTGTAGTGAGTAGAAACATTTATCATTTAAAGTTCTAATGCAAGCTTATTAGAACTTTAAATGGTAAAATCCTTTAGTGATTTACAAACGACAAGAAAATAGCTGGTCAATTGTATTACTTCTTTAATCATTCTTCTAGTTTTAGTTACATCAAAATTTTGTACTTTCGGATATTCAATTAATTTTCGTATTTAAATTACATTTATTTTTTGAATATCTATATTTAGATGATGAGAACTTGCCTGACTATCAGTTTTAGTACTAATGTAACAAATAACTGAAATTTAACTGCTTGCATTATTGCGTAATGATTAAACAGTCTTGTAATATTAATAAGATTATGCCAAGCACTCTATACCGCATATGCATTTATCAACGGAGCTCTAAAGCTTCTTCTACTTCTAGTGAAAATCTAAGGTTTCCTGATAAATTGGTTTGTCATTCAACGCGTTTTCCACACGATTGCTTTTTTCCCTACGGCACAAAAGACATTATCGTTCGTTTAAGTGAGTATTCGCAGCGAAGAAGACAGTCTCCAACTCATTTAGAGGCAAGAATTTCAATAGATGATTGGAAAAAAGCCTTCGAACAAGTTAATCATTAGATTACGGCAGGGAACTTTCAAAATCCGCTTTTCGATTGGAACTTTATTGAATTCGTCGAATTAATTCGCTGCTTTAACGAGATTTTAAAATCCCGGCGTTCTAGTCCGTAGCAATTAACCTCGAAATAATAGCAAACCGTTTGATATTATCTACCGATGAATAAAAAGGAACTACAGGAGATTGCTTTAGTGTTATTGGTAATTGAAAATGTGTGTTTCAATGTTTTTACAGCATTACCTTCAAAAATAATAGGAAGATAATTATATACAATAGTTACAAATTACGTGGATATCATTAAACAATACGTAAGAATTTTTTCACATCGCACAAAAAAAGGAAATATTTTCTTGGCTTACTTTATTTATTTAAATCAAGAAAACATACTACGTGGAAGTAAATGCATTTTCTTCGTTCCAGAAAATTATTTTCTTCAAGCGGTAACAATTCCAAGTAAAAATTCTTCTGAAACAAGTACGCGATTGTTCTTTTTTGCCCTAGCAGCAGTTTGAAGTCCTGGTTTTAGTCCATGTTACTGGTAGAGGGTTAAAGTGTTGCTTATTAGTTATCATTATGTTGATGAAAAATTTTCTAAATACAACATAACTAATGCTGATGTGTTAACGCGTAAGGTAGTTTGTGTGCTGGTAAGTACATTTAATCGTAATTTAGCTAAAACTCCTATTTGTACAATATGTATGTATGCATGATCAGTGAATAGTATGAATACGAGGGCGACCTGAAATGTTTCCGGAATCGGCAAGAGATGGCGCACGAAGCTGGATTCATTGGTCAGTAAGGGCAACCTTTTTATGGAAACTGTCAAAATTTCAGATGCCTACTATCAATTGTTGTTGTTTGAGAGTGTATTTTGTGTAGCAAGTCAGGCAGTTTTGCAAAAATGGATAAAATCGAATTTTGTGCAGTGATGAAACACTCTGGATGGCTGGGAAAACGGCGACGGAAATTCGAAATATTTTGCTTCTGGGAGAGCGAGTTCAAACGTGGCCACACAAGCACAAGTTGCGAATCACGCAGTGGACACCCAAAAACCGCTACCAACCATGATGTATATAACTGATCGCCGATTGAAGCTGAAAGAGATAACAGAGACAACAGGCATCTCAGAAGAACGGCACGAAATTTTGGCTATGGAAAAGCTTTCGGCGCGATGAGTACCGCGTTTGCTCACACCAGAACAAAAACGAAATCGGGTGATCAGGATCTAACGCAATCCAAGGGATTTCTTCATGCGTTTCGTAACCGCGGAGGAGACTTGGATCCAGCACTATATACCGGAAACCAAGAAACAATCGAATCAGTGGACTTTTCCGCGCGAATCGGCTTCGACTTGCTGGAGAGGTCGTAGCGACCATTTTCTGGGATTCCGAAGGTGTGATCCCTTTAGACTATCTGCGGAAGGGAAGGACGATCACAGGGCAATACTACAGCGATTTATTGACCTGTTTCGATGCATTAATGAAGGAGAAACGGCCTCGAAAGAGATTTGCCTCAAATGAGGAGGTCATAAGCGTTGCAGATGGCTACTTTGCAAACCTCGAAACATCCTATTTTTCCGACGGCTTGAATTGTATTGGTTTTCGAGGAGACTACATCGAAAAATAAAAATAAAAAACCACACCAATACCGTGTTCTTCTTGTCGATTCCGGAAACATTTCAGATCGCCCTCGTACATATAATAGATGAAAATAATTGTGTGTTACGTTGGAAAGCCAATTTTGTATGATGTAGCGTCAGGGCTTCTGTGGAAGATACTATAAAAGGTGGTAGATAAATTTTATTAAATCACAGTATTCGTATATTCAAGATAATTTTCTATTCTCTATTCTTATTTTTTTGGCACATAGCTTAATTAATTATTGTAACTTATTGTGTCTGCTGTTTTGTTTTACTATTGTCGATAAATTTTATTCTATTCTATTCTAACGCTATTATTTCGGCGCTTTAATCATTATTGAACTGGAGTCTAGACTCCATTATTAATGTACCAATTATGTTGTACTTCTGTTAAATTAAGAAACTGTATTTACATGCTGTAATATATAAACTACAACTAATTAGGTGAGTTTATTACTCCAATTTGAAATTGATGGAAAGATCAATATCAGTTTTTCGTGGAAATTGTTTTTTGTTACGTAAAATCTGTGCGTAGTATTTTTCGTGCAAATACTATTTTTATATCTTGTTTTGATAGTATTATATGTCCGTCCTTGACTCGGAAACTCTACAAAACAAAGAATTTCTTATTTGGATGTTTTAGAGATTAATGAATGCGAGGTGATCTTAGAATTACAAACGGGTAAGGGAGATGAAATTGCTCTAGATTCTTTTCACCTACATTCACCATTACTGTAACAGCAGACGTGGAGGTAAGTGTATTGGCATTACAACATGTTTCAAAAGTGCTTTTCAACATAAAAACAGTATAATAAAACAATGGCCATGCTTAATGAATAAATGTTAATTTTTATTAAAATACGTTCCTTTATAAGTATGTCTTCTGAATGTGTTCCGTTATACTGTTGGCGCTCTTCTAAAGGTGGGGCAAAATTTTCGAGAAGTGGTAGGTACATATTCTTTTCTTTCGACAACTTTTGGCGAGTAAAGCGGCCTCTTATGCTTCTGTTGCGGACGGCAGCTTTTCCTGCTTATATCACCACTAAGGTGAAAATGGGTCTCATCTGATAAGAAAACGTAGGTGAAGGACTAAAACAGTTATACTTGCCTTTTTGCGAACGGAAAAACCGCGAGATCGCTAACCGACGCGCGCAGTAGACACGTTTTCTGCCGTTTTTAACGCCCTTGGTCGTCCCGTCCGAGGTTTGTTCATTGTCAAACCGGTCTCTTCGACTTCTGTACACATTTTTTGATGAGTTGAGTACACGGTGTCGCAAATGATAGAGACTAAAACGGTTTCGTCGCGTACTAGTGACAGAATCACCTTCAACGACTGCGTTCGTGCAGTGAACAAAACAAGTTGAAAAAGACTTTTGGGACACGCAGTACTTACTTAGACGTGAACGAGTAATTCATGAATATACGAGGACTGTTTGTTTTTTCAAACTCCGTTCGTGTCTGTAAACAGTGACGCGAGCAATGGGAGATGGAGATGCCCAGAAGATGACTGCGAATCCCCCTACTATAATATCTGCCACTTGCAACGTTATTGCGCCATTTTCAACTGAGTTACAAACACATAAACATGGCTACTACAATTGATTTTCTCGCCAAGTACGTCGAGCCTGTATTTTAATAAAAAATAAACATTTATACCTTTATTGTTTAATTATATTCTTTTTATTTTGAAAAGGACTTTTAAACACCTTGTTCTTACATACCTGCCGCCTAGAAATAGGACTAAGCAATAATTCTCGGGCACATACCTGTGTCCGAATAAATCGGCTTAATTGTCATGCATTTAACTACTTAGAATAAAATTTCTCAGATTTCTAAATTATTTCTAGAGGTTCTGATTTAATAGCTAGCAAATGTATATATTTCTACTTTCTTTATATCTACAGCGAAGAAAGACGAATTACGGTAGTATTATTCATTTATTTTTTCATATACTGTACAGCACTGTTTCTTTTTACTTTAGAACCTTCGTTACGTACTTTATTTTCGTTTATGTTCAATATAATAAATGCTCCGTGTTTAAAAGCGCGTAATAAACCCCCATGTAGATATCCGCACTAGTACGAGGGTACCCTTATCGTATTTAAGCATGTAGTTAGTACATTATGAAGTATATAGGCAGTTGATACGTCGCAAACGTTACAAAGAGTTAAGTCTAAAATAAATAACCGATCTTATTAATATGAAATGCCATATGAAAGCAAATGCATAAAATCATAATGTCCTCTATTAAAGCAAAAATTATTTGCTGTTATATTCAAGCTAAAAAAGAATGACCTAGTTAGGTGTCTATTTCCGTTTCTTAAGAAGCTACTTTTAAGAGCATCGTAAAAAAGACGGATGCTGTATGGGAGATCTTCATCAAATATGTAAAAGCGGTACGTAACATAAATCTCGCGCAATAAAGCGAGATCTTAACTTTTAAGACGTCATGATCATCAAATAATTTGAAAATAGAAACATTTCTTTTGCTTACAAGTGCTGGTTCTTTTTTTTTTAGTTCAATAGATCGGCCAATATATCGTGTATTACATCAAGGAAGTACAGATTCTGTCGTATTTTAAATTTATTTACAATTTACAGAAGAAAAACTGCGTAACTACTGTAAAAATTGCAATACTAGTTTTTAGAAAGAAATTAATAAAAGCATATCAGTGGTAACTGAAGAAGCTTCTGGACACACGACATACACATATTGACAACTACGATTCTTCATGTATTTCTACGTATTTTTAAGGCAAAGAATTCAAACACACCGCTAGATCCCTGTATAGTCTTCAAGATACTGTATTGTATGCTTGTCTAATTTCTTTAAGTCGATAAATCAGTAAAAAGTTATTTCATTTCATCAGTGGGCGGACACAAACATAACATTTATCAATAATGAGACTATAAGTTATTTTTAAAGTGATGGATGATAATTAGAGTTGTTTGGGGTACTTCCATCGTTTGTAGAACTTTCATATTCCAACGTTTCGACAATGTGTTTACTGCGATCTCCAATTATTAATTAATAATTGAATTGTTGGGGAATCTTCCAAGCAGCAGTCGTTATCAGTGTTAATCTGAAGACGACAGTAGTCACACTGCCGAAACGTTAGAATATGAAAAGTTATATCTTATTACTTCAATAGATAAATAGTAAGGGGAGAGGATCCACAAAAAGTTCCTGCAACAGGGATAGAAAGAAGAGTTACAGCACTGCTAACAGTAGTTGTGAAAAATAGCAATATTTATCTCACCCATAGACAGTACTCACAAACTGGCGCTGTATCTTATACGTTATTAATCGTCATGAAATAACATGAAATAAATTAAGCGTAGGGCTTAATTTAATTCATTAGACTGCCGAAAAGAAAGGCGATAGAGATATAGGATACACTGGGATTAGTGAGTTATTACGATGAATTATAGTTTCGGTAATACCATGATATGATGAGTAGTTATTAAAGTCTAACCGGAAGTTTATAGGAAGATATGTGGCAAGCAGATGAATAATAATTTACAGCTTATGGTTATATTAAATTGATATAAATTAAGAATAGCCTCATTAAAAGGAAATATTGTGACATCTGACATTGAAATACTTATCATTTAGTTATTGTACGTAAATCGTATACCAAAATGTAAATTCGGTCATATATTTTTAAACATTGGCAAAGGAAACCACATTTGATAAAAAGTGATATCGTGAAATTATAAATTCCTCAAATTCAGCAATGTGAATGGGATACAAAGAGTTTAAAGTTGTCCGATGAAAAGATATACGGTCGTTTTTTGAAAGATCGCGCACAGCCATTACACCATTATTTACCATCTGATTAAAAAACAATAAAAAGCAAATAAGTCATAAAAAGAGTCTGCTACTGCTTTCCAGCAGTAATGTTAACCTCTTTATAATATTTTTTACAGAACTAAATTTAATAGTGTTCAACAGGTTCAATCTGGTGTATCATTTAAGATCAGAGGGTGTTTGACATGAAGTAACTTATTTGTATATTTATTCTTTACTTGTGTAATGTTACAAATTTAACACTGCGAAACGTACCCACATATCTCGCCATCTTGTTGAGTGTGTGTTCTTCGTTTTTGGATCTATTACGTCAAATTGTCTTCAAAATCTCATTAAAATCACAAATCGAGAGGTATCAGTTCTGGCGATCTCAACATCTGTCAACACAGAGCCATAATCAATCTATGATTAGATGTAGTGCTTAAGCAACACTGTCTTTTATTTTTTTTTTTTTAAACTAAGTTAGGATTGTTAAAAATCTCCTAGACACTAACGCATTTAAAAAAATCTATATAAATAATATTGTTAGGAAAAAGAAATGACTTTTGGTAAATTGGAAAAGTTAGCAGTGGACCCCGTTGGTAACACTTTTATTTTCTGCAATCGATCCTAATGGGCAGAGGTCTCCCCCAGTTTATAAGATGGCTCCTCTTTTAAGTAGAAAAATGATCATCCCATATCTACCTTCAATAGCTTTCCTAAGGTTTCCAAGACGCTCATTTGTTTTACGATTTATCCTCTTGTTAAAAATCAACTTTTTTTTCAACATGGTTTTATCGAAATGTTTTGTATAGTCATTAATTTGATATATTTTACACAACTCATCTTCAATTTCTTTGATGCTCGTGGTCTAATGGAGAATGCTGTGTATGCAGATACAAATAATTCAGAAATTCTGATTTTCTTTTGGAAATAAGTGCCTAATATTTTTAATTCTTTTGTAAGAATTGTGTATCTTTGTTTGCATGTAATAGGCCGGCAAACCTTTCGATTCATTATTATACATAATATATGAACAGTTGTTCTTGTGCGCAGTTGTCTACCAACTTACTTATTAATACGCTTGCGAATAACGGAGCGAATGGTTTGAAAATTCGAAAAGACGCCTCATCTCAACTATTTGCTAACACTATGCAAATGATGTTATAGCAATTTCCGGACTTAAAATATAATGATACGCAAGCAATATATCAATTTATGATAAATTTTAATTATGTTGGAATACACAAATATGTAGAAAATATAAAAATTATACAACACGCATATTTTAAAAGACCGGAAAAAAACCGTATGTTGGTTTCTTATCTGTTTAGTGCGAGTAATATACTATTTGTAAAAATTAGACAAGCACAGTTTTATCGCTTTTGCAAAACAGACTATTCCACGTGGAAATTACCAAGACTAACGCATTTACTATCTGTACGCAAACGAATTGACGACAGTATTAAATTAGTACTAAGAAATAAAAGAATACGGTTAACCACAGATGAGATTAGACGCTCTAAAAAAATCCGTTATATCTATGCGAATACGTATACACTACCGCCCAAAAGTTTGGAAGCAGCAACGGATTTTACAAAAAGTCACAGATACAGTAAAATTTTATTGTGATTATTAATGAATTTATTATGACTAGCTGTCGTCAAGCAAAAGTAAATTTAGTCAAATATAATAATATTTATGCATTATTTAACTCGTAAGATTATTTTCGTCGATAGGACCGTATTTGGCTTTAATAACCGCACAAATTTTATGCATTCGTCGAAGCAATTTTTCAGGACAGTCCGCGATAATTTGTTCAGTATCGTACACAGTTCATTCGATACTATGTACATACGTAAAAATTAAATAAATGAATGTTAAAATTAACCTCCCCTTTTTTTAACATTTGGATAGTAATATTAGGAATATAACTAACATTAACTTATGAATAAAATTCTGAGCGATTTGAGGCACTTGTTTTTTAAAATACTGCCATATTTTGGAAAGAGTCGGTGCCATGCTTTACACCATATGTGGGCAACCACCGGCCCGCTGTAAAATTTGATCCGGCCCGAGCGACATTTTGAAAAACCCAATTAAAAAAAATATTAGACTACTTACTCATGCTCACTCTACATGAGGAAGATCGAGTGATATGGGGTTTAAACGCGGCCCGCGAACGTATTTGCATCCTAAAGTTTGGCCCGCAACACATCAAAGGTTGCCCATACTTGCTTTATACCGTTTTATTGTATACAATACAATATTATCATTCTATCTGCGTAATATCGGTTGTAGTAATAATAATAATGTAGTAGTCAGGTTAGATACGAATAGAGAAAAGCAACTACATAATTTACTTTTGAAAGACAACTTTCACTAGCACGATAAACTACGGAAAAACTAGTAGTTAGTTCATGAGTTAAGAAGAGTTTTTACCAGCCCCAGACCGTTGAGATTGATTACTACGAATATCTTTCTAATTTATTGTATAGCTTCAAATGGATACTCTATAATTTACTTTTAATTTTTAAATACATATTTTCCCCTGCATGTATACATAATTGTTAATTTCTTATGCCTCTATTGGGACATTTTAAAATTAAAAATTAAATCTTGAGAAACATTGATTGACGGAAGCACGGGCTCTATCCCGCAGCTGCCCGTATACATGTTCTCTAACAATCGGTTGATCTTTTTCACCATTCAACACTTTATCGATACCACGTCAGTTGGTCGATACTTTGCTTGATATCGAATTTTATTATCGCGATACAACAAATGGCAGTATTGAATGTAAAAGTATCGATACGTTACGAGCACTCACTAGAATTGAATGAACCCTAAACTCAAATGTTTCTATGGCGTGCAACAACTGTATGCGGAAACGGGACTCACATATTTATTTGCGAATTCTTTGAATTAATTTTTTTTTATATTTTCTATTTACTTTGCTTTACTTTATATTTTAAATTTTTAACTTTTTAGGGACGATAGAGAGTGTCTTAATGGAGAAACTAATTAGAATAATAATGACTAGAGATCGGATTATATGCACAGAAAAACTGGAATATATGCGCTTATATATACATCGATTTTTGAGAAAATATGCACAAACCTGGGGTATATATACAAAAAAATTGCGACAATATGCAAAATTCTTACATAAAATAAATAAGAGCAGAAATTTAAACATTAACTTTATTGCACAAAATTTTTTTTACAACATATTTCTAAATCAATTTGTAATTAAATGTTTTTCAAAATTGTGTAGAAGAAAGTTTTGTCTTCTATCAGAATACATATGTTTCGAAATAGAAAAGCTTCTTTCAACATCCACAGATGTAATTGGTGCATTTTTTAACTTTGCAATACATTCCAAACTAGAAGTCGAAATCGTTTACTGTTTCACCTTCCAAAATTTTCTTAACTTTCTTCAATTTCAAATACCCCGTATTTTTATTTATCACTTTTTTAAATTTATCCTATATAGAATTACCTATTGTATCCTTAACCTTCTTACATAGCATATTAAATTCGTCTACTATTTCGACTGATTCCGAGAGCGGCATCCCCTGCGTTTCTAGTTTACGAATGGAATTTGAAACAAAGCTATAATTTGACTTAATATACAAAAGATTTTGTAGCAATACCGTTGATGTTACTATCATTTTACAGTTTTCTAGAGCAATGCAGTCAGCAGTGATTTCAAGAATTACATTTTTTATTCCTTCAAAATTATCTGAGTAAGAAATTGCAGCGTCTAACCATGTACCCCGTCTCGTAATAATCAGTTCGGGAGGCAACTTAACACAGAGAAGTCAGTCCTTATGAAATTGGATGCGTTAGGGTGATTTTAAAAATACTTTTTTGACATTGCTAATTAAATTATTAATTAAAGGAAATTGATTCCTAATGTCTTCGGCTACACGATTGAACCCATGAGCTAAACAAGTGGTATGAATAATGTTAGTATAAAAAAATTTTAAATTTTGCGCGGCTTTGTTTTTTGAAGTTCTTTACAATTAAATATGATTTACCTACAATATCTTCATAAAGAATTCCTATTAACAAATGGGCAACATAACGGCCACACCTACCCGTACTTTCATCTACCATGATATAAATAAAATTATTCCCTAGAATCGTGGAAGTTCTGCCATTGTTTGCTGGTAACAAGATGTGACACAATTTTTTCGTAAGGTACTTTCGTCAGGTATATTTCAAATTAAGATTGTTTAATCTTGCTAATGGTATGTTAGACGAAATTAATGCGTTACACGGATCCGTATTATATTCTTCTTGTTTTGAATTTCGTGAAATTGATGCTACACATTGATATATAGATTGTTGCACACATGCGGATCGGATCGCTTTAGTTTTTCACATTTTTCAATATGTGATGGAGTTTTAGCATTCATCAATCAGGTATTTTCTACGTAACACAATTACATGCTGTTTCGCCCAAAAATATTCAATGAATGAATAGTTTACTTGGGAATCAGCTTCTGCTAGGCCAAATTAAACTCGTGCAGTTCTTGGAAAAAGTATAAGAGAAGCCAACGTAAAAGATTCATCATTCATCATTAGGAATTACTAAGAATTTTTACTAATAGAAAGAATAAGAAAAAGGCTAAATATGCAATATGTGCAAGTTTTGTAAAAATATGCAGAGAAATGCCTAAATATGCAATATATGCAATCACTAATTAGCGCTAATTAACTTCAATTAGTGCAATACGTCTACATATAGACTATAATTAAAGATATGCAAAAAATAAAATATATGCACTTTGCATATAATCCGGTCTGTAATAATGACTAGTTGAATTTCAAACAAAAAGTTTAAGATTGCTACACAGTTTGGTACACTTCAAAATAGATTGTCCGAAAGTATTATTATACAAAACTGAACTATTGCGAAAAATTATAATTTGTGCAACTTCATTAAATATTCTATTTACATAGTAAATACATGCAAATACATAATGTCCTATGTATTCCTGAATTTCCACACCTTTTAAGACCGAGTAAAATCGCTGCTTTCAGTCATCGCCTTGTGTACTCTTTGCATCTGTGAACTTTCGGATTGATATACCCACTCCTTAAACGACTTAAAGATAAGCGACACGGATCTACATCATAGGAAAGAAACAACTCACCACCGTGTATTTAGTTGGTTACCACGCGTCTTTGTTCATACAACTCCGATACTTATAATGAACGCACCTAAAGACGAAAGTCGTTGACCGTTACGAGATTCCCCTTCTCTACAAGTATGTATATGGCATAATACATGCCGCACACCCGTAGGCATACTATACGTAAGTCCAGAACACTGTTCGAAATACACACACAGCTGTTTCGTCCGTGTTCGGAAACCAGTCAAAGTGAGACGACTGTGAAATGCAATGACGCGACCATTCGAAGTTCCCGTCAGCGTCAAAATAAATACATTAGAAAACGTGCAACATCGACCACAAAGAAACGTTACGATACGGGATTGCTAATGACAGCATTATAATCGTGTAATAAAGTGATATTGATAGTCATTAATAATTTAAAACAATAGAGTTTATGAAGTTACCGTCCGAACCAAAGTTTTATGTGTTTATTTTAATGTTTTGTGATCATTTTTGTGTTTTTTCGTAATAAAAAAGTGCAATAAGGATTAGAATGTATTAATAACCCATACTTAAGTGATGGGAAAAGTGATTTTTGACCAAAAGTATAAGAAGTCGAAGAAAATGTCCGAACTGTTAGTGGAGAGACGTTGCACTAGCAAAACCAGTACTAATACAAATAATTTAAAGCGTTCCAAGTCAGTAAGGGCATCTCTGCGCTTAATAGGCAATAAAATTTTACACCACAGGAATGCAAACGAACTACAAATGAATACCATGCAGAAAAGCCCGTCTCTCTCAAGTATACGCGATAGTGTCGAGTTTAAAAGGAACTATTTCAATCGCGAAACAATAAGAAACTTGCAGAACTTTGATTATCCAGTGAGAGATTCTATAGAGACAATACTAAAAACTCCGATAAACGAGCATAGAGTTTATAAAAACCAGCTAACATATTTAGGTTTTAAAAAGGTGGACTTTTTAAAAAATAGCAAAGCGAAAGTGACAGTTAGCACGCCGCCGTTGACGATAGCTCCAAAAGCTGCTGCTATCTTACAAATTCCGATTAAAGAAGACTGCGAATCCTCTACGGTGTCCTTACGTAGCAAAAATGTGGAAGGCATTGTTGCGGGAACAGAATCATCTGGTCGTAGGTTTTCTAACCAGTACGGAGAAGAATGTGACCTACAAGGTCGCCTCGACAGCGCGGCCGCCTTTCAGAGAAACACTTTGCGCTTATCTATGAACGGCGCATATCATAAACGAAAGGGGTTGTCGCTAAATACGGCGTATAGGTCATCGACATCAAGTAGGTAGTCTCCTCTTAAATATAATTCTTCAATTGTTAGCCCTAAAAAATATAGCAGCTGTTCAAAGAAGTAAACAAAATTGCTTGTTCATATTAGTACAATTATTTATTCACATTCGCAAATCGCACTATAATTAAAAGTTGCCATCATTTTATTTTGATGTATATACCGTTTAGGTCTCTCGCGATAAATTGTCAACATTCCTATGTTAATTTTATTTTGAACTAGATCCTATTTATATAAATCGGTTGATCGAACTTACTCTACTGCATACTTTTCAAAAAATATTGTATATTTCGACCCATATCCTAGAATAGATTACAGCAAAGAGAGAAGTGAATTAGATATCACGAGAATTGAATGAAATTATAGCAAGTCATAAAGTCAATCATTATTATGCTCTCATTATAGTTTATACACAGAAAGTTAGGCCAATAATATCAAAATAGAAATTAGGTAAAATATTAAGGTAATCCTAACGATAAAAATCAACACGGTTAGTATTAAATTGTTAAAGTTCGATTTCTAATGACCGGGGTTAGTTATTTGCCGTGAGTTTCTTTTCATTATTCTCAGATTTGTGACAATATGTCACTAAACATATTTACACCGTAATTTATAAGTAGTCGGTTTTCAATTTAAATTTTAATTTATTCGTTATTACTTGTTTCAATTGGTTCTCTTTTGATTTCTCAATTCTTCTGTGTTTGTACTTGAAAAAAAAATGCCTCAAACTCAAATATATTTCGTTGATTAAAGTCAGAATAGATTTTCCAAATGCTGACGTAACTAAACAAATCTTTATTATATTTTTTATTGCTCCTAAACTTCGGAACTAGTCGAATTCTCTTGTTTTAGTTGAAATAAGGTCATTTGCTTTAGGACTGTAGACTTACTTGATTAAATTGTTTGAACAACTTTATAAAATATGCTATCTGTTTTTGGAATTAACCAATTCCAGAATCGAGTTTAATATATTGTAGAACGGAATCAAATAGGCGCCTCTTAGTACTCACCGTTGTTTGTATGCAGCAGGTAACTAGAACTGTTTATCTTTTTACTCAGATTTTTGGCGACTAAATATTGACAAATACTAATGTTGATTAAAGCTAATGTAAGGTAGTTTTAATGCTGATTAATACGCAATTAGTAGAAAAAAGACCATGGAAAGTTTTGCAAAGAAAATTCAATTTTTAGTATGTTACATAGGCTACTGGGGAATTTGAAATGCTAGTGAATTGGAAATAATTTTGGGGACAGTTCAAAGAACTTGGAAAAAGAAATAAGGTGTTCCTCATTTCTATATATATAATACAATAATCCATGTAGAAACTAATTCCAACAGATTTATCACGTTTGATTCGCACCATTGCGAACAACAAAAAATGTCCGCGATTAGTTTTCTGATCAATAGACTCGTCAGATTTCCGCTAAACAAGAGCAGGTACGACAAAGAATTAAAGTATATCAAAGATGTAGCGAGGTACAATGGTTTCTCTTCTAAGGATGTCGACCGTATTTTAAGGAAGGTCCAATACAAACAACACATCAGAAATTCCACGACTTTGACATCAACAAACACCGGTAATAAGAAATTTATAACTCTTCCTTTTCACCCAACAGTAAAAGGGTTAAGTAAAATTTTCTGACAACTAAATATGAACGTGTCCGTTGTGTCAAAAAATAACTTAAAGAATTTCTTAGGGAATCCCAAAGATAAACCGGAGATGATAAAAAGGTCTGGAATATACCAAATCGCTTGCAATGTTTGTGAGAAAGTTTATGTTCGACAAACAAAAAGGAGTATCGAAACGAGGTTCAAAGGACATATTAGACACTATCGTTTCGACAAACCTGAACTATCAAGCGTAGCAGAGCATATGGTAAAATCCGGACATAAGATTGATTTAAAAAATCTGACACTACTTAAAAACGTGAACTCGTATAGAGAATTAGACGCGTACGAAACGATTTGTATGAAAAAGAACTTATTGAACAGAGAACCACCCCCAATTGCACACTCGAGTTTGATGGATTTATTACCATAGGCCCTGTTAAAGATACGGTTCGCTTTCGGTCCATCCTTTCCCGAAAATAGGCATTAGACCACCGAGTAGATTGTAAATAGTCATATGTTTTAGAAATTTTAGAGCCTGCGTAGAAAATAATTTGCATGTGTGATACAGTTTTTACTTTCAGTCGGTAACACGGTTGACAATGAGAGCCCACGTGCTCTCGAAACGCTGCGTTCCGCATAATTAATTAATTTGTGTGAGTGTAGTTTACTGCTATACCTGTGAATTATACATCCACACAGTCCTTGCAATCGTCATTTACCATATAAATGGCCTCTGGAGTTATTTCTTTTAGAGCTTTACAAACTTTCTCCACTGCTTCCTATCGCTTGCCAACTTCGCTGCTTCAGTCCATGTTTTACCCCTTCTTTCCAAAATTTTCGCTATGACATTGTCCCAAGTCTGTCCTGGCCCTCCTATAGTCTTATTTTTCGCAATATCTGCTTCCATATTCTCTCATTGTCCATTCTTTGCAGATGCCGCTACTATTCCAGTTGTCTCTGAGTAGTACTGAATTAATTTCTAAATCTTTCCTTATATTGACGTTTTTTATTCTATCGTATTTTGTGATCCCTCTAACTCATCTCAGATACTTTATTCCCATGCCTTCTACCTTTCTTCATTACTTTTGGTTTAGTATCCACGATTCGCAGTCAACTTTTATTTTCATTTTCCGGATGATTTCTTTCTTGTTTATAAATTTACTATTCATAGCGTAATATAATTTCGTTGTTTTCTCAATTCTTTTATTGATGTCTGCTTCTTACGTCCCACTATCGTCGAATATCACTCCTAGGTATTGAAACATTTTTACTTGTTCAATTTCCGTTCCTTCTATTTGAATTCTCATTTGCGCTGGTTCTTCTCCTATTGCCATTACTTTAGGTTTATTTTTGTTCATCTTCATTCCACTCTCTCTTAATGTGGAGTTCCATATTTATAAATCTTTCTGTAAATTTTTTTCACTTTTTGCCACGACCACCACATCGTCTGCAAACACTCCTTCAGATACTTCGACTCGTTGTAGGTTATTTATTTATCTCATTTCTATTCGGAACATATTTTTATATAGGTTATGTAACGATGTTCCTGCTTAAAATTTGTAGTTTTTTAAAGAAACACATACACACAAAGAGTTTGACGTTTAAATAAATTTAGTTACTAGTTTATTTATTTCATACTCAAAATATTTTGTAATTACAACAGGCCTTTACATCAGTAAATCCAAATTTAACCTTTTACACCAAAAAGGTCATATTATATATACATACATCTGTACATACATATGTCACTATGGTGCCTTTTTGTAGGTATATGTTCATCATTCAAACAGTACTTGTTAACATAAAAATTAGATGAGAAACTGGAATTTATCATAGAACGTATGCTAAATACGTAATTGAGTTAAAATGTCAAAAGCTAAGATCCGTTGCCGGTAAAATCAGACATGATAGAATCTTGCCAGTTAACTACTGTTTATTAAATACATATATGTATATTTTATGTAATCCGCTGTATTTTAATGTATCGTGTTACAGGTAACAAAATTTATCGAACACATGTAAATTAGATATACATTGTATTTATATTTGAAAAATGGGATAAAGGCTATATTCATTTTACATCATTCGTATGTAATTTATACTGCTTTTTGTCAATAAATTTGATTTAGCGTATTTATATATGATTTACATTGTTTTTGTCAGTAATATTTTATATGCGAAATACGAAATCCGCAACTTTTAACCTTTAATATTGCTTTAGATAATTTTATTACACTTCCGTTGTTAACTACGCGATTGTATTTATGGATAGTATAAAAAATAAGGCTATCCTGGTCATAGACTCAAAATAATAAAATAATGTATGTAAGTAGAATTAATTAGAAATAACAAAACGTTTACTATTTGTTCAATAAATTAAATGTAACGTCTGCGGTTAATATTAATGGTGTTATTTTTGTAACAGCAGGAAAGTTTAAAAAATTAGTATTTTTACTGCAATAGCATGCTACATATCTCGTTTTCTATGGCGGTGTTTATGTAAGAATTAATATCCTTTGGGCATTCTTACTAAGAACATAAAATGAAGTATTACTCAATTTTGTACCAAAAATCAGATGTACTGCCTCAGCTTGTCTACTCGCAAGACCTGGCTCCCCGGTTCTGTGACTTCTTCTATTTTTGGGAATGATATTAGTCCTCTCCATTGAGCAAATATCGTAAACATGTGATTCCATGAAGTTATTGTAGATAGCAAACTGGCCAACCAATTCCCCAGATGGCAATGCAACAGGAACATGAAGCAAGCTTAGGATTTTATAGAAAAGCGTGTTGTTGCACGAAATATGCAATTGAAAATGTTTCAAGAATCACGAATTTCTGCCAATGAGGGAAGGTATATGATACGATCGAAATACCAGAGTTTTTAAGCTTTTGATGGGGAGCATACGCGTTATTAATCTCTATTTTTTTAAGAATTATCCCAATAAAACTTATGTGACATTGAATATTTCTGTATTTCTCTTACATTAAAGTTGCAATATATTATATTTTCCCAAAAAGAGAAATCACATTAAAACTTGCTTCAATAAGTTTTAACCATAATTATGTGTTCAGATTCGTGCTTGCAAATACTAAAAGTGTGAAATCATTTTTGCCTTAAAATTATTATCGTTTCTATGAAATATTCATTACTTACTTCGGCCAGGGTGTCTATAACTTATTTCATTTTAAACACATTGTTTAATATAGATATGTTTCAAAGAAATATTTATCCTTTAAAAGAGACTTAACTCTGGAAGTGGTTGACTGGATTGTCAACAGTTTTGACAGAACCAACACACTTTTAAACAAATTTACGTAATTTAGCATGGCATCCGTTTACATTTAACCGATTACCGAATTGATACAGTTTACATATACGTATACTAATGTCGACCATAGTCAGATAAGAAAGTGAGATACGCAGAAAAAAATTAGACGGAAAAGGTAGTTTTCGGGAATAGATAACGCAGTACCTACAGGCGTCATTTGGTTGATAAATAAGTGTAGTAAACGTCTATAATATTATACGTATTGGGGAATCTACATTGCCATACAGTGGTGCTCATAAAATGAAAACTCTTACACTTTCTTAACGTTGGTGTGTTCTATGCAGATTATGTTGTTAAGCAACATTTTAATTTGTAAAGTTCTGTTTTATAAGATGCAGGTACCACTTTATATCGTTCTTCTTTTTATCATTGTTCAATTCTTCTCGAAGTACACTTTCATTCGCCATAACTTTGCGACATCTTCAAGATAAAAGTATACCTTCTTAGTAATAACACAACAAACATTCTGGATTGAATCAAGATCAATACTATTATTTGATCAACTCAGTATTGCAATACTCTGATTTCTAAACCATTCTCTTACTAAATGTATGCAAAGGACAGCTCTTATGCTCATAAATGAGAAATTGCAAAAAATGTCTGATACTGAAATATTAAATCTTCATATACCTTACAGCATCGAATCAACTTTGCGAATCCTCATCCACGTAAATATTTACTGAACACCGTCCAGAGTTGTGTTTGCCTCTAAGATATACTGTTTGATATTTTGAAAGCGTGTAGATCTGTATATTCCCGCGCGATCATTGTTAATTGGCTGGTAACTTTCCTCATCAGCAAAAATTATCTTCTTCCAATAACTTAAAACGTTGTTAATATTACCTCATTAATCAAAATTTTATTTACTGCACTACAGTTTCTTCAATTCATTTGTTTATACTTCTGTAGTCCGTCTTGGCGATGACATACCTAAACGTCTTAAACGATTCATCACTTGAGACGGTTTGAAAATTGACGGTATTCATCAGCAATAACTTTAGGTCGAACTGATCTAATTTGTCTGAACTATTTCCTTTTATTTATTTTATTTATATGAAAATGTTGAACAATTATTAAATCTCTGTACATCTTCTTCTGTGTATAACATACTTTATATCGTACAATATCGTCATAAATACAAATTTTAAAGCTGATGTATTTAATTAATATCGAATAAAGAACACTGGCTGGTTAAATTGAGGCTTGCATCTGCCAACATTTTGAACAAAATTGTGTGTTTAAAATCTATAACATTATTTTGAATGTGATTTCAAAAGGGTTATACATAATATTTAGTCTTCCTTTTGAACTAAAATAGTTCACATACATGTTCTATGAAATAAAGACTGCCGTGAAGTTAAGGAAATATTTTTAAAAGTAATAAGAGCGCCTACTGAAATTGCCAAACGATGTTTCTTTATTATTTTCAAAGCTACTATACACCTGTATATAGATGGTCTTGATTTGAATGCATTATTACAGATCTGTTTCAATTCCACGATTCTCTATAAGTAAAACTTAAACATTGGCGCTATTATTGCAGAGAATAAGTTGATGTTTTATTACTAAATTACAGATTTACGCAGTGGAGTTTATCAATATGAATGATAAACGAACTGTTTCCGGAATTGGACTGTAAGGATAAGATATAAGAAGAAAAAAGAAAAGAAGGCGAGAATCTCGCCTTCTTTTGTTTATGTCCGCTTTCTATTTTCTCTTTTACTTTTATTTTTTCTTTGTTTTCCTCTTGTTTTATTTTATTTCTTCTTTTCTCCTGTTATACCTTAGCATGACACGGTCCAATTCCGGAAACAGCTGGTTTATTACTAACTCTGGCTGTGGAAGCCTACGTATTTATTTGATCAATTGTTGTTTGTCATAAACAGCAAATTTACCGCATTAGTTCATTATTTCTCGCAATTTCCGCACCATTCTTCAAACCGTCTATAGTCTTCTTGAATCACAGGTAATGTAATGTAATAGCACGTTGCATGAAACCAATCTTTCAGGTCGTCCAGATTCAAAGGTTCACTTTCATACTCTAGACTTTAAGACGGCCCCACATGAGTCTGCAGTACCATCCTCTATTTATCAACCCTTTATTCTTTTACTATTGTTAACACCTAGCAGTTTAATTTCGCTGTACATATCTGTAAACTGTTTAAGTAGACAAATCAGCCACTGTCGGAGATACAAGAGTTCTAACATCAACTAAGAACTACTATAGCAGATTAAACAGGGAAGCCATTGAAATATACAAAAATCCTAACAACATCAACAGAGACGACGGGCTGAAACTGAACCGAATATGGACAACGACACTGCGCGCATCCGGTCACGCTATTGGCGCTCGCCGCACATGCGTGCAATGACCCAGCGGAGCTGAGGTGCATACATAAAGCAGCAACAATGTGCACGAAGCCAGTTCCTTTGAAAATGCGAACCGCAGTTGTTCCCGAAACGTCAGGGTCAACTGTATAAACTTAAATTTTTAATCATTGTATACAAAATGAAGTTATAGCTTTTCAGTCGTCGAAGAAAACTATTTCTGAGTTTTATTTTTATCTTTTCGGATAACCAAAATATCTATAAATCAAATTCTAGGACATACGGTATGTTAAAATTATTTCACTGACACGCAACTGTGATCAATGAACGCCTGTTTAAGATAATATCCTTAAAACAATTAATTTGACGTCAGTACTTTGCACGCAACTAATATACAGAAATATTCACCAAAAATATATTTTACCTTGAAATTACAGAAAATAAACTAAAATATCGATGAAGAGCAATAAACAATATTGTACAAATAATTTTCACAAGTGTTTACTACCATGAAACACGTGAGGCTCTAACTTATACGATAGTTTAATAAACAATTACATTTGATTTCCGCAGCTTGTTTATTTCCCCCTGAGTATTATTTCCATGTTAACATGATTACAGTAATGCCTCTTGAGAGCTTGCTATTAGATCCTATATATATTTCGCATATGTTGATTATACGCCGTGCAGTCTCACGAAAGCAGACAGGCTATGAACGTCAAATTGTTGATACGGCAGGCAGCAGATGTCTTCAATTACCTATTAACCATAACATATTAGATTGAAAGTAATTATAGAGTAAAAAGGAGTTTTATTAAATTAACTACATTATTTTTTTCTCTCTATTAACAGAAATACAACTTAGCGATTGTAACATTTATTTATTTGACAAAATTTGGTGAAATTTTGATAGCAGACTTGTAAAACTTTTCTGAAGTCAGCAATATTTATTATGTTAAAATTGCTGTTAACTTTTGAAGTATCACTCCCCGCCCCCAATTGCCTGTATAACTTAATTAATTGTTACTGGATTTCCTGCAACTACATTTTAATTGGTAATAGTTGTTACTCTAGACCTCCCCGAGCATGTACGATCAAAATTTCCCGCTCTGTTTCAACTGTCAAATAAACGGCACTTCTTGAAACTTTTACTTTATTTTTGATAATATAACATTCACGTCTGCCTTCATCTTGAAAAGTAATTAATGTAACGCATGTATCATTATTTAGCTCTTTATTTTTATCCATACTATGCAAATAAACTTAACGTAAGCGAAAACGATTAAGTTCCACTGAATTGAACTGACGCTTAAAGATCACGTAGTTGAAAAGATTTTTTAAAACTGTTTGAAAACATTTTTTGTAACCACATGCAAACAGACATGCACATGCAATTCACAGAAATGCAGTTGTTAAAATAAATTTACACAAATAAGGGACCCCAATAAAATTTCTAAGAATCTGCGTGGTTACCTTAAAAAAGGTTTTTACCAGCTAATGGTGCATTTTGGGTTTTTGTAATTTTAGAAATATTATTATGCCATGCGTTAAAAAACAGAGTTATATTGGGAAGGTATTGATTTTCTAATATTTTGTTTCTCTGTACATGGTCAGAGCGATAGTATATACATATTTTTGTATAGCTTTAACATACCGGGTTGTTTTCTTTTTATTATATATTTATTTATTTTTTATTTCTTTCCTATATGTAATTTTAAAAACAAAATTGTCAATGAATTAGCGACATAGCAAGCATTGAGTTATACACCAGTACCTATAATTAATTATTTTTTTAAATAAAGCTGCTAAGGAGATAAGGAAAAAACAACTTTTACATCAAATATTTCTTTAATAATTTATTTCAAGTTTTTATTCATACACCAGTCTGAAGTTAAATATATTTTATTGAAAAGTATATAATTTATTTAAATCATAGACAGGTACAACGAAGATGAAAAGATGGCAATGAGAACGTGGTACCAAAATAATAATAGTTATTCTCAGTGGCAATGGAAAGGAACAACAGCAATACGTCATCTTAATGCATACAAACGAATGAGATCTCTCATAAAGCATAAAATCAGAGATGCATAAAATGCTTATTTGGCAAATTCTGAAATTAATATCAATAAAGACCCTAAATTGTTCTGGCCCTTCATTAACGACAAGAAGATTTCTTTCAAGATTGCAGGTAGCATGCAACATGGCGGCAAAAAGCTTAATCAACCAAACGAAGTTTTGGATACCTTTTCCAATATCTTCGTGAGTGTGTATAAACCATGTGTTTAATGTGCATCTTTTAATTCTTCTCTTAATCGTAATAAATTTTGTGTCCTTGCCTTCTCTGAGTTGGGTGTGGAGAACAGTACCAAAGAACTTAAATCAAATATAACAACTCAAAATGATGTTTTACCAAGCTTTCTTTACGTGATTGTGCACCTATTTTGTCCTATCCTCTGTTATCTATATTTAACCTAGCGATAACTTCGTCAACTTCTCTGAAAGTTTAGAAGATTGGTAGAATTACTCCCATGTTTAAGAAAAGAAACCTATCTAACGTTGCTAATTATAGGCCTATAGGAGTACTAGTCAATTTCGCTAAAGTGTGTGAACATTTGGTTTACTCCTTGAATATCTGAGCATCAGCATAGTTTTATTACAGGCAGATCGACGGTCACTAACTTAGCGAAGCACTTGATAACCGAAAGCAGATAGACGTTAACTACGTGGATTTTTCTAAAGCGCTTGATTACATTAACCACGTCATACTAAAAAAAAATGGATAAGCTTGCTTTTGGTCCTATCGTTAATTGAGTCTTACCTTATTGGAAGAGAGTGTTATGTTTACTGCAATGGCTATGTCTCTAGGGCATATACTCCGACATCAGGTTCAAATCTTGCACCGCTTTTCTTCAATATGTACTATTCCTATTTACTTACCACGTTTTAGCATACGCAGATGACGTAAAAATATTTAGTACAATTAACAACTTTTATGATTGTGAACGTTTACGAGACAATCTTCTGCTAATTAATATTTGGAGCAAAGACTATTATCTCTCTCACTCTTTTTTACAGTACAATTACCAGATGATATACCCACACCACGTAACGACAAAACTTTGGATCTTGGTGTCTTGTTCGGTAACAGACTGCTTTTTAGTAACTAAAACGTATTTCATCGTTGTGTTTATCTGTTTCCAAAACTCTGGGTTTTGTCATGCGTTCTTGTAAGCATTTTTCAAATTTGAATATAACGAAGCGTCTATATTATGCTTATGTTCGTTCTAAGCTTGAATACGCCTCCATTCTTTAGTATCCCTGTCTATTTATACCAAAATCTTATGATCGGACGTGTTCAAAAGAGGTTTCTAAAGTACCTCTCCTTTCGAATGGATAATATGCATCCCTCATAGTGGCACTGAATACTATAGCGTACTTTTGAACCATATTTTTTTATCCTTTGCTGACTGTCATGAGCATCAGCAGTGTGGAGATGCTTTGCAAGATCTTAACAAATAATATCCATTCACAAGCTCTTCAAGAGCAAATTAACTTTATCATACCGACAATTCTTTAATATTTTTCAAGTAGCTTATACCAACATCTTACTTAAGGCACCTATTAGCAATATGATAAGGAATGCAAATAAAGGGACCTTGATGCATTTTTGTGAGTCTTCTTTTTTCCTTATTCCTATGATATAGTGTTATTGTCATGTTATATACTCTCAACATACTTTCTATTTTTTTTTTGCCAATATTATTACATGCAACTTGTATAATATTTTTGAAATTTAAATAATATTTTTTTAAAATTTGTCCTGTAGTTGGCCTTTGGGCTGTTGGACAATAAATGATTATTATTATTGTAATATAGGAACGCGTTAACACTTCAAAAACAATTGTTTGTTTTTAAATACGGATAACGTCTTATAATTTTGTACCGGGCTGTACTGAAAACACAGTCAATCCAGATATTCGAAACATGAAATTGTGTTATAACACAATTTTTTGTATAACTTTAACATATGATTTTTGCATTTACTTTGATAGTTAACCATTCGCTGTGTAGCAATCAAATAACCTGTATCCTTTATGTAAAAGGAAAGCCTTCAATTCCATTTTCCCAGGCTTATCTTATTCGTAACCAGATATATTTCCCCATAGATTCGGTAATATATTGCTAGAGGTAACTTTAATTCTAATTTCAATATTCCTTTATATTTAGATCCTGCACATAAAACATTTTGAAAAAGGACACGATTTAAAACTCGTCCTAACTAATTAAGCTATTATGTTGGCTATACCTTAACAAATATCTAACAATAACGTTGATATTGAAAATCTTCATCAATAAATGGGCTGAAAAGTCCCAGGCCTAACAAAGAAAGCACGTTTTTTTTTGTGCAAAATTAGCTTTATTCATCAACGTAATCTCCATCAAGAGCAACGCAATCATTCCAGCGCCGCTCTAACATTTCAATACCACTTTTGTAGAACGATTTATCTTTTGCCTCAAGATAGGCCTCAGTTTCAGCGATAACCTCTTCATTCGTGTGAAATTTCTTACCGGCGAGCATTTTTTTGAGGTCTGCGAACAGCCAGTAGTCGCTGGGAGCCAAATCTGGCGAATACGGTGCATCTGGGAGCAATTCGAAGTTCAATTCATGTAGTTTTGCCATTGTTTTGATTGACTTGTGACACGGTGCCTTGTCTTGATGAAACAAATTTTTTTTCTTTGCCATATGCGGTCGTTTCTTTTGAATTGCGGCCGTCAAACGCACCAATAACGAACGCTATATAATATTCACTGTTGATGGTATTTCCTTTCTCAAGATAGTCGATGAATATTACACCACGCACATCCCAAAGTACCGAGGCCATAACCTTTCCAGCGGATTGTTGTGCTTTCGGGCGCTTTGGACGAGATTCACCAGTTGCTGTCCACTCAGATGACGATCGTTTTGATTCCGGAGTGAAGTGACGGATCCATGTTTCATCCATTGTCACATATCGACGCAAAAACTCCGGTTTGTTACGTTTAAACATGGCCAAACACTGCTCAGAGTCATCAACACGTTCTTGTTTTTGGTCAACAGTGAGCAAACGCGGCACCCACTTTGAACAGAGCTTTCTCATAGTCAAATGCTCATGCAATATAAAGCCAATACGTTCTTTTGATATCTGTACGATGTCAGCTAACTCACGCAACTTCACTTTTCGATCATTCAAAACGATTTTGTGGATTTTTTTGATGTTTCTGGTGTTACCGCCTCATTTGGACGTCCACTGCGTTCTGCATCGTCGGTGTTTCTACGACCACGTTTGAAGTCAGCAAACCAACGTTTTATTGTTGTTTCTGATGGAGCGGAGTCCCCATAGGACTTTTCAAGCCATTGCGTCGCTTGAACGGTATTTTTTCCCATCAAGAAGCAGTGTAAAATTAAAACACGAAATTGTTTTTGATCCATTGTTTTGAAAATAAGAAAAGTAACGTGACTCTTAGCACAATAACTCACAAACTAATGAATAGAATATCATGAAATTTTAACAGCTGCCTTTTGAAGGTTAGTACTAACTGAGAGAAAGGTGACTGCAATAAAACTAGCGTCATCTATGTGTTAGGCCCGGGACTTTTCAGCCCATGTGTTATATATATATATATATATATATATATATATATATATATATATATATATATATATATATACAGAAAATGTATGAGGTAAACACTATATTACTTTTAACATATATAAATCGCGATAATGATCCTCGCCAGCAAATTCTATTTTCTACTTTCCAAGTATTAAATAATAAACAATGATTTATTCATGTAATGCACGCATCTCACACGAAACAAAATCTAAAATAAATAAATACGATTAAACCTCAGTTACAGCAATAACGTGTTGCAATATAAGAATGACCCATCAAGCCATATGATGTGCTGCCAAGTTTTGGAACACTTACACCAAACACATGTTTAACCGATTTTATTTCGGTTACATTGTATCAGCAACGAAACGTCGTATCAACGTCCAGACATTTTCCCATTATCTAAATAATTTTTATCATTCAAGTACGCGTGTATGAATCATTTATATATCTACTCGTCGAAAATCCGGCTCTCTACGCAAATGGAGTTTTAGTACACATATGAATTTACGGTTTTATATTTTTAACAGAAGTGTTATAGCTTTTAATTAAATAGTAGGCATTCGACATATCTATTTTGAATTAATTAAAATAGCGCAACGGCCTAAATTTTTGCAGGTGTTCAGTTATTTTTAAGGAACAACGTTCCTAAACTTAACTTGTTTTAGTATACCAATTAGGAATAAGATAAATGCATATTTCAAATGTTTTTTGGTTCTTGCGTAATGACAAATTAATCCATATAATCTATAGTCAAAGCATAATTAATACATTCACCAGTAATTATTAATAGTAATTTGAAGGTATACCATGTAATACCCAGCAATATTATTTCTCCCCTAATAAACCTGCGTCCATAGTTTTGTATATTTATTTTCATTCTTTATTGGCATTGAGTGCAAGCATTTGAATCTTTTCATTTCTAGAGTTACTGCCTATTGTTGCAGCTATTCAACAGAAATATGTATATTGAAGCATCTACTTTAAGAAGCAGCCCTACATGTTATATTAGTTTTTCGTGTGTTTCAAAAGCGTGAGTTCTATACAGTGCACACAACCGAAAGAAAGCTCAGCTCATGGTATTTTACGCTAACTTTAGCCCATCTATTTCCAATCCTAGAACCATCCTTAAAAAAGAAAAATCCAAAAGTTTCCGCTACCAAAGTCACCAAAAAACTAATAATTAATGATCTTCGAAGAAATGCATTTTGCGAAACAATAATGCACCAACATTACTCTAGTCAGAAAAATATTCACCGATGAAGCAGATTTTTTCATCCATGAGTATGTTTTTTCCCAAAAGTGTCGATATTAGAACAGTCAGAATTTACACCTTTTCCAAAATATGGAAACGCAATCGCGTGAGATGTTGAATGTTTGGGCTAGAATGATTAATGATCGTGTTCATTGCAAACTAAACAGTTTATCACTATGATCAGATTATTTTGTTTGGCAAATTAGGCAAAAAGTTGGAATTATTATACAAACTTTACGATCATAAGCGGATTATTCGCGGCATAAACTCATTAGCAAACGTAATTAAAGATTAACAGTACTAGAAATTGTTACTCAATTCAATCGCTAGCATGCAAATCGGATTCTAGTGAATAATGTACAACGCCAAAAGCAGAACTACGCGGCGAGGTTACAACAAGAAAAGTTTACAATATTCATAAACGGATCACGAGTAGACAATGGAAAACTGGAAAAATGCTTCCACCAGATGATTGTAACTTTAAGGTACTTCACAAAAACGAAACAACAGCAAAGCATAGGAATCTTTAAGAAAATATCATTAGCAAGACATTTTAAAATAACGTGTACATCAAGAACAAACTTGTCAGGAGATAATTTCATACTTATTCACGATAATTAGCCTAAGCACAAAGCAGTATTGTGTGGAAAATATTTAGACACGTAATAAAGGAATAAGATGTTAACAACAATGACGTCACCCTCTTAAACCCGTAATACGAACCCCATATGACTTTTATAGGATGCACTTGACAGAGGAATGAGAAGATAAACACCCGAAAAGGTTACGAAATACATTGCCAAAATGTCACGTCAAAACATTAATTTTTCTTTTATTATAAAGTTGTTTCCATGCTTTTGGTTTATTTTTGGATTTTGTTAAGCGAACAGGTATTGTATTACATTTAGGTTTTTTTTGTACTCAAAATAATAATGTTCAAACATCCGTAAACGGCAGTGTACATCGTTTCAGTTAATTCTTCTCGAGTAAAACTTTAATGTAGAGAAGTAATATGGACAACAAAACCAAAAAGTAGCATATCAAACAAACGTTGTATGACCGTTGCTGTAACTTAATAAATAGTCGAATATTTTTCTTTATTTCAACCAGTCTCGGGTTACTTCGATAATAATCTATAGTAACATATAAAAATAATAATTTAAGAAAAGATTCGGATGCCTTTCAAAATGTTGCAGATAGATTAATAAAAATTATGGATATTGGGGCAACTATTACAGAAATATACAAGGTGTTTCATTTAAAATAATCAAGATAGTAACCATTGAATTTTGTTCATATTGGTAATGCATTTTTAAAACTGCGAGTGTCTTATATAACAACAATCTATTTCATTATGCTAATGAAACATTACATAGTCTACACTAGTATTACATGTGCAAAAGCCCGTCCTTTAACATCCCATGACAGATGCAACTGCTTTTACACATATATATCGCATAATATGTACATAATGTTCAACTTGCTATGTATTACTATATTACCGTGTAAAATTTTGAACATTATTTGTCTAAACTCGATCCTAGAACATATTCCTGATGCCATTTTTCTTGATGTAAATAGTTGTATAGGTTCAATTGTAGTATGCCTCAATCAATTTTTTTAATTGTTTCTTCCCTTGAATATTTTATAGCGATAACAATAATTTATTCATTACTTTTTATACCTGTGTGTATATAATAAGCCCAAAAACAAAAACAAAAAGCAGAAACTGACATACATCTGGAGAAACAAGAACAAATACTACACTATTAACTCGTCGGTTGCATTTTTCTTGGTAAAAACGGATCCGTAGAATCGATTGCCGTAAGCCTTAATCACTCATCTTCATTTTTTTAAATTAATCTTATGCTTGAACATTTTATAATGATATGACTAATAATAATTTGTTCACTACTTATTACGTCTGAGTCCGGTCCTGGAATGTACTTTCGATATTCGATTATTAGTTATGAAATATAAAGATTGCAAAATAGTTTTTTTTCACAATTAAAGCTAAAAATGGACAGATTTCTGAGTTTAGTCACTTGCTTCATACTTTTTACAACTTCTAATCAAGTCTTTTTCAGTCTTACCTTCGTACATACATTACAGCGAAAATTAAAGCTAAAGTTTGCATACCATAAGAGGATACCACTTTATCTATTGTTTTTGTTCGAAGGTTAATATCTGCAGTAGCTTTAATTTAATTCGATCATTTACGTAACTTTTTTCAGTTTTAATAATATTGAAACTTGTTCTTTTAGTTTTACTTTCTTTTTTGATCTGTACAACGAATAAATCCTTTCTGGTGAAATTGCCATCTTCATAAAAACATCTCTTCTCAATAAACATTCATTACTGTATCATATAATCAAACTTAATTATGAACGCGGAAAATTATTCTAATGGAATAATCGCACGCTTAAAGTAGGTCACAACTGACTGAGTTTAAGTCGCCCTGCCGATTACATTTATAAATAATACGGTGCTGAATTATTATAGGTTCTAATTGCTGAGTATTCAAATCGTTTACTCGAAGTTCCCGTAAGTGCGCTGCCTTATTCGAATTAATCAATACTGGTATTTTGCAACGGTACTTACGAAACACTGCACTCTCTAAAAAATCCCATTGTATATAGATATGTATAGATATAAGTACAAAGAAAACATTTTATTTCGTAACCGGCTTACTCTCTGTCCGCCCAGGTAACAGAAAGATCTCATCCGGGTCATGGACTTCGCTTCAAATTGCAATAGCGTTTGGACTAAAACTAATTTCGTGCTGTCTATTCAATAACGTTATTCCATTAATTTTTCCTGAATTTGTAGCCAAATAAAGGGTATTTTAGGAAATGTCGTGGGAATTTTAAAACGTTAGGATTTAACCTAGGAAATTGTTTCTGTAAATTGTGAACTGCAATTTTAAAATATTTTTTGTGACTATTAATGTGCTTCTCTTGACATTATCCTTGAATGAAATACGACAACGGTGCGGTGCGTTCAACGTGAAAATTATCGGTTAAATGAGGAAATCCTTAATTACTTTTTAATTAAATGTTTGTAATTATCGTTGACGTGCTATACTTCAACATACGCAGTACTTTACACTTTATATTTCTACAATACCGTAGGTATCTACAAATATACATTGACAAAAGAAGATATATTATGATATTTATGGATGTATTACAATCTACACTTACATAATTTCAAATGCCATTACTAGAGACCGGATTATATGCAAAGTGCAAGTATTTTATTTGAAAAATATGCATAGAAATGCAATTTCTGCAATCATTAGTTAACGCTAAAACTTAATTAATGTTAATTAGTGACTGCACAAATTGCATATTTAGGCATTTCTGTGCATATTTTTTAAATAAAATACATGCACTTTGCATATAATCCGGTCTCTAGTCATTACTAAAAGTGGACCCCCATCTTTAGTTAACCTTGATCCAAAGTTTCACTATGATAACTGCAGTGCTCTAGCTACAATGAACTGTCAAAGTTGACAAGTTAGTTGGAGAATGGAATTAGCCGAGAACATCTTCGCGCAATAATTTCTTATAATCCTCAAAGGCAATTATCTCAAGAAGAATGCCTCGGCGAATTGGTTTTTATTTTCGCAAATCAAGCACCATATCAGTCAACAATTTCTTGTTAGTATGAAGAATTCAAACGTGGACGGATTGGACTTCGGGGCGATTCAAGGAGCAGATGCACCAAGATCGGCAATTACTCAGGAAAACGTTGATGCTGTGCGCAAGATCATCAACGAAGATCGACATGTGACATATCGCGACATTGAGGCATCATTGGAGATTTCAAAGACCTCAATTCAAAAGCTTTGCATAAAGAATTGCGTGTAAAAAAAATAGTTTCCTGTCGGATACCGCACCCGTTAACTGAAGAATAGAAAGCAACTAAGGTGAATTGGTGTCGAAAAACTCCAGACAACTTCAACGCCGGAAGCTCTAAAAACGTGTACAACATCGTCAATGGCGGTGAATCTCGGATTTACTGATACGAGCCAGTAAATAAACGCCAGTTTGTTTGTGTGCTTCAAAATGAAGAAAAGCTAACAAAAGTAATCCGTTTTCGAAATGTCTCCAAAAACAGGCCGTGTAGCAACAGTTCCTCTACAAGATCAAAGAACTGTTACTGCCTATTGGTATCCAACCATTTGTTTGCCAACAAACAAGTGGAATGCTTCCAGAGTTGGTACGAGCGCATGCAAAAATACTTTAATCTTCGTGGAAAATACTTCAAAAATAGAGTCTTTTAAAAGCTATCTACTGTTTTATTCCAGCCCTATATGCAAAACTTAAAATGTAACCCTCGTATAAATATATTTATTATAAACTTGTATTTAAAAAGTATTCTTTACCAGTAAAAATGGTTAATTTACATATTAACATTAATATTTGATAGATTGTTGACACGTTTTGCTTGTACTTTGCGAGCATAACAACGAGGGCCATTTGGAAAGTAAAGAACGTTTTGTTTTCAAAAGTGACCGCGTCCTTGTAGTTTTTATAACCTCGACAGCTGTCTTATTGCAGTGTATGCAGTCTGCATGTATGTATGCTAGGGACGTTCGTGTCGCAATTGCTCATTTTGTGTTGGATTTATGTTCTATATAATTACACATTTCGTTGAACGCAAGAAATTATCCTATCACACAATTCCTTGACTGCATTGCTTAAAAATAATTTTATTGTTAAACATTCCATATCAGACATTGGTTTTAAAGTAAAAATAGTTATGAGCTTTAACGACGAAGGTCGAATTGTTATTAACTTGACAAACGATCTATCCTCTTCTCATTGTTTTTAAAAAACCGAAATGTGGCCGCTTTTTAAATTCCGTCTACAAATTTTGACTTGTATGGCTTGAATTTATTTTTCTCAATATTCTCTGAGTTAATGTGCGAAAAATCTTATACTTATATACGGGGTTTCTACCACAATCCGTATTACCTGATTTCGATTGTTTTTCGAAGTAATCTAATTAAACTACGGTTTTTTACATTCATTTTCTACACAGGTAGAGTTCCTAAATTTAGGTAGAACTTCCCATTATTGAATGCGTTACAGTTTTATTTGGTTGCCGTTAATTAAAACGAGCAGCCGGATCGCTATGCGTGTTATAATTTTTACCAACAACTAATACAATTTCAATTTTTTTTTTCATTAATGTTACCGGCATTTCTAAAAATCAGCAATTTAATTCATTGCTAGGTATGACTAGTACTTTGACAAGTTAAAAAATCGGCGATCCATGGCCAACTAATTACATCATGGCAGAAATCCTTCGAACCTCACGAAAAATATCATTTTGATTTTAACTATTCCTAAAAATGCCATTTATTCCAAAACAAATAATAGCCCGTCAGGTCTGATTTGAGATTATTTAGTTTTCAGATACGCACAAATTGATTGCATAATTATATTAATATTAGGCATTCGTTGATTTTTATAATAATAAATTATAATTTTTCTGTTGTAATTACCAACTTTTTTTTAATTTTCCGGAAAAATGTCGGTTTCGGTATGATTTGACCTTCAGGACCCACAGGACCTTCAAAAATAAAAAAACCGTTGGTAATTACAAAGAAAATTATGATTTACCTACATAATTATATTTGTTTAAAAATAGGAAATAAAAAATTATTCCATTTGATGCGAACTGTATAGAATATTGTACTTGAAATAAAGAAGTTCACATCCATTTCTAATTTAATTGTGTGTGTAGAGTAATTTCTATAAAATACATCTCTATCCACAACATCGTTTGCCAAAATTTTAAACCATTAATTTCATTACTTTTAGCTGAACGTCTAATAGGCGGTCGTTACGAATCACCCTGTATATTTCTACTTGAATTGTGTACTTTAATATCTACCCAGTTAATATTAAGCAGCGTTTTTTCTAGATAAAGTAGACAAAATGCTTATTTTATTATATAAGAAGATAAGTTATCCTTTGTTAACATAAAGTTGCTAGTTAGAACAATCAAATCAAGAAATTACTAAATACGGCTAAGAACCAAATGGGTAAGAAATAAAAGTAATCTCAGTCATTTTATCCGAATAAGTATGTGTCTGTTTCAATATTTTGCGCTAGTTATGAAACCCAGTTACAATTACAAAGTCTGTCACCTACCATCTACGTTTTGCGCAACGATAGTATTGTTGGATTTACAACTTTGTACATAATCCTTTCGACAAATCTGTCCATACAATTAAAATTTCGTGGAATATTGGCAACATTTTCTAAACAGATCCAGGAAGTCGTACGCCGTTTTCATTTCTATGTACATTTGTGATTCATATTACCTTTATTATACGTATTTCACCATTACATCGGATTTAATATCAATTAGTAAATAATACTGTCTTTATCGGACGCGAAAATACCTTAAAGAATGTTAATATTTAACCAGGAACTTTCCGGGAATACAGCATTTATGATAAGCGCTCCGATATTCCTACAAATCTGTTCGACTACATCGCGATAGCATTACACAGGTCTATCTCTCGAAATTCAATATAAAATCTTCACCGTGGGCGAGCATTTCCGTGTATAACCGCCTCAAATCTCAGCCGAAATGCTTTTGGATCTGCGACAAATCTGCGGAAATCAATAACTGTGAGGTATTAATAACTCGGATTATGGAAACTTCGAAGAAGTTACTGTTCTAGTTTTAAAACGAATCGGTTCTAGGGACATAAATCAATGGTCGCCGTGTATAGTAAACAAGTATTAAATCAAATTGATTACCTTGAGCGGCTAGATTTACTATAGGAAAATTAAACGATTACGGACGGCTTATTAAATATTAGCCGGGAGAGGGTGTACTAACATATTTATGTGCTTACGCAAAATCGAAATGCTCTTAATCTAATGAACCAACAAGAAATATTCTAGTCAGTGCATCCATTTATTATATCTATGCGCGTCATAGAGAAGGACGTATTTATTACACAAAATCTGCTTTTAATTAATTTATCAAATTCGAAATTCCAACGAATGAAACCGTTTTTGCTTAAAGCAGAAGTTTAACCGCGCTTGAATATTAAATGTAATTCAGATTTATGGAAAAGGAATAGACAGGAGAAAGAGAATTGAAAATAAAAACGCTATCAATTTCTATCTCTACATTCAAAATAAAGGGAAAGGAATAAAATTGCGTACAATTCACACAGCAGCATTTAATTTAACAAAAGCATTGCTTTGCTCACTATACAGCAATATTATATGAGGGTGGATCTCTATGCTGTACTTCTGGCCTCCTTACAGTAAACCTACAGTGGCATTATTATATTTATACTAACGCACTTGGTCCATCGATAAGATTTCTTTTAATTTGGGGAAGAGCCTGTAATCAGTACGGGTCACAGATTCGGCGAATATGGCGAGGACTCCACTAATTCAAAGCCTGCTCTGTAAATAGCAGTCATAGCAATACCAGATGTATGGCTGGGAGCATTATCGTGATGGAAGAGCACAACATGTCTTAACTTTACTCGGTGTTTCTCTTTAATAGCGTCTCGCAATTTAGAAATCAATTGTGCGTAAGAGGCCCCTGCAATGCTCTGTCCCTTTTGCAAATAGTCAGTGAAGATGATTTTTTGAGCATCCCAGAGCACATATAACAAAACTGTTCCAGCAGACGGCACGATCTTAAATTTGCGTAGAGGAGGAGAATCGTGATGTTTCCACTCTCTACCGTGCACTTTGATCATAGTGGTGCACCCATGACTCACCTATGGTCGCACACCGACTAAGAAAGTTCTCTTTGTTTACTTGGTACCTTTCCAAAAGACGCTTACAAACCAACACCCGATTTGTTTTTTGATCAATGATTAACATTCGGTGCACTCATCTTTTCCATATCTAATTCTTTAATCAGTATGTTGGGCACCACATGATGTGCTAAGCCAGTATCGTCCACAATGTCCCTGATGCGTACGCGTCGGTTTTGCAGTACGATATCGTGTACCTTTTTATTGTTTTTGTCTGTTGTTACCGTTATAGAAGGACCACTGGCATGTTGGCTTTCACAGGGTGTTCTTCCGCATTTAAAATCTCGACACCGTTTAACTATATATTGTAGGGAACTGTAGACTCACCAATAGTTGCCATAAGGTCTTTATGAATTTGAGTTGGCGTCATGCACAACAACACTTTGAGATACAAACTTGATATTATGTAGATATGATCTAGAAATGTCAGTTACCTAAATGTCAAAAACATTAAATAACCAATTAGAAGTAGGTGTGGGATGGGGCATGAGGATCCGCCCTCGTACAATGTAACAAAACAATAAATGATTCATCAGTTTTCTTACAGGTTTTTTTATGAATTCACATATTTCTTTACATTATGTGTTAACCATTTCTATCTCGTTAAACACTTTCAAGCATCTAGATTACTGAAAGTAATGCTTTTTTTCGTCAATACATGTTAAGCACACAACCCTAAAAATTGTCGACACCAACAAAATTTTAGAGAATGCAGTCAATATAAACAGATATCAAGTCACCACAACGAAAATCAAGGCAGTAGAAAGTGATTTTGTTCGACGGCGTATATCGGTAACCACTTTAATTTCGAAAAATCGTTTTTATCTTTTTAAAAAATGGGGAATAATTCTGGATTGCCGATAATAGGGTTAGTAGGTCAGCGCCCCAGATACTACGCTACTCATGCCTTAATTTATGTAATAAATAATAGCGGACCCTTCCAGACCTTAACGTGAACAAGATCGCCGATAAATAAGGGACGACGTTCCTGCGGACGTTAAATTTGCCAGCTTAATCGCTGTTAGCGTGCAAGAAATATCGTAGGATATTGAATCTAAGTTTTAATACTTAGTTACTTTATTTTTATTAAAGTAGAAACAGGGAAAATAGTGGGAAAAATTCGTCAAGCTAATAAGATAAAGAAACATAGAGAAACGTATTATAGCGCAATGTAACACATGGGCTGAAAAGTACCGGGCCTAACAAAGAAAACACGGTTTTTTTGGTTTAAAATTAGCTTTATTCATCAACGTAATCTCCATCAAGAGCAACGCAATCATTCCAGCGCCGCTCTAACATTTCAATACCACTTTTGTAGAACGATTTATCTTTTGCCTCAAAATAGGCCTCCGTTTCAGCGGTAACCTCTTCATTCGTGCGAAATTTCTTACCGGCGAGCATTTTTTTGAGGTCTACGAACAGCCAGTAGTCGCTGGGAGCCAAATCCGACGAATACGGTGGATGTGGGAGCAATTCGAAGTTTAATTCATGTAGTTTTGCCATTGTTTTGATTGACTTGTGACACGGTGCGTTGTCTTGATGAAACAAATTTTCTTTCTTTGCCATATGCGGTCGTTTCTTTGCAATTTCGGCCTTCAAACGCTCCAATAACGCTATATAATATTCACTGTTGATGGTATTTCCTTTCTCAAGATAGTCGATGAATATTACACCACGCACATCCCAAAATACCGAGGCCATAACCTTTCCAGCCAATTGCTGTGCTTTCGGGCGCTTTGGACGAGGTTCACCAGTTGCTGTCCACTCAGATGACGATCGTTTTGATTCCGGAGTGAAATGATGGATCCATGTTTCATCCATTGTCACATATCGATGAAAAATGCCGGTTTGTTACGTTTAAACATGGCCAAACACTGCTCAGAATCGTCAACACGTTCTTGTTTTTGGTCAACAGTGAGCAAATGCTGCACCCACTTTGAACAGAGCTTTCTCATAGTCAAATGCTCATGCAATATAAAGCAAATACGTTCTTTTGATATCTTTACGATATCAGCTAACTCACGCAACTTCACTTTTCGATCATTCAAAACGATTTTGTGGATTTTTTTTATGTTTCTGGTGTTACCGCCTCATTTGGACGTCCACTGCGTTCTGCATCGTCGGTGTCTCTACGACCACGTTTGAAGTCAGCAAACCAACGTTTTATTGTTGTTTCTGATGGAGCGGAGTCCCCATAACACTATTCAAGCCATTGCTTCGCTTGAACGGTATTTTTCCCCATCAAGAAGCAGTGTAAATTTAAAACACGAATGTTTTTGATCCATTGTTTTGAAAATAACAAAAGTAGCGTGACTCTTAGCACAATAACTCACAAAGTAATGAATAGAATATCATGAAATTTTAACAGCTGTCTTTTGAAGGTTAGTACTAACTGAGAGAAAGGTGACTGCAATAAAACTAGCGTCATCTATGTGTTAGGCCCGGGATTTTTCAGCCCATGTGTTAGTATCATTGAAATTAACAAAAATTAAATACGGTTTTGATTGGTTTGCTAAACCTGAATTTATGAGAAAGTAGTGTAACAGGTATTACACAGTATTCCACGGTGAACTGCAAATATTAATACCTTTACAAATATGAATCACAAAGTCTTTGAAAGCTAACCTATTGCTTATTATACAAGTTATTGTTATAACCGACTATATAGCTACTAGTATTTTTGTTCGATCAATTTCTTTTAAAGTTTCAAAGAGTTAATTGTATAATTAGTAATTTACGTTACTATTTCTTTAAAAAAACGTGTATAATACAAACGTTATAGTGGAAATAATGAAAGACACAAGCTATTTACAAAGAATTAAAGTTTTCGTTCAAAAATGTTTCGGTCAAACGGTTTAGTACTACTTCGGTAATCATTTAGTGCATGCAGTAATGGTGTTAATCCCTAGTGTCTTATCGTTTTCCTGTGTAGAATTCGTTCTTTGAAATCAGCGCGCAATTGTAACAATTTGGGAAGCCGTCTTGTTGGTGACCCGTTTGTGTTCCAACAAGACAATGACCCCAAACATACGGCTCGAATCTGTAAAAGCATTTTAGAGGAGAAAACAGCAAAAAATGAATAAAAACTAATGGTTTGGTCTCCTCAAAGTCAGGATTTATCCTCCATAGAGCTATTATGGGATAGCTTGATCGAAGGGCTAAGTAGCAACAACCTCAGAACGCCCAACACCGATGGAAGTATTTGCAAAACGCGTGGCAAAAACTGACGCGGACTGTCTCGAAAAACTGCCTGGAAGAATGCCTAAAACTTGTGCTGTAGTTACCAAAGTCAATGGAGGTCATATCGATGAAAATATAGTTACGAGCTAAATAAAGCATAAATCTTATTATCTTTGAATTAATTCGCTTTTATTTGACGTCAGTCACTTATGTTGTATAAATTCATTAGTAATCACAACAAAAATTTTACTGTATTGGTAACTTTTTGTAAAATTCGTTTCTACTTCCAAACTTTTGGACGGTAGGGTACACATTGTACATTTTTGTAACCTTTGGCCTTGACAAGTAGTCATTTAACCACGAATCTAACAACGCAGTATGTAATACATTTCTAAATTAAAATTATCGACATCAGTATAGTGCCGGAAACATCAAAATTAACAACGTATATGTCTGATGGCAGGCAGAAGATTGACATCCCTATCTACTCCTTTAAATAAAATTAAATAACGTAAATAGATTTTTGGCAATTGACACATTTCAAAGCGATAACTTAAATGTGGATAGATTCCATTTAAAAGTAAGAAAAATATTTAGAATATCATCGAATCTATACAAAATAATGAATATATTTGCATATAATTACCTTTTAGTTTTCGCGAGAAGGGAAATTAATTTTGCAAAATTATTTTTTTTTAGTAGTACATAAAAATACGTTCCAATATCGTAAAAATCATTGTTTTACTAAAAATGCGATTATATTTATAAAGGGTATATTTGTGAAAATTGCTAGCATCCCAACTAACACATGGGCTGAAAAGTCCCGGGCCTAACACATAGATGACGCTAGTTTTATTGCAGTCATCTATCTCTCAGTTAGTACTAACCTTCAAAACACAGCTGTTCAAATTTCATGATATTCTATTCATTAGTTTGTAAGTTATTGTGCTAAGAGTCACGCTACTTTTGTTATTTTCAAAACAATGGATCAAAAACAATTTCGTGTTTTAATTTTACACTGCTTCTTGATGGGAAAAAATACCGTTCAAGCGAAGCAATGGCTTGAAAAGTGTTATGGGGACTCCGCTCCATCAGAAACAACAATAACACGTTGGTTTGCTGGCTTCAAACGGGGTCGTAGAGACACCGATGATGCAGAACGCAGTGGACGTCCAAATGAGGCGGTAACACCAGAAAACATCAAAAAAATCCGCAAAATCGTTTTGAATGATCGAAAAGTGAAGTTGCGTGAGTTAGCTGACATCGTAAAGATATCAAAAGAACGTATTGGCTTTATATTGCATGAGCATTTGACTATGACAAAGCTCTGTTCAAAGTGGGTGCCGCGTTTGCTCACTGTTGACCAAAAACAAGAACGTGTTGATGATTCTGAGCAGTGTTTGGCCATGTTTAAACGTAACAAACCGGAATTTTTGCGTCGATATGTGACAATGGATGAAACATGGATCCATCACTTCACTCCGGAATCAAAACGATCGTCATCTGATTGGACAGCAAGTGGTGAACCACGTCCAAAGCGCCCGAAAGCACAACAATCGGCTGGAAAGGTTATGGCCTCGGTATTTAGGGACGTGCGTGGTGTAATATTCATCGACTATCTTGAGAAAGGAAATACCATCAATAGTGAATATTATATAGCGTTATTGGAGCGTTTGAAGGCCGAAATTGCAAAGAAACGACCGCATATGGCAAAGAAAAAATTTTGTTTCATCAAGACAACGCACCGTGTCACAAGTCAATCAAAACGATGTCAAAACTACATGAATTTAACTTCGAATTGCTCCCACATCCACCGTATTCGCCAAATTTGGCTCCCAGCGACTACTGGCTGTTCGCAGACCTCAAAAAAATGCTCGCCGGTAGGAAATTTCGCACGAATGAAGAGATTATCGCTGAAACTGAGGCCTATTTTGAGACAAAAGATAACTCGTTCTACAAAAGTGGTATTGAAATGGTAGAGCGGCGCTGGAATGATTGCGTTGCTCTTGATGGAGATTACGTTGATGAATAAAGCTAATTTTGAACCAAAAAAACCGTGTTTTCTTTGTTAGGCCCGGGACTTTTCAGCCCATGTGTTATTTCCTTCCCCCAATATGGTTGGCCGGTCATCATTCGTTTTTCTAATGTCACCCTAGGAAACTTTAAGTTGATAATCTCTGATCTGTTAATTATACTAATAGCATTAACGAAATTGTGGATGTATAGGTTAAAAAGAAGAAGGAATGTGAAGGATTACCTAAAAAAATTGCGATGGATTTTCTTTAGATTACTTTATTCCATAACAGCAACATATTTAAGAAGGAACAGTTGTATAGTTTACAATAATTATAGAAAAATTATGAGCAGAAATCAAATAATTAAAATAACATATGTTTGCTGTAATTGTTGTATATCACAATTTATCGAAACTTTCTCAGTTCTATACAGCCAATAACTTTAGGAATACTTCTTCAAATAACCGAAGTACGCCAATCCGCTACAAAACATAAAATTAATGAAGCTCCTTCGTTTCCAATCCTATTCTTACGTGATTGCCCTCACCACTTAAATGGATGCATTATCATCACACCTTTGTTTCACGTGACGATGTAAATTGTGGAGTAATAATTCAACGTAATGCCAGTTATGAATAATGTACAAGACTATAATATATACGTATTTTGAAATAGATCTTCAAACTGATGGAATACAATGCATTATATATTTTTTACCTGACGATATCTTTCCTTATAATAAAATCTAGTATCACTTTCTGCGTGATTTTTTTTTTTTAGTTTATTATAAACATATTCCACATCATTTTCTGCTTGCTCATTTGACAATTACTCATATGGTTCATTGAAAAGTGAAATTCATACGATTTCGATCTGAATTTTATGTGATTTAATATTCAAAATGAATATTCATCTCTGTAAAACTAACATTATTGGAACGAGATCGAATTCAAAGAACTGTCTTCAAACTACAAATTGTGAAGTAAATCCTTAAAAACGTTTCGGAAGTCACGCCTGATAAGAACCTTTAACCTTTATAGTCTAAAATTTATTATAATTTAGGAAGTATGATGAAAAATAAAGACGTTAAAACTTTTTTCTTACCAAGAAAAACAAAACGATATAACACACATCTGGGTGCAGTTTGTATTTATTGAGAAACCGCTTTTCAAAGTTTACGCTTCCAAATTTACGTAACGGTATATATATAAAGCAGCATTTTATGTTAAGTTTGTGCAATCCTAGTTACTAAAACTTTTGGAGAAAATTACTACCGATGTACAGATGAAAATCGTGAATTTCCCGTAGAGTCTACCATACCGCTAGCGTGCTGTAATATTCACAGTAGACGTCAGAGTTATTAATTTTTTTAAATCATAATCTCCGGCCAAGTCGTCTGTTCTACTTTTATAATCTGTAGTCAATCCTAGTGACCTAGTCAATATTCGTTTTAATACCCTGCATAAATTAAAAGTATGTACGAACTAGTCCTTTTAAGAGCAAAGTAACGACTTAAAATATACATTTCCAGATATAGATCTAATGCAGAAAGTTCTTTACGAGTCCGCAATTGCGATCTACATACTGCGCTAATGGTCGACACGCAAAGTTATCCTTTAAGGATGCATTAAAAAATTCATGCTGCTTTGCATACGCAGTAGTGGTAACGAATGTATGTTTATGTACCACATTTACACCTCTTATTGTTATATTAAAAATGCTAAGCATTAATTAGAAAATATATCAAAATGATTAAGTAATAAAAAATATGGCACAATTTTAGAACAATGGTACTTCCCAGTAGCCATCGAGTTCACTACGAGGGGAGGTCCAGAAGTTCGTGGAATGGAGTGGGGGAGTGGGTACAGGGGCGCTCGCTAGGTGTCATTCTGATTGGCGACTCATCATTAGTATATAAGTTAAGTTGCAGCCGTATAGCGTCGTGTTCTGAGGTACCAACATTTTCCTCAGACATGGAAACACGCCACGGTTATAGTTCTCCACAAAACCGGCAAACCTAAGGATAGTACTGACGGCTATCGACCGATCAGCCTACTCCCCGGGCTAAGCAAGGTCCTGGAGAAAGTCATCCAAAGAAGATTCCTGGAAGTCGTAAGTGAAAAAGAAATCCTACCCGGATTCCAATTCGGATTCAGGCAGGAGCATTCCACCACCCATCAACTGTTACGGATCACACATAACTGAGCACTTGGATAAGTCGACGCCGACGGCGGCCGTCATGCTCGACATAGAAAAGGCATCCGACAAAGTCTGGCATGAAGGCCTCGTCTATAAATTGAGACAGCACAAATTTCCGGCTGCGCTAACCAACCTAACGCAGCACTATCTACAAGAAAGAACCTTCGCGGTTAAAATCGACGATAAAACATCGACCGTTCGCACGACGAAAGCAGGAGTGCCCCAGGGCTCTATACTGGGTCCACTCCTCTTCAACATATACACCGCAGATATACCCAAACCGTCGACTTGCCAACTGGCTCAGTTCGCTGACGACACGGCAGTATACTACAGCCACAGAAACATGAGGTCAATTCACTTACGACTTTAGGAGTACTTAGAAACAGTTACTAAATGGTACGATCAATGGCGTATCAGAGTAAATGCAACGAAAACACCGGCGATCTACTTCGTACCCCGTACTAGAAGGAAGAAGCCGGACGCCATCAAAGTAAACTGTATATCCATACAATGGAACAGCACCGCGAGATACCTTGGAGTCATCCTAGATAACAAACTTACGTGCTCGGCACACATAGCCGAAGTAAGGAAAAAAATTTGTGTTGCATCCAAGACTCTATACCCATTGATCAATCCAAGAAGTAAACTTTCCTTGGATAACAAAATAAAATTGATCAAGGCGACTATGGTACCTATAGCCACCTACGCCGGGGAACTATGACAACAAGCGTCTGATCAACAAAAAAATAGAATACAAGGCCAACTAAACAAGATTATCCGTTTCGCAACGAACGCCCCGCGGTACATGAAAAACGAAGATCTCCACGCGGAACTAGAGCTGGAAACCCTAGACGCTATCATCCTAAGAAGAACCAATGACACCGTACAAAGGACGAAAACACACCCAAACGAAGAGGTAAGGAAAATCATCAAGCCAATCAGAAGATTGCGAAGAGACGGCGTTAAACAAATAAAAAGAATAGCAGAAGAGAAAGGTATAACGCTTCAACCCTCGAAAAGAAGCAAATCTGCAAAAAATAAAAAATGTAACACACTGCACACAGGCCCTAAAAAGGGGAGAAAAAAAATGTAAATTTATAAATAGATGAGTAAATAAATGAACTGTACCCATAAATAAAGACAAAGAGGAAATGGAGGTAACTCCGACCCTCGTAAATGAAAAACAACCCACCCACCCAAGCCCTATAGCTTCAGTCGTTTACGAATAGTTGGCTGCTAAACCAGTCAATCCGAAAGAAAACTGAAACTATGGAGGAAGTTGAACATCGTGCTGTGATAAAGTTCCTTACAAAGCAAGGAAAGAACGCTCAAACCACATTGAATGAAATGGAAACCGTTTATGGGAAACAGTGCCCTAGTAAATTAATGATTTATAAGTGGCATGGTCTTTTTAAACATGGTCGGGAGTCAATTGAAGACGACCCCCGCTCAGGACGACAAGTTGAGGCCACCACATCAGACATCGTCCAAAAAGTGCAAAAATGTCTACTGCAAGATGCCCGTTTGAAGAAAAAACAATTATCTGCATTAGTTGGAGTATTAGATACCACCATTTTGCGTATCCTACGTGACCACCTGGGTATGACAAAAGTCAGTGCAAGATGGGTACCGAGAATGCTCTCGCCGCTGCAGAAACAGCAGCGCGTCTGTGCGTTCAAACAATTTTTGGAGCTGTGTGGAGACAAACCTGCGCAGATTTTGGAGCGGATTGTTACCGGAGATGAAACATGGGTTCATCACTTTGAGCCTGAGTCCAAACAGGAGTCCATGCAATGGCATGAAAAGGGGATACCACCACCAAAGAAATTCAAAGTGTCAGAATCGGCTGGAAAGTTGATGGCTACTGTTTTTTTGGGATTGTGAGGGGATATTATTGATTGATTACAAAGGAAAAGGTAGGAGCATAACCGGAGAATATTACGCAGCGATGTTAGAAAGATTAAAGGAGGCCATCAAGTAAAAACGTCGAGGAAAATTGACCAAGGGTGTGTTGCTCTTGCAAGACAATGGGCCGGTTTACAAGAGCAAAGTTGCAATGGCTGCTCTGCACAAGCATGGCTTTCAATCAATAGACCATCCACCCTACAGTCCAGACCTGGCACCTAGTGATTTGCTCCCCAATTTAAAAAAAGACTTACGTGGAAGAAAGTTTTCCGACGGCAATGAGGTAAAGGAGGCAATTTTAGCCCATTTTGAGGCGAAAGATAAAAAATATTTTTATGTTGGTTTAGAAAAATTAATTCATAGATCTAATAAATGTATTGTGCTTAAGGGTGATTATATTGAAAAGGAAAAATAGATTTATTGTTTTATTTTATTTAAAACCCTTTCATTCCACGAACTTCTGGAGCTCCTCGTATATTTAGTATTTAAGAACATATGAAGCCTTACTCAAAAATATTTCGATTCAATTACTGTTACGATTGTATTAATGATACTAGCAAAAAGGACTTTGATTTTGTAACGGATGAGATGATTTAAATTTGAATAAAGTCGGAATTTATATAATTTTTTATGTAAAAAATCATGATACTTTCCTATAATAATCTTTTATATATTTTTTAGAAATAAGTTACACTATATTTATTTATTTATTGCCACGTGGCACATTACTACACATATAAAGAAAAAAAACATAAGAAGCTATATTTGACGGTTAGTAGTAATAATTAATTTATGACGTCGCAATTACGTTTAAGGTTAGTGTTACTTTCATGATGATTCTAAACGATTTGTCAACGTTGTTCGAAACGTTGTTTTCCACGTATTTTTACGATGTATATAGACGTTTATTTAACATTGTCGATGGTATTAAGTTACATTTACCTTGGTGTTGATTCTAAACGATTCTACAACATTGCACAAGATGTTACTTTTCATTTTTTTTTGCGGGACATTCATATCTGTGTTCAATGTTATTTGTTGTTACGAAAAACCAATTTTTAACGGTTTCGTTCCGATTGGGAACCCACCACTAATCTAAAGCTTTTTACCTGTAAATAAATTAAATTAACATAAACAATATGGCTGCGGACTCGTTCAAGGAATGATGAGCTAAATTGAATGGAAACTAAATATGCGGAGAAATCTTAGTTAACTTGATAATAAAAAAGTGCCCAATATCATTTACTATAATATTCAAGTAGATACACAGTGAAATTTCCCTTTATAGTTTTTTTACAACAATTACAAGCACCAAAGCCTTTGCAATAAATCTGTGCTTTATCCGACAATAATCCAGTGTGGTTTTCCTTAAATATCGAAAATCTTCCACGTAGCTACCGTACGTATACACGAAGGTATATCTTCTTGCTCCTGGGTACGAACAATCGGTTTTTGTGCTTTTGTTTTCTTTTCAGTATCGCGCGTAATAGAATTAGCGTCCATAAACAAACTCGTTGTGCAAATACACACCGTTTAAAGCGGTTATAAAAAAATGTGTATATGTATTTGCGTAGTCATAGCAGGCTGTCTTCGAACGTGACGTTATGTGAATGCAAATTATACCCCTAGGCCCTGTGGAATTACCGCTTTGACCTTCTCAGCTTAATTCGTTTAGGGTTTAGTCGTTAAGGGGCTACGTTAACCCTCATCATTGCTCATCAACTAATCAAATGGATCTCGTGTTTGTTTTATTTTCTTCTCACTGTTTCCGTTTCTTATTAATCTTGTATCGCCCGCTTCGAGAACAGACCTTTTTTCTAATTAACCCCAGTTCAATGTACTTCCTCATTGATTAAATTACTGAGGTCCCCTTAGTGTTTCACATTTGGTAGTAATGCTGTATTTAGCTATCGGACAATGTTTGCTATTCGCATGTTCAGTATTATAAAATTGCAAGGTAGGTAGTTTTGTCACAAAAAACACGTGCCTCTATCTGAAATATATCCTTGTAACAGATGTTCTACCCATACTCTGAAATTGTTTTGGAAATATTACGAAATCAAACAAATCGAAGAAGACGTAATTCAAGTTATAAAATATTTACACATTTAATTACTACTTCAAAGATGTTCGATGTAATGCACTTTCTGTTTTTTTTTTTAATATGCATCACTAAATGATCGAAATTACTACAAATTTGTGAAGAAAATAAAGATGATATTGATCCAGTGATTTTTAAAAATGTTATAAAATATTCAAATTAACAGAATAATGGTAGATTTTTTAAATTATCGAAGCCAACCTTTGTGGCACACGACAACATTCAGCAGAAACGTGCCTCTTTATTGAACAATGGTCGAAGAAGTAAAACTCAAATATTTTACAAAAATTTCCAATATATTTATCATAACGTTATTATAACGTGTTTCGCTAACAATGTAGCTTCATCAGGTGCCTCTTTATTTTATGCAGTTGAAGAATGGGAAAATTTTGACTTAAATTTTAAAAGTTCTGAAGAGAGCATGAAACGTAAATTTACACGAAGCTTCGAATAAACTACAACTCCTCTTCCTTCCTTTTTTGCTTGATTGTATAACACAGCGCAGCGCTCGTGAGCTGAGAAGTGTTACAGAAATTAATCAAGTATTGGAAATCATTATTCTCATTTTGTAACCATTTGTAACATTTTGATCATATAGGCTGCTTTCCGTCCAGAATTCAGAAATGGGTTGAGTAATGAAAAAGCATTTAACTTGGCGTTTCCTTTTAATTTTACTTTTTTGTTAAATTAAAAAGGTTTTTAAATTTTAGTTTTACAGACAAGCTTGCATAACTACAGAATGCATGGTTTCCTGTTGTTAACGGTGACCCAAGAACAAAAATAAAATGAGAACACAATTCCTTACACAGCCAAATTATCTAATATACTACAATACTACAAATCCCTATTAACAGAGAGCTGCTCATTCATTCATCTATTATAAATAGCACGCCTAAAGGAATAAAATGGTAACTCTTTGATATCCAGGGGAAGCGAGTTGTATAATCGTGCAGAAGCGTAGCTAAAGCTTTTCTCAAACTGCCGGGTATGATGCTTAGGTATATCGATAAGATCCTTCCTGCAAATGTTGATACTGTGCACATCCGTACGATGCCTCATTTTGTTTAATAGGTAAGGCGGAACACCAGAATTCAAAATTTTATAAATGAGACACGAGAAACGCTGTCTTACTCCATATATTAATCTGAGGCATGCGTTCTGTACCACCTGAATTCTGCGAGAGTCAATTTGGTCCAGACAATTTCCATAAACAACATCGCAGAAATTAAAATGCGATAACACCAAGGTATCGTATAGCAGCTTTTTAATAGAAACGTCAAGGCAATGCCAAATTGCAGTAGGCGCGTCTAATGCAAATACTAACATGATGTTTAAATTTATGATCGTTATCTACAAAGAGGTCTAAATTTTGCTCATTACTTTGAAATTTCAAAGGAGTGTTAATTGCGAGTTTGATGTTACGAAGTATACTCGACCTTACCTGAGAACCGCCGAACACTGTAAAGCATGATTTAGTTTCATTCAAAAATAGGCAATGTTTCTTTGCAATAATATACAGATTGTTGAGGTCGCAGTTGATATCATCAACAACACTGTGAGCCTCAACAGTGGAGAAGGATCTGTACAATTGTGAATCATCAGCATAGAAGCGGAGATTACATGTGAAATTATGGAAAAAGAACATATGTGCCGTGTAAATAGAGAACAGCAATGGACCCAATATGGATCCCTGCGGAACTCCTGAGTGTATAGTCGCCCAATCAGACACTTTCTCGCCAGCATCCACCGCCTGTTTTCTGCCAAGTAAGTAAGCCCTAAAGAAGTGAAGAGCAATTTCGCTAAGACCAATGTAGTGAAGAATTGCTAGCAGAAGACTATGATCAATTCTGTCAAAAGCTTTGGAAAAATCCAACAGTACCAACACTGTCGTCACCAATGTCGCTCGCTGAGAAGATGTCATCGACAATGCAACTGAGAGCAGACATACAACAGAATCCTAGACGGAAACCAGATTGGAACGTAGGTAGCAGATGAAATTTTGCCAAATGACTACGCAATTGCCTGTCAATAATCTTCTCAAAGACCTTCGACAGAACGGGCAATATGCTAATCGGGCGAAGATCAAGACTGCTGGCAGGGTTTTTGTTTTTCGGAGTAGGGATGGCATGAGCCTTCTTCCAATCAGTAGGGAATCTATCAAAGATAGATGTCCTAAGCGCTTCAATTCAAAAATAATCCTAATTAAAAAAATAGGGTGTACATAATTTGTAATATATTAAGAAAAATGAGAAATATAAAACTGTATGACTGTTACTATTTAGCCGAATGTCTACAATTCATTTACCCTAATTTATAAGGTTCGCTTACAATGTAAGTTACAAACTTATCTAAAACGTATTAACGGCAAACAATTATTAAATATTAAATAAATTCCTATGTTCTTGCATACTGGCTTACTCTCTTGAATTAGTTGTTCAGTATATATCACGTCGTCTTAATTTGTTAAACCAACAACAAGTTAGGGAAAATCATAGCCCGTAGCGCTTGCATATCCTTTACGCGATTATATCAATCAAAGCATACCACATCGTCGAACAATGTTAGTTAGTACATTAGTTTCGGCCAGTTGTGTTTAAAGTAGGTGCGGAGTAAACCCGCCTTAAATTACCCAAAGCATAATCAAATTGTCTCGGTAAGAAATTTTGTTAGTCTGCCAATGTAAGACTTGCAGATTAATTGGAATCTTCTGGTACAAACTAAAATACGTAGTGCCGTAGTAGAAGTGGTTATCTACACCATTATAACTGAAACAATGTTCATGTAACACATGGGCTGAAAAGTCCCGGGCCTAACACATAGATGACGCTAGTTTTATTGCAGCCACCTTTCTCTCAGTTCGTAAACCTTCAAAAGACAGCTGTTAAAATTTCATGATATTCTATTCATTAGTTTGTGAGTTATTGTGCTAAGAGTCACGCTACTTTTGTTATTTTCAAAACAATGGATCAAAAACAATTTCGTGTTTTAATTTTACGCTGCTTCTTGATGGGAAAATATACCGTTCAAGCGAAGCAATGGCTTGAAAAGTGTTATCGGGACTCCGCTCCATTAGAAACAACAATAAAACGTTGGTTTGCTGACTTCAAACGTGGTCGTAGAGACACCGATGATGCAGAGCGCAGTGGACGTCCAAATGAGGCGGTAACACCAGAAAACATAAAAAAAAATCCACAAAATCGTTTTGAATGATCGAAAAGTGAAGTTGCGTGAGTTAGCTGACATCGTAAAGACATCTTTAAAAGAACGTATTGGCTTTATATTGTATGAGCATTTGACTATGAGAAAGCTCTGTTCAAAGTGGGTGCCGCGTTTGCTCACTGTTGTCCAAAAACAAGAACGTGTTGATGATTCTGAGCAGTGTTTGGCCATCTTTAAACGTAACAAACCGGAATTTTTGCGTCGATATGTGACAATGGATGAAACATGGATCCATCACTTCACTCCGGAATCAAAACGTTCATCATCTGAGTGGACAGCAACTGGTGAACCTCGTCCAAAGCGCCCGAAAGCACAACAATCGGCTGGAAAGGTTATGGCCTCGGTATTTTGGGATGTGCGTGGTGTAATATTCATCGACTATCTTGAGAAAGGAAATACCATCAACAGTGAATATTATATAGCGTTATTGGAGCGTTTGAAGGCCGAAATTGCAAGGAAACGACCGCATATGGCAAAGAAAAAAATTTTGTTTCATCAAGACAACGCACCGTGTCACAAGTCAATCAAAACAATGACAATACTACATGAATTGAACTTCGAATTGCTCCCACATCCACCGTATTTGCCAGATTTGGCTCCCAGCGACTACTGGCTGTTCGCAGACATCAAAAAAATGCGCGCCGGTAAGAAATTTCGCACGAATGAAGAGGTTACCGCTGAAACTGAGGCCTATTTTGAAGCTAAAGATAAATCGTTCTACAAAAGTGGTACTGAAATGTTAGAGCGGCGCTGGAATGATTGCGTTGCTCTTGATGGAGATTACGTTGATGAATAATGTTAATTTTGAACCAAAAAAAACGTGTTTTCTTTGTTAGGCCCGAGACTTTTCTGCCCATGTGTTATATTGTTCCTCAAGTATATTGAAATTGAACGAAAGTGTTTGTTGCAAGTTGATGTATGGCTGCTCGCTCTTGTAGCGTTATAAATATGTGATCCACTTTTTCTAATTTTTAAGTTCAAACACATCGATCTCAGTGGGTTGCAAGTAAGATAGAAATAAATTTATACACTCGCAAATTAAGGATACAATTCCATAAATTACGCTGTTGTTTATGTTTATTTGTGCTAATTAATTGATTTATTCAGAACTCTACCACGGTTGTTTGGCGGATTTCCGAAGCGCGTACACATACACTGAATAAACTGGTTAATTTATGTGGTGAGTGGTACAAATCATTGCTCACTTTCCTGCAGACACTAATATACATTGAATTTATTACTAAATATTTCTACTTTACCATGTACAGTCATGTGCACGAAAATGGTATTCCTAAATTAATACTTATAAATGACATTTACAACAGACAATTCTGACGCAGCTATATTAAAATTATTTAAAATCCCTAAACACATTTGGTTCTGGTAAAGTACCATTTGTGAGGAGGAATTACTAAGTTTTCTAGAGATGCGCTGTTATTTGCATATGCATTGAAATCGCAGTGCCGTAACTAGCCGCATTAAACGCAGATGTATAAAGTTCTGTCTGCTGCAAAGTAGTGCAACAATTTTTTAGTTATCCATTTCTGTTATAATATGGACCGAGAAAAACATTGTTCATCGGACAAAAAAAGCAATTATACTCGATCTCCTGAATAGAGGGAAAAGTTACAAATTTATACAAGAAACCCTCTTGTGTTTTGCGAATATGATTGTAAACGTTAAGAACTGAAGAAAAGTGAAAGAAAATCGTGGTGGAAAAAGCAAAACTAGCCTTAGAGAAGACACGTGCTAAAAAGTCACCGTTCATAAGTTCAACAAATTAAAAATGAGCTAAACCTTTTCATAAGCACCTCTACTATTAGTGGAAGATTGATTCAAGCAAAGTTGCGTGCAAGAAGGCTTAGAACGGTACCATTATTAAATAAAACGCAAATACAGAGTAGATTGTCGTTTGCTCATGAACACGCACAACGGGACGAAAAGAAGTGGCGTAATATACTGTGGTCAAATGAAACTGAAATAGTTTTATTTAATTCTGATGCGTAGCAACAGCACGTACGAAGACTATCACTGATAGTAAAATTTGGGGACTTAAGCATCATGCTATGAGGGTGTTTTTCAAATTAATGAGTGCTGATGTCGATCTAAACATATTACTAACGGTGCTTCTGCCATATGCAGAGGAAAAACACCACTAAAATGGTTGTATATGCAGGATAACGATTCGAAATTTCGTAATGCTAAAACATGATTTCGAGATAATAACGTTCGTGTATTGGGTTGGCCGTGGTAATCGTCGAAACTTTAATCCAATTCAAATTTCAACCAAATTAAGACCACTATTTTCGTGCACATGGCTGTAAGTTATTTTTACATTAGAAACCAAAATAAACGAGATAGGGAAAAATCGGTTTCATATTTGGCATTAAGCTACCTATACGTTATCAGCCATTGGTAATGGCATGTTATTCTCCTGTTAGAATGGCGTAATTTTTTCAGAGAATGTTGGCGGTGTTCTACTTCAATATGTTTTTAACGCGTATCTGTCTCCGACTAAGGGAAGGATCATAAGATCAAATTTGACTCGTGTAAGTTTGAAAGTAAATTAATAATTATAATACGAGAGCACGACATAAAAATATTACAATATAGTTATGTTTATCATCATAAACACTGTTCGATTGAAGATTCACGTATTGTACCAATGATTTAGACATTGAACAAAACGCACTCATATTTCCAATAGACGCTATCACCTACTTGAATTGCTATAAATAAATAATATAGAAATATTAAACTGTGGTGAACATTTAATCTTTTATTGAAGAGGTTTTTCCGAGATACTTCACCCTGGCGATAATTTGGTTTTAATTTCACGTGAAATGGTATGACGGTGTGCTAATCTGTTCAGCATGATATCTTCTCGTGTATTACATTCGTTTATAGCTATCCTATTTAAATAAGCATGTCAATGGAAATTTTATATAAATAAATATCTGATAAAGAACAGGAATGTTGTCTGCAGAAACAAAATGTGTTTTGTGCTCGTTCAAAAGAACTTTTACATCATATTTATTGGAATTCAATGTTATGTTATTTGACGTTATTTTTGCTAAGCAATATTTTGTGAAATACAGCTCTATATGCAGTAACATGCATATCATTTTGATATATATGTATGCATACCTTTAACTATTATATAAACAATCATTTGCACTGCATGAAATTTAGCTAAAAAGGTTTTTCTAATTAAACAAAATATAACACTAAATAAATAATTCGAAGAAATGTTTTTTTATTACAGCAAGATTTATTTGAATTAAAGAGCCTTCGTTTGTTCTAAGGGTTTTTAATTATTAACCATATTTATTTGCCTTAAAGTAATAATATTAAAGCAAATATATTATTTCACTGAAAGAAAAATTTTTCGCTTAATATTGGTTCATTTTTTAGTAGGAACAGTTACTGTAAACCAAAATGTGATCTTCCTAAAATATGCTTCCTTTATTTTTTTTTTTTTGGGTAAAGTAATTTGGATTTTGTGCAAAGGACAACCACTGTTTGGCCGTGTTATGTAAATTCATACCTGCGCATTTGTTGGTTTTGCAAGCCGATTATACCACGTACAAAGACAAGTGACAATTTCAGATTTTAGTAAATGATGACGGAAGTATAAAACATACTAAAGCATACGCATAGCATTTTTTTAGAAACTCATTTTGAAGACAAGAAACACATCTTCTAAAGTTGACGAATCTTCATTTTTTTTATTATAATTGCAGAACGGGGAAAGACAGAATGTAGGAGTTGAACTGTATTTAATGGGCTTTTAGGAAACGCGATTAATGTACATATATTTACTGAAAACTCTAGGGTAAGTTTACGTAGGATTCCCTACTGCTATATGGAGCCGTTTTTGACTTATGTAATTGTTCAAAAATGAACTAAACTTTATATTTACGGTAGCTCTAGGGAATCATAAATAAACTTCTTCTAGAATTCTTAGTATAATTCCAAAATGCCAAAATGTATAGGTTGTGCCTTTGGGAAAATGATATTGATCATGCACACCGTGTTTTATTATTTTTTTTTTCCTGTACTTATCCGGCTAAATTGTTTATATATGAAACCGATGCAGGTGCAGCGATATTCCGGATAGTATTGGTTTCTGGACAAAATACATACCAGTAGTGAAATTACGGAAATTGCGCAAACGCGTACGGTGTCTCGTCACCTGGCGTATTTGCTCTTTTATAGAATTCCTTTACTTAACTCTTACAACTCTACATACTTAACTCTAAATCATGCAGTTGGTGTACATAAACGTAAATATTTCAGTTGAAGTACATAGGTTTCCTTCAATGTGACGTAATCCTTAATTTTAACTATTAACGTTCAAAATTGCAAATTTAATATTTATATTATTTCAGGTCTTATCTCTGTTGCAAATATATTCAAGTCCTCCCCTATCCAGAAGCGAACCGCTTAGAGATGGAATATATTAGGCACTTCGTCTGTATACATACACACGAACTTGTCAAAGTAGTTACGTTCGAACCATTCGAATGTCTACTCTCAACTTCACACATGTATTATTTGTATTTGCTGGCAAATATTCAACATTTGCGGCCTAACACGAATATTTTTCGCCTTGAGTCGGTAAATCAACACCATCAAAGGACTCGAACAATCTGGTTACTGTGTCTTTCTCTGGTTATTTTTCCAGCACAAACCCCCTCAGAGTGTTTATTTCGGGAGTAGTATAAAAATGGAGTGCACGACTGAAGTTTAGACAGAGTTCTTAAAAGCGTATAATGCGGAATCTTGCATGTGAGATCTTAAAATCCCACTTATAAATAAAACTACATACTGCGACAAATAAGGTTTGATACTCGAATCATATCTGGCGCCATCTATGTGTTCAGGCCGAAATCTGTGACACTTCTCTTTCTGATAATACCAACATTGTCTCAATCGGATAATAAATAGCAAAGATATAACAGTTCTCCTAAAACAACTTTTGTGTCGATGTTGAAATATAGAACAAAAAGCAGTTATTAAATTTCTAATAACTTCCATTGGTTTATCATTGCTAATTATCAATGATTGAATTATAATTTAACTTCATTGTTATTGCCAACGCTAAATTTAATTAGACTAACGCTGTAGGTTCAAATCCTACCGCGAACCGTGAAATTTATATTCATTAAAAATTTCACAAAAACTAATCCAATTAAGTTTAACGCGTGACGTGAAACCCCGTGTCTTGGTGAAAAGAAAACATTGCTTATGACAATATTTAACAGTAACAACGGCTACAAATAATCTCTTATTATTTTCCTGTAATACTCGCCATTGACAGTAACGTCATTTCTCTATTTATGTCAAACAAAAGTGGAGCCAATTACTCACTTACTCCAAATACCACACCAAACAGTGAATTTTTCAGCATGGGGAGTCAATTCTTGAATCACTTACACATTTCAGTCCAAATCCTGCGAATTGTAATTATGATAAGAGCTTTAATTGTATATCCAAAGTGCCCTTTTCCAGCTTATAAGATTTAGCAATTTAAGCATTTACAAAGATATAGTGATTTAGAAACAGTGAAAGCTTATTTGGAACTTTGTTTATGTCGATTTCAATGCATTTAAGTTTTATAACTAAATAAAGCTGGCCTGCCATTTTTAGGATTTTACCTGTATTTTGCCGATATTCATCTATTAAATGAAGAATTCACAGATATAGCAGTAAACTCCATTCACACAAATTAATTAATTATGCGGAACGCAGCGTTTCAAGAGCACGTGGGCTCCCATTGTCCACCGTGTTACCGACTGAAAGTAAAAACTGTATCACACATGCAAATTATTTTCTACGCAGGCTCTAAAATTTCTAAACCATAAGACTATTTACAATCTACTAGGTGGTCTCATGCCTTTTACGGGAAAGGATGGACCGAAAGCGAACCGTATCTTTAACAGGGCCTATGGTAATAAATCCATCAAACTCGAGTGTGCAATTGGGGGTGGTTCTCTGTTCAATAAGTTTCCGTTCTTTTTCATATATACCGTTTCGTATGCGTCTAATTCTCTATACGAGTTCACGTTTTTAAGTAGTGTCAGATTTTTTAAATCAATCTTATGTCCGGATTTTACCATATGCTCTGCTACGCTTGATAGTTCAGGTTTGTCGAAACGATAGTGTCTAATATGTTCTTTGAACCTCATTTCGATATTCCTTTTTGTTTGTCCAATATAAACTTTCTCACAATCATTGCATGCGATTTGGTATATTCCAGACCTTTTTATCATCTCCGGTTTATCTTTGGGATTCCCTAAGAGATTCTTTAAGTTGTTTTTTGACACAACAGACACGTTCATATTTAGTTGTCGGAAAATTTTACTTAACCCTTTTACTGTTGGGTGAAAAGGAAGAGTTATAAATTTCTTATTACCGGTGTTTGTTGATGTCAAGGTCGTGGAATTTCTAATGTGTTGTTTGTATTGGACCTTCCTTAAAATACGGTCGACATCCATAAAAGAGAAACCATTGTACCTCGCTACATCTTTGATATACTTTAATTCTTTGTCATACCTGCTCTTGTTTAGCGGAAATCTGACGAGTCTATTGACCAGAAAACTAATCGCGGACATTTTTTGTTGTTCGCAATGGTGCGAATCAAACGTGATGAATCTGTTGGAATTAGTTTCTTTTCTGTAGATGTCTATTTCTAATTTATTGTTATTGCGTATGACTAGAGTATCTAGAAACGGAAGGCGATTGTTCACTTCTTCTTTAATAGTAAACTTGATCGTGGTAAATTTTGAGTTCAGTTCTGCTAGAAAATCTTGTATGTTTCCTTTGTTGGTATCAAACACAGCGAAAATATCATCTACGTACCTAAGCCAAATTCTCGGGAAATATTTGGTTTCTTTTTTCAGGTTTGTTTCAAATTTGCTCTTGAAAAGCTTTTCATGCAATGATTGTGAGAAAGTTTATATTGGATAAACAAAAAGGAGTATCGAAACGAGGTTCAAAGAATAGTCCTATGGTTTAGAAATTTTAGAGCCTGCGTAGAAAATAATTTGCGTGCGTGATACAGTTTTTGTTTTCAGTCGGTAACACGGTGGACAATGGGAGCCCACGTGCTCTCGAAACACTGCGTTCCGCATAATTAATTAATTTGTGTGAGTGGAGTTTACTGCTATACTTGTGAATTGTACATCCACACAGTCCTTGCAATCGTCATTTTATTAAATGAAGGTTTGACAAATAATGTAGAGCGTATTATATTTTAAATTAAAAGAAAGTACTGAAGTTCTACAAATTGTGAGAGGCTTAAATATTGAATTTGAATTTGAATAAATTACAGATTGAAGTCATGTATTTCTTTCTTTGCATTTAACCTTTTCGCTTGGCTATAGTAAAATGGAGATTAATATTGTATGTACGCTAATTGTCGCGTCATGTACGTTAGCAATTTGTTATCTGTTACAATTTGTAAAATATACCAGAAACATTTGCTTCCCCACAAATAAACATGTCATCTATATTACCTAGAGATCCAACTACTTTGTGGAGTCAGTAAACTTCAAATTATGAAATTCGGTTTAAGACATTTTTAAATACATCATACATTTGCACATAAATGTTATAACTAGAGATGGTAAAACGGACGATGCTCTATACGCAAAGGCTAAAAGATAACCCTCGCATTGCCTCCTCTGTTTCTGTAGACATCCATTTCTTTAAAGAACATCACTAGTTTCGCTCAAAATCAAGCTTGCATATAATTAACATGATGGAAAGAATAATGTATAAACCGAATTGGTCTGTATATCTATCATAATCGACAGTAGTTGCTCTTTTCTCTAAAGCTCGTTGCTGATTGCAACGTATACTTTTAAACAGATTTAACTTAAAGGAGCCCTTTGTATTTTTGTTACAGCGGTACTTTAAATACAGAAAAGGTATATCTTAGATCTACACGAAATTATAACATCTGTATCACTCTGTATATTGTCAATTCTCCAAGAAAGAACCTCTTTACCACTAGGACTAACAAGATTGTAATTAGGAAAGTAATCAATAACATCACGACTCTAATATCCTGTAATCTCAGTGCGCTATTTTGAATTAGACCAATAGAGCTTGAATTGACTGCAACGGTCATTACGTAATTAACTGGGCAAATAAGATAATGGCTAATTCGTGTGACGAGTAGCCTATTGACGAGCGTTTCACGTTCATATGTCAACCCAAGAGATACCCACACGAACACGCGCATTTAAGGCACTAATTTTTTAATCTAAACTTCTCGCTTCGCTTTCCAGCACTATACAATTAAATAAGTGCAACTTCCATGCATCAATTTACTCGCATAAGAGGCTGTCATCAAAAATATATTTTTAGCATCTTATACGTGACTGCGCGTAACAAACAAAATTGTAACATGTTTAAGCAATGCAAATCGTATATACGTTATAAGCATTAATTTAGAGTAGCAACAAATAGCACGTCCCTCGATCTTTTTACTTTACAGGCTATGAAACGTTAAGTGACGATGTGTGATATATGTAAAGCATAAAGCAACAATTACCTTAGAGTAATTCCCAATATCGATATCACAATTAACCACAACCACAAAGAAAGTGTACGAGGGCTGCTTTTTTTCAACCTCCTATAACTCAGAAAAACAATTATAAATAACAAAATGAATTTATTACCAAAAGTTATGTACAAACATGGTTACTTTTCTACATAATACCGAGAAGATGCATCTATCATATCTGCATGGAATGTTGCCAGTGAGTTGAGATGGTGTGTGAAGTTGTTCCTCTGTACTACGGAAGCTCTTCCTTCCTAGCCATTTCTTAAGTTCACAAAGGAGATGGAAGTCGCTTGGCGCTAAGTCGGGACTATGCCGCGGGTGCTCAAAACCTTCCCATCGAAATTGTTCAAGAAGTCGTTGGGCAGCAGTGTAAGGGCGGGCATTGTCATGTATAAGAACTCCTGAAATCAGCATGCCTCTTTTGTTTTGAATGGCTCTCCGCAATAGTTGTGAAGTCTGACAAGAAACAGCTGCATTGATCATAGTCCCCGCTTCCATAAATTCAACAAGCACACACCCTTTTAGTCCCAAAATACTGTAACCATAACGTTTCTGCTATTCAATCCCTGTTTGTACTCTTTCCGTTTGCTTAGAAAGTTTGAGTGCATCCATTGTTGTGACCATTGTTTTGTTTTGGGAATACAATATTTACAACTTACTGAATCGAATTTAGTGAATTGTATAATTATAACAGAGACAACTTCTGATAGTGCGCTGTTTGATACCAATACATGTAGCCTTCAGGATTTCACGACAATTGTTGCTACAAATAGATATCTTCTAAGCATATGCAAAAAAATGGAAAGTAAGCAAACTCTTGAGGTAAATCGACCTAGGTTTGTCCCAACGATATTTAGGGCACCTGCTGCAACTTTCGAGGTACAAAATGTAGTCGGGGTCTCAAAGATACAAACATTCTCGGCCATGATGAAATTCCAATCACTTGGAAAAATCAACAGTAATAACCATATACAAAATTTATTGACAATTATAAGCCTAATATTTCTAAATAAAAAAAAAGACATCTACAATCGCATACACGGTTTTTTGAACGGGCACTCGCTATTTGAGAAGATGTATAGGTATACGATAAAAGTACAGGATGACCGATATATCAAATGTTACACGAAATCCTAATAGATATTAATGAGAACGTAGCAACATTAGGCTTATTTTTAGATTTAGGTAAGGCCTTGATAACATATTGGGAAAAATTACACTCAAGAATGGATGAGTAAATTTGGAAGGAAAGCCTTTAGATCTCATCCAGTGTTATTTAAGCAACAAACCACATTATGTCGGAGGTTGCAACATAAGCACTGGAAGAAAGATGCATTCGAATTAGTTAAATATGGATAGACGTATTCCACAGGAATCTATAATAGGACCACTACAATTCTTAATTTATGTAATTGATGTGCCGAATATCACTAGTTTCAAGGTCACGTGTAACCAGATGATACTTCAATTGCTATAAGAACAAAAAATCATTGGATTTCTACTCTAAACCATTTAAACGGCCAATTTTTTGGATAATGATTTGAGACTTAATATTAAAAAAACGCATATAAATGGTATTTGGCTAAACAATCACGATTTTTCTTTTAACATCATATATGATAAACCAGATACCTATCGATGCTCAACTTAGTCAGGAAGCGCATATGAGCAAAGCTGAAGCACGAACAATAAGCATTGACACTAGATTGCGTACTTGATCTAGCGTCAAGTATTGTTCTTTGGGACGCCTCTGTTCATTCGCCAAAGATTTTCAGTGTTCAGGAATCATACCTTCAATACATCTTCAAGCTGCGATGTTTTGGTTCGACCCATGTTTAAGACTTACACCGCACTTACCTTTCCAGTAAATTATATGTTATTTGATGATCTTCTCCTACAAAGCGCGAAAGCTGTTATACGTAAATGTGTAGTGGAACAAGCCGTCAAGATATATAATTATTTACCAAAAAAACTTGAAGCGAAGAATATTACATCTTTTAAAACGCAATCGCGTTACATTCTTTCGATTAATATTAATTTTATACTATTACATCATATATTCATTTATTAAGGTTTGCCTGTCTTTATTCTCCGCGTATACTATTATTGAATAAATTGTCTTTTTACCTATCCATATCGGAAAACACTCCGCTGCCATCGTTCGCTTCGAAAGAAAAAAAATTACATCAAAGTAAAAATAATTAAATACGCCAAAGCAGTGACTTTTTTATACTACGGCAGAAAATTCTCTCAAAAAGAATATTAATACCATATACCACACCAAAGAGTTTTTACACCACACTGTAAATTTTTAACACTGAAAAAAAATGTTGTACATCGAGACAGATAAAATTCAACTCCCTAACGAAGAATTTCTACACCGCAACGCTGAAATTTTATCACCAACAAGGTGAAGGTTTTCATTGCAACGGAAAAGTTTGTCCTACATCGTATAATATTCTACTTGTTTAACATCCTTTTCACCGTGACAGAGTTATAACAATACAGTCGATTTTAACTACTTGTAATAGACGCAGGATAACCAGAGACAGAATTAGAAGGGTGCTAAATCTTATGCCTTGTCTTTTTGTGTGTACATAGATTTCAGTAACTCAAAACTTCCTTTGTCGCTTTAAGAAAATACAACGGTAGTCAATCCCACATCATCTTACTTCACCTTTGTTAACAGAACCTTCATGCATTTGCTGATGTTTTAATAACAAGCAAGGTTTGCAGGTTATATTATCCTGAAGATACAGATGTAAACATCAAATTAGATTGATATATGTATATACGAGGGCGACCTGAAATGTTTCCGGACTCGGCAACAGATGGCGCACGAAGGATGAAGTGGATTCATTGATCAGCAAAGGCAACCTTTTTTACGGCAAGTGTCAGTAGTTGCTGTTTAAGAGTGTGTTTTGCGTAGAAAGTTAGGCGGTTTCACAAAAATGTATAAAATCGAATTTCGTGCAGTGATAACGCACTTTTGGATGGCTGGGAAAACGGCCACGAAAATTCGAAATATTTTGCTAGAGGTTTATGGCGGATGTACTCCATCATTTTCGACCATCAGCTTCTGAATGAGCGAGTTCATACATGGCCGCACAAGCACAAGTGACGAGCCACGCGATTGGGACCCAAAAACACCTACCAACGATAAAATGGTCGAAAAGATGGATGATGTCGTGTTAGCCGATCGCCGACTGAAGCTGAAACAGATAGCAGAGACAACGGGCATCTCAAAAGAACGTGTTGGCCATATCACATGAAATATTGGGTATGAAAAAGCTTTCGGCGCGATGGGTACCGCGCTTGCACACACCGGAGCAAAAACGAAATCGGGTGACCGTTTCAGAAGAGTATCTCGCCAGGCTCCAACGCAATCCAACGGATTTCTTCATGCGTTTCGTAACCGTGGATGAGATTTGGATCCACCACTACATACCGGAGACCAAGGAACAGTCGAAGCAGTGGACTTTTCCGGACAAATCGGCTCCGAAGAAAGTAATCGTTCCATCGGCCAGAAAGGTCATGGCGGGATTCCCAAGGTGTGATCCTCATCGACTATCTGCAGGAAGGAAGAACGATCACGCGGCAATACTACAGCGATTTATTGAACCCGATTCGATTGAAGGAGAAACAGCTTCGTTTGTAGCAGCAAAAAGTGCTTTTGCATCACGACAATGCACCGGCTCATTGAATCGAAGGAGTTGCGCTACCAATTAGTCTCTCATCCTCCGTATTCGCCGGACCTAGCTCCCACACATCGAACGAAAACGTTTTGGTGATGCCTAGATTCAATAATTGCATATAGAGTTTCATCTGAGCAGATATATTTGTTGCGAAAATTAGTGCTAACATCACTTGCGAATCTTGCCTCGTCTATAAAAAATATGAGTCGGAAATCTCGGATTTTCAATACATTTATTTAAAAAACATTGGCAAAATATCACTTGTGCTATTTGCAAGTGATACGAATGAAGTAACTGCTATTGTAAAACACGCCCCATACTGTCATATGCGGCATATTTAAATCATTTGCAATAATTCTGATGCCGATGCAAGGATTTACTTCTACACGATTAAGGATATCAAATCACCGGTTCTCACAGATCTATCCCCTGCCCTCATCGTAGTTCCTAGTCGGCGATAGCAGTTAATAAATGTTTGCTTGTTGGGAAGGGTACACTGTGATACGTTTCCTGGTAAAACTTAGTTTGCATTTCCATCCGCGTGTCCATCAGTAAAATTAATACCATCTATTTTTCTGTACAGTAAACCTTAGTTTTATAACAAAATTCAGCAGAATAGCTTGTAAGAGGAAAACTCTGTGGCTGTTCTTCGGTTCTTCAATTTTATTCTGAAGAGGATTATGTTAACATGATCGAAATTTTAAATATTATAGTCTTTGTACACAGCAGAGAACCCGAGGCCCGAAGAGTAACGATGATAGTGAAAGCATAAAGTTTTAGTAAAAGTTTGTGCCCAATTCTACTCTAATTGCTTTTATATCTATTCAACTTCAAATATCAAAGTGACAAATTGATCAAAGGCCAACAAGCACTCTGAAACAAATGCCCTTTTTTCTAAATGTCTCGTACATCTGTATAGAAATTATGTATGTTACTGCAGTCCAAAAATGGGAAAGCAACAGAAATATACGCCCACTTAAAAAAAGATTATATAATGATATTTTGACATAAGTGTAAGACAAACTGAAAATTATAAGATTTTTTTCCAATATAACCCTAGTAAACTATAAAAATAATTAGTTGATCTTCGGGAAAAGTAGATGCGACATGCTGTATAGCAATAAGTATTCTAAAAACAGTAGTACTATCCTCTAAATACATAAATTACAATAGCTACTACTATTCACAAGAAGAAGTACAGGCAAACAGATTACAATCCGACTAATTACACTTTTTCCCTATCTTTAATCTACTCCAGACTTTCTAATCCAAAGTTGGAATATTTGGTCTTAAAAGGTATTCGTCTTTAATTATCTTAAATTGCAGTCTGCAACCCACGAAAACACATTTCGGGAGATTATTGATTTTAGAATTTGTACCAATGGATTTCATTAGAATCGCCTTAAATGTTACTCTAACAAAAGCGATGTTTCAATTTGTATTTAAACATAAGAGTGAAAGACGTTTTTACGATTTTCCGAAAATAACCTGGCCCAGCGGATCTGCCGCTTGCATAATGCATAATATTCCTCGTCCTATGTACCCACGTAAATAGCACATCAAATTTATTACATTGACTCGTTCCACTTCAACATTTATTACTGCGAATTGTTTAGAAATCACCCAAATTAAACCCATTTAATGAAATCTATGAAAACCACTATTACGTTTGCGTATTTTCCAGTTTTAACAACAAGAATTATGACTACTTTAGTGTAAGTATTCCATATTATACAATACAATAAAAATGGGGCCTTATGACGCAGATAATCCAAAGGCTTTCATGCACATCTGAAATATGAATAATAGGAAATAGAAATAAACAGATACATTTATTTATCAAGATATTCCATTTTTACGTAATCTAAAACAATATTAATATAGAAGATATTTGTAATATTTCAGTTAAACCAGTGAATATGCTCCTTATTTATGAGTAATGAAAATGCATAATTATTGCAAAGTTTTCGAAACAAACGTTAGTTAAAGTTGCATGATTATTCAGCACTGGATTATATTTCCCTGACCTTAAATATTTTTTGTAAATATCGCTTGCCAACAGTCGATTCAAATGAAAGTAAAATTACATTTGGCACTAATACAGAGTAAAGTTTATTACAAAGACAGTTACGTATACTAGTTGTACTAAACTCGTAGAGTACTATACCTAACGCAATAATGCTGCTAAATACAGCTACTCATGGTATTGGTGAAATCATTCAAAGAAAGACAATGTCAAGAGACAAAAACGCCAACACACGGATATGCGTGGTTCTGAGCGATTTTTTTGGTCCAGAAATCGGAATTCCGTCTCTGCTACTATCACCATATCTAACCTTGTAGCGACAGTGACTATTCTTGGCGCTAACTAGTGCCAAATGAATAAAACACTCGCTGCTGGTTTAAACACAGCGAAAACAAGCGGATACAGTTTTCCAATCCTTCTCCTGAGCAACACATGTATTGCTAAAGCAGAACGGGTATGCACAAACAGTGCATATGGTAACTGCACGTATGAATGATTTCTTAGGCTAACCATGGCGTAAATTACGTAAATTAGAAGAATGCGTTGTAAGTCTAAAAGAAATTGCATTTGATTTTATAATGAACGATATAAATTATCTAAAGAGTGCCCTAATAAATACGATATAATATTGTAACGATAATAAACACACCAGAGACACACCACATTGTTAAAATTAATTAATTAATATATATATGTATATATATATCGCGAAAACTGTCGGACATACCCGAAGTCGGGATTCATACGCGCATGGTGGGCATGTGTATGAATTCCAAGTGTTAATAGATTTATTAATCGATTTCCCACATTAGAATACATTGACAGTATTTTTAAATGTATTGTTTGCAAGATCAACATTTTACCGTACAGTATTTTTGTGTGTAGAAGGCATGCTAATAGCAAACAACACCGGTTATATACGCAACGTGATGTACCATATTATAAATTTCTATATGACTTTATATGTTAAGTATGTGCAACATTCCATAAAATATTGTAGACGATGGAGAATTTCGAAAGTTTTGGGGGAAATACGTTCCGCAATGGAGATTCCCAATAAGAGGTCAACTGCGTATTACATTAATAATTTTCATCGGACGAAAAACATTAGTTAAAAGATCAAAAAATATGACTGTTGGTAGATGAAACAATGGATGTATGAAGGAATTGTATTTTAACTGTGTTAGTGCGCACTTTAAAAAGCGGTGAGGCATCTTTGCCTCTTCTTTTACGTAGTAGAATATTACAGAAGACAGAAGATAGTAGGAACTATAGAAAATACCTTTGGAAATTCCAATATATCAGCAACCCAATTTGTAATGTTGATTACAGATGAGGGTTCGGACATGGTTAAAGCTGGAAAGTTACTAAAGCAATCTTATTCTCAATTGCTTCATGTAACCTGTTTCATGCATGTGATTTTGTAGCTGAATTTATCAGAAATAGTTATCCAAAAGTAGATCAATTTATAATTTCTACCAAAAAACTATTAAATCTCCAAAATGCATTCCTGAGTTTAAGCAGGATTGTCCGTGTATTCCTCAGCCCCCACAGCCAGTACTGACGAGATGAGGAATGTAGCTGGAATTTTTACATATTATTGAACCTTGTATCTTAAATTTAAATTCGCAAGAAGCCCAAGCAATTCAATAAGTCAGCGGCAGATTTCAGGTAACGAAATCCATACTGAAATACAGCAAATTTCCGAAAAGTATTCAATTCTTTTAGATACTATTGTCATTACATGAAGCACTAAATGTAGTAGATTACCTGAAAGCCTCGTTAGGAAATCTAACAAATATAGAAAGATTAACAACCGATAAATTATGTGCGGTTATAAATAAGAATCCTGATTTTCAAACTATACTGCAGATGAACAAAAGTTTAACTGAAAACCAAGAGTACTAATATGATGCGAACGACCTTTTTAAATTCGCGAACACCATATCATTGGACGCAGAACGTTTCTTTTCCAAATACAACGTATTATCACCTCATAGTAGAAGTACGACTTAGTCAGAACTGGAAGCCCTGCTAATGAATAATGACACAATACTATAGCGAATTTTTTGCGGTATTCTAGCTCAACAACACAGTCAAACTAAAATAATAAGTAATTATATTCATTATTTATAATAGTTAGAGTAACCGAGCCCAAACGCTACTGTGAAAGCACTCATTTCTGTAGCCTTAATTATTATGTACTGTAAGTAGATATAAATTTATAAGTTTTGTTCAAATTATTTCTTTTGTAAATGTAGTTGATGTGTAAAAGCTTTAATTTTGTTATTTGCTAGTTGTAACATAACGTATATTTCATGATGTAAATATCCAAATTATATTTTTATCGATTCTTGTGCTATAAATTGTTGTAATATTCTTACAAGGATTCGTACAACAAAATTATATAATTAGGTAACTTTTAGCTAATTAAAAAACGTTGACAGAAATTTAATTAATTTTAATTCATTTTGCAAACTGGTTAAAGTGAACTTTCACTAGACTAGACCTTAACTAAAACTTAAACTAAAATTATCACAATCCCAATTGTAAATGTTTACTTTCTACTAACTTAAAATATGATTAAATCGTTGTACATGAATATTTATGGCAATCCATGCGTTTGCTGGTATAGTATTTCTATTATTCATTTTCCATATATGTATAATCCGCAATATTTCACATTCTCCTGCTGTTCATGATTCGAATTTTCCCACGACAATATTAATTTCACGTCCCGTTACCCGTAAATAGCCGACAATCAAAAAATTAATTCGCCGTAGTTAATGAAATCTTCAATCCCATGCACTATTTTGCTTAACAAATAACGCGATCGCTTTGCATACGGAACGAATTTCCATACAACTGCGATCGCGCTCATAACTTTGTAATTCCGATATTCGGTATACGTAATTCCGAAGGGAAATGCGCCATATGATACGGAATTACGTAAATACGCTAGAACGTTATAGATTTAGTAACTTTAAGAGATTGAACTATATATTTTTACGATCGAGTATATATTACACGCTCTTTATTATTTCAGTAGGACTGATTTGAAGCGGATATTAACAAGCGAAAGACGTATCAATAACTCAAATCTCTAGGCAGATGTAGTTTTTATCTAAATGTGAGTGGTTTTCAGATATCACTAGCACTTGCCAACTGTTTCACATCAACGATCCATACTATTGGAAATATCTTTTAAACTCGCATTTTCTTTTTTCGGTGTTATTTATGTTCGACCTTAGAATGACTAAAATAAACTATTAGTAGTTACAGAATTTTCTTTAGGTACCTTCCTTTCACCTACTGATACTCTGCAAATTGACAACCTTTCGTACATTCAATATTTTATACGCAACTTTATTTCAATAGCTTTCCTAGGCATCGATATGTGAAAATGTGTGAATCGGTCAATGCTGTAGTTTGGTTATTATGGTAAATTAGTTTCAATGTTCATACAAAAGTCAAAAGTTATCAATGGAGGCGCCTGTTTTCTGATTTGTATTTTACATCAAAGATAGAATAACTTTCTGTAAAGTTGCTTAGACTCAACTATATGTGTATTCCAATACTATATGATCAAAATATCTGGTTGGTAGCGAATTGACAGAAACAAATGAAATGCATTTGTCATCTGTACACTATCTGACAACCGGATGTCAACGGTGTAATATAAACTGGACGACCTACACTTAAGCGCTGTCACTAACGCCACAGAATAAGTCAATTTACACGTTTTTATAGTTATTTTACCAACTTAAGTTTATAGAAGAAAAAATTCATGGCTTGCTGGAGGGTAAATTTAATCACTTTTATTTTGACACCAATAATAATAATGGTAATAGTGATAACAATAAATTGATGCCTTCACTATCCTCCAACAACTTTCGCTAATTACAGGGGACATGGGCCTGTCATGAGTTATTATTACGCTTGCGCCTGTGGTGCATCTTGAGATATTGGTTCTCAGGATTCTCCATGGAGTGAGGAAAACGATAGAAAACCTCAACCCCGAGAAACGAGGAAAAAATTGCCAATAGAAAAACCTAAAGAACACATTAATACTAAATTTGTGATGCTTGCTGATGCATCTATCAGATCTTTTAAAAAGCAATTAAGAATTGCCGAAAAAGAATCTCAACTCAAAGATTTAGAAATTAAAATTAAGGCGTGACAGTTGGAATATTTGGAGAAAGAACATGAACTAAAAATAAAAATTTTGAAAAAGTAGTACATGAAATTATAATTTTGTTTTAATGCTTATTTATTTTATATGTACTTCTAATGTGAATTTTACTTTGGACTGAGAATAAAATGATTAATTAAATATTAATTAATAAAATAAAATTTAGTAAATTTAAAATAAGACCAAAATTATTAACAGTAAGTCAAGAACAAAACTAAATCAACAGCGATTATCTGCGATAAAAACATCTCCAAAATCTTGAAGAAGTTCCATATAAATTCAGAATATTTTTATATGAAAACAAACGCACGAAATAAAGTGAGGTTATAATATGCGATAGATATACATTTATCGGGAAGATTTGACAACAGCTAACTTTTTCCCTCTAATAAGCAATTTACCAACTGTTTTTTATCTGTCATAAGGTGTTTGTGTTTATCCGTTAGGTTGCGCTACCTGCAACTTTATCAGAATGTGGATAAACCGGCTCTGAGTAAGATACATGTGGTAGACTACCTTTAATATCATTAATGTACAAATACTCTAAATAGATGCTATTAAATGCGAAGAAAATATAAAATATTTTGGATTTGCTCAGGCAATAATATGAAAACGATAACTCTTTACTAGATTCCAATAAGGTAATACACTTTTTAATTCAGTAAGAGTTCACAATTTCTTTTTTCACATAGTTTACACGTCTTCAGACCAAAACATAGTATTTTAAATATATGTATATCGTTTTTGAAAATAATCTTATATGGTTCTCAATGGAGATTTGCAAAATTTCTCATTTTATAATTTCCGAAAATGGATGGCAAGTTTAAAATATATAACCTGTTCTTCATAACGCCTAAATAATCGCTAAATTAGCTTAATTTTCAAGGGTATAATTTGCATGTATAAAATATAAAATTCCCATTGAGTGTATTTTTGGCGGAAAGCATCTATTTTTGAAGTAACTAAAAAATGATAATAAAGTTTATTTGACCTAACAGATGCAAGAAAAAATCCGATAACAAGATAAAGTAGAAAACAGAAATTATAAAAAAATGCAGTGTAAGATATGCAAACTAAATAACATATAAAATCAAAAAACAAAGAAAACATTTTGCATTTTCTCATATCTAAAACAGTAAACAAATTCAAATGAATTAAATGTAAATAAAAATTCTGACAAATACCTTTATTAAAAAATTAAGTGACCGATTTGAGGTGAATTTCACACATACTCAACAAGTTTGTCGATCTTTGGAGAATATGAATAACTACAAACAATAGCGACGAGATTGCCAAGAGCTTTTATGTAAAAATGTGAAACAAAGACAGCTTAAAAACAGTTGTGTAAAAGGACGGAACAAACACAATAAAGTTTTTGTATTGTATTCAGTTTTTATGTCTTGCAAGTCCTAAATGTTAGTCAATTGAAATTTAATTAATTATAGGAGTTTCTAAGTTCTCGTACAAGGTAGATGTTTGATTTGTGTTAAGTAACTAGAGCACTGTGCAGCTCCACTTCATTGAGATCTTATTAGATCTGATTTAATCGTATCCAAACTCGAAATGTCGATAATGGACTTTATGAATGGCTCTAATGCAAATTGCATACCACAAGCAAAACGAATTTATGTTTCTTATGCTTTTGATTGCATTTCTACGCCATTATTTTTAAGACTGAGAAACTTGTTAAACTGATATTAGTCGATTACCTTTTCCCTCGCATCCGCATATGATAAGATCAGATAACGTATTAATTTTGTTTTTGTTTCATCAATTAATACTAATTTCGCGTATATTATTAATTTCATTGTTTTCCTGTTCCTTTCAGTTATCTTTTTCTTTTCATTACTGTAGTGTTCTCGGCTATTTATATTCACTTCAAGGAACAAATAGATCACAATTAATCAAAATCAATTGTTACGTTCTAAGCGGGTCTCAATTCAAACTGTTTAAATAAAACAACTTATTTACAAATTAAACCAAATTGACAATAATAAACAACGGACTGTAAATAGAAACACTTGCGCTAAATGACTATTTATCTACAGGGAATATTTATCTTCAGCCTGTACTTCTGTTACACTGGTTAATTTAACCGATGGAATTGGCAAATGACAACATCGTAAACGTCAAAGTTTGGTTATCAAAATCTATAGTAAACAGCAGAGTTACTCATACTTTATGCGCAATACATTATCGTTATATGTCCTGATAGAATAATACCGCAATAATAAAGTAAAATTGACACCAATTGTAGAGTAAATGTATCCTTCGGTTGTTACATTTACCGAAATAGCTGGGGCTTATTTAATTATATTAGGAAGTAAAGCCAAACAAGGGAGAATTTTGCTGATTTTAAACAATACATAATGGGCCCAACGGGGCTGTATCCAAGTACATCGAATTGCATCGGACTACATGGCAACACACAACACGATCCTTGATCTTGTATAGAATCTGGTTATTGTTAATGATGAAGTTGGATAAGCTATTCGGTATAAAAGAAAACAGCGCTGCAAATATACTTATCTACTGTACGGCGACTGCAGTAAAACCTGTGTACATTTTCAATGACAGTACAATGAATAAATAATTGCATGCATATTCATGATTACAATAAAATATTAAATATACTAATTAATTATAGTAATCTCTTAAATGCGCAAATAACAAATTTATATAGTTCTCTTCATATCTGAATTAGAATTAATAAAAAAAGATTTGTTTACTGTTAACATTTTATTTATAAAATAACCAATGCAATAAACATGTGAATTTGATTTATAAATAAAGTGGTAGAATAAAAAAGATAAACAAATGATTTCAATTTATTATGCAAATTATATTAACGGACATTTGAATCAGATGATAAGTAAACTTGATAACTCACATCAACAGACAGAAATTTCACATGAAGAAATTGCATCCGTTTCTTCCGTGTGAATATACCTCGCCGATTAGCCAATGGCAAGCCCGTATTTTAAGGCCTATCTATTCTAAATCTGCATTCTTAACGTGAATGGAGTATAGCTGCCAATATTTCCTCAAAACTTCTATAGCGTTTCAAGAATGTTCGCGCGCGTCCTGTATTTGCAGAATTATTTGCAGCATTTTTAACTGTATTAATGAACAAAAACAAGAAGGTATGTGTTTTTGACTAACTCTGTCGTAACGAAATAGAATTTGTTCTATCTGCATGTCTTGAAATACTGCAGATGTAGTGAGATATACATATATAGTTCGACGCATTGCTTCTTAAGGGTGATGAACTTGTTTTCCTAATTATATTACACATCCTAAATTATATATATAACCTCCGTATATGCGTGATCATAACAATGTCACTTAATATTCTAAGTATAGAAAGAAATGCATGTCATGTACAGAATTTACATTTACATTGTGCCGGCAAAACAAACAATTACATAATGTTAATGATATATAATTACAAAGAGCCATGATTAACAACTTCCTGTCCTCTGGCACCTACTATTTCTAAATATGCTAGAAAACAGAATAAAACACGTTCAGGAGTCCCATCAGTGAATGCACTCAGAGACACCTGATAGAAAATTATGTAATCGGGGAATCTGCAATTTCGTTATTTACTATAACAACACTACCACCAATCCAAACTGCTTGACTTCCAGGAGACTATATTTTATCACATTTTTGAACCTTCTTTTCAAAATTTCAAGTTGTCTTTCCTCTCCCTATTTTTTTTGTTTTTTTTTTTAGCCATTTACATCCTTATACTTGAAGTTTATGTTTAGATTTGCAGTATATATCCCTTTAAAGATATTTTATGATAATAAATTTCACATTCACACATTGTGATACACATAAAAGGTGGATTTAACTGTAATTATATATTTCCTATACTAATACTCTTAAAAATCCAATGATTGTACTAAGTGTATCGAAGTTATTAATTATTTTACTTAGCCATAAGTAACAAAGCAGTTAGCATGCCAACCCCAAATTCAATCTACATAATAAATATAGAGGTTACTTGTTTTAAAACGGAGAACGAAGCCGTTGACTGCCATCGCTTCTAAACCATGTAGAATAATACATTAACTCTTATCCAGACAATATAAAAATAGCATGAAGCAACCTTTTGCTCTTGTAAGTTCTCATTTATAAAGTCAAAAAATTTACCTTTTTCAAAATAAGTTTTAATAAAATGAGTATATAATGGATGTAGAAGAAAAAGCTTATTATTTTCTAAAATTATTTTTATTAAAGAATACAACCTTAAACAATTTCATAAGTAAACATATAAGGGGTAAGATTACTAATTAACCCTTAACCACCGTAGTGCAAATACTGTAACGTCTTCATCATCTAATAAACAAACTTTAATTACCAAAATATATTTTTTTACCCATTGGAAACATTCTTATTGGATTGAGTGCCCCCTAAAATAAAACGCAAGGTGTCTTTTAATATTGTTCGTTCTTTAATTAACATAAACCAAACAAAAAATCCGCAAATGTCATATTTTGCTCTGTTTTTAACACAAACGCTAGAATTTTTCTTTAGTAATATTCTATACGAAAATAAGAACAGATTCTTAACACGAATCTAAAATAAATGATCATGCGATTTAAAAAACCAATAATATAAGAAATAACCTAAGACAAATAAAAAATTGTAGAGGGTTAAATACCCAAAGATTGTGTTTACGATTTTTACAAATTTTTGACGAACATGCTAAACATGTGGCAAATTTTACACGCGTAAAAGGTTTTTCTTTTAATTCTAGAAGAACAAGTGCAACATGTTTTTCATTTTTCCAGTTTTTCTTCTAGAACTTCCGCTCAATCATATCTAAATTCTGCAATTCAGATCTTTCAGTACTTTTATATGTATATTTCGTTCTGATGGTGTATAATGTAACATTTGTCCACTGCAATACAACTTGTAGCAGATCTGCCGTAAATAAGAGATTCCAGTAAGTAATTACATCAGCTATATTTCCTAGCCTAGGCCATCGTCGCAACCCTGGAAGCTGTATAGCGATATTATGCTTCTGGGTTCTCGCGCGAGAAACAAAATTTTGCGATGATCACTTATAGCAATTTTTCCCACAAAAGAATTTTACGTTGTTTTGAGAAGTGGCGCCCACTAGTTTCAGTTTCGTCCGACAGTTCATTAGTTTCTTCTATTTCTTCTTCCTCACTAAGTTCAATTTCTGAGTCTGCTTCATGTTCACTTCCGTCATAACTGTCCTCATTTACACTATTTTGGTCACTAACATCTTCGCCTTATACCTCTTCGGATCATGCTAATGAAGTGCTCCCATGATCAGGATCGCCTCACCGAACCGTTTTGGATGTGGTAGGATTTTTACTCATTATTTTGTGCAAAAAACCCAACTCAAATACTAGTAGCACCGTAGACCGGTCCCTGTGACCGCTTCATAACTTTAGACGTGTTTTTATTGCGCACCGAAACAAATATCGACTTCAACTTTTTGCAACATACTGGCAATGCACTCATTTGAAGGTAACGAGAAAACGGATCCGTGATATTAAAGTGAGGATAAGATAAACAAAAACAAAAATTCGTTGCCGTCACTGAGACCGCACTACGGTGGCTAACGGTTAATAAAACATATGTAAAATTCAAATTGATTAAATACGCGCGGAAATATTGAACTTGGCGGTGACGTCCATGTTGACAACACAGCTTTTCTTATTGAATGTTATTTTAGAACTGCTAGATTTAGTAAATGCAGAGAGTGGGTTTATGCAATTAATCAAAGTATACAGGACTTTCGTCAACAGTTCCCTGGTTTAGTAATTATGTATGAATAGCTAGTTACGCAAATTCATGGTTGTGTTAATAGACTTCGTAACCGAGACAATATTTCGTAAATCTGAGAACCTAAAAAAATAACTGCGGAATGTATTGGAGATGTTCCACATCGAATGGAAGAAATCCATTGCGAAACTATCAGGAAGTTCAGTTATTAATTGAAACATGTCACACTATTCTTAAAAGGCTTAAAATTATACCCATTTAAAATTCAAGCTGTTCATGAAGTCCCGTTGATTATAGTAGAAGAACCAAGTACTGCCAATGGTTCTTGAATAATAATCTTTTGGGATATTTAAACAACCAAATATGAGTATATCATCGTCAGAAGATCTTCACGAATTTGTAGAAAAACTATTACATTCGCAAAAAATTGGTGTTTCGTTGGCGGTGTGAAAATAGTTGGCCCTGTTTTCTAACGAAGTAATAAATGCTGGAAGATACCGAAATGAGATATTGGAACACTATTAGTCACTTAAATGATGATGAAATCACATAAGGATATTTCCAACAAAACAATGCTCCAGCACATACGGCTAAACAAACACTTCATTTGGAGGAGTTCTTTGATAATCGAATAGTGAATTTTCCTCCTAAGTCTCCAGATACCACAATTCTAGATTATTTCTTTTTCCGTATACGAAGAACATGATTTTTAAAACACCACAACACAGTACTGAAGAACTTTGCAGTAGTATTATAGAATTTTGTAATGATATACCTCTTGAACATTTGTCAAACGCATTTAGAAACATGAAACGCACAGTCCGTGCATCATCGACATTTCGAAGTACAACAACGTACACGAACATTTCGAGTTCTTCTTTAACAGTTTTTTTTTACAATAAACGCATTTCTGTAAATACTATCTTTTATTTAAAACATTTCAGAATAAATAAGATTAACCTCAAAAATTATAAATTATAATCAGTCAGATGATAGTTGTCAAAGTTTAATTTTCGAAAAACATTACTGCTGTTCCCAAATTTAAATAAAAATCGTAGACTACTCTAAATGAAAATTTAATTGAGGGCATGGTATATTGAATTATGCGCTGTCCTGACAATAATTAACAAAAAAAGCGATACTGTCGATATTGTAAGTAGCAATCTTAACATATCTTTATTACATCAGTACAATTTGCAAACTTATCGAAGCAGGTTATCGCATCAAGATAACGTAGTAGTTATCTAGTCCCTGACTAATGTGAAATAATGCGGCTTCCTATTTGCTTTAGCAGAAGTAATATAGTCAAAATGTCAATGTTTGAGACGAGTTAAACTCCAGTGGATGCTTATACGTACCGAATAATAAGCGTGCAGTTACAGCCGACAACTGTTTGTTTAATGTATCAATAATAACGCTCTCGAACGATAACAATCAAATCACTTTGTGTATTGTATCAAATATAGTAAATATACGTGCAGAATTCGAAGCTTACTAATGCAGTTGCAGCTGTTGCGGTTAGTCGTGATCGATTTATAAAACAATAAAGGATTAAATACAACAATCATGGCCTTGGACAATGTAAGTTTTTTTTTAATCGCTTTCGTTCACAATAAAATAAATAACATCGATGACATTAGAATTATTGCGCGTATTTATTACCGTAATTCATTTGACTAATTCTGAGGGCGTAATGTTCTCATTCTTGGTAAATATTTAATAGTAACTTAAAAATATTCGGCAAAACTAGACTTAAGTGCACGAGTGGTATTTTTGTATCTTGCAGAAAGAATTTTGTGAAACAGATCCAAAAAAAAAAAAAGAAAACGGGGCCAATCTCACAGTATCTCAAATACTTTTTATTAAATAGTGACTACTGGTTTCATGTAAATATGCACACATCAACAGACCACGACACTGTAACACCTGATTGTTCCCGTTTCCTTTGTTCTCCCTACATTTTGATATGAATTCACGCAGAGTCAACGTTCTTTTAGAATTTTGTGAATTTACAGCAGGGATTGTAAGCAACCGAGTACTCACAATCTCTGGTGTAACTTGCTTTTATAATGTAATACTTTATCTGAATGTTGTTAATTTATTCAATTATGTCAAATGAATTTCCCTTGAAAATAACATGGTAATACTTTCACACATTATTCATTCTTTTACTCGCTAATGTAGAATTACGTTCAAAATATGGTACTATTACCATTAAAGTGTATAATTTTCAAATCTATGTTTTACACTGTACAAGATACCCAATAAAAAGAAAACCTAAATAAACACATACACGAGGCAAACATGTATGTATACAGGATACGCCCCTTAATTTGATACCCTCAAATTACAGTCAAAAAGGGTAAAATATCAAAATTTGAGCCAAGTAAAGTAATTATGAATTGAAGGTTACATCGCAGGAAATATACATATATGCCATTTAAATGAAATACCCGTTTTTATAGCGTAGACAAAGGAAATAATATTTTGTAATATACTGTATGCATTCTTTAAAAATTTTACATTCTAACTTTTGGTAAAGTTAAGAAAAACCTTCCTTCATCTGTCTATTAAAAAATACGCTACTAGGGATCAGAAATTATATATATTATATATTATCCCATAGAAATAAGATTTAAGTTTTTTATTGTTAAAAATCTGAACAATTTTTAATATGTACTTATATATTGTACAACTGAATATAATACCAGTTAAGATGTATTAATTTTTGGTATGTATGAGTGCAATTACTCGTCGCATTAGAAAAAATGTTAAAGCGTACCTTTAAAATTGTACCGAATGCACACCTCTGGTATACAGTTCGTGCGCTCTTAATTTTGAAATATTGGCGGAGTAATTGAAGAGAATGTAGCTTATATTTCTTAAATAAACCATTTATGCTTTCTAGTATTATTTGCAGAAAAATCGGTAGTCATTACCAATTGAAAAAAAGTATACATTACATTTGAAAATGATATAGTAGTAGAGCATGTGTCCGTTTTGAGAAATATTATGTTTATTTATAATTTGACTGTATCACTTTAACTGGCGCATTCTGTACATCCTAATCTCATCTATTTTGAACAAGAGAGAACAAATGCAGTCCAGAATCCACAGAAATTGTATATAAATATTTGTTTCATTTTATATTTACGATGATTTCATATCAGTACTAACAGGGCCGGGTATTTTTATCTTACTTGCAGGTCCGTACCTAAATCACATCATATTATGACGATATAACAGTGGAAGCTGTATAATGCGGTTGGTGTACAAAATAGAATACTGGTTGTTATTATTTTGTAATCCCGTGTTATTTGCATAATATTTGCAAATATTTGCATATGCCTACTTTGAATAATTTATTAATGTGTATGAAATATAATAGATCTTACAAAGATATAAGCTAATGGGGTCCAATTAACATTATGCAGATTCTGTATATTAAGAGTAAACTTTGATAGTATACCCTGAATAAGAATCTCTTAGCGGGATAGGAATTCAGCCTATAATTACTGCAGTTTTTAGGATTAACTAAGTTAGAATTCCGCATATAGTAACTGGAAAATGAGATGCAAACGTTGATTCTAAAATATTATTCTTATGTTTTAATTATTCTTGACTACTAACTGTAAAATGTAGGTTTCATTATTACGTTGACTCCATAACAAAATTTAGGTACATCAGCATAATTAAGTTTTGCTAATATTTGGCTCTAAATGTTTAATTTTGTTCAAATTTAGAATGGTTACTGAAAAATGATAATTTATATCCTTTTTCGTTATTCGAAATTCCAAACAATACAAAAAATTTCTTCCTTAAAATAATAGCCGTCTAGAATATGTTTTATGCACTGAATAAAATGAAAATTTTATTCCAACAGTCCTTGCAGTGTTAAGAAGTAAAATATTGATTCAATAAAATCGTAGCTAAATGGATGACAGTCCTATTTTTAAAGCAACCATATTTTTATTATTGACCGTTTAAGGTTTTTCAAATTTAACCTCAGTCAATCCACATCAGTCAAGTATTGAGATTCACACATATCGGTGTAAACTCTTGACCATATAAATTAATTGTTTATTCGCAGTATTGCGTTTGAAGAGCACGTGAACTGTCATTGTCAACCGAATTACCAGATCAGGTTTGCCTACAAAATACAGAGATAAAATAAATTCTTTCTATTAAATTGTAACATTTACATCCTTTAAGAAAGGATCTTCCTTCTAACATGCATTTCTAGCTTTTACAATTTAATGCTAACACTGGCCTTGTTTGTGTAGGCGATTCGAAATTCAGCCATTAATCATATGTGTACTTTATAACTCAACCACACCACAAAACATTGACTTGAATATTTATTAGCATTCATTCCATTAAAGAGTTCAAGATTTTTCTATACATTGAACGATCACTTAATGTAACAATTATTTTTCTTTCGGTGTGTACAGCTAATATCTAGAAGAAAGTTATAAAATAATCATAATATCTTTACTAAGACCTATATTGTACAAAGGTATACCATCAATTTAAAAATATTAATTATATACCGCGCATACATTTAATAATTTTTTTATATCACCATATTTTACCATTGGTTGCTGCAATTAATTTAGTCTTTGCCCTTTGCTACCCATGTATTTCGTCATAAATTAGATCTGCTTGCCAATGTTATTTTTATTTGACATGTTAAATATCAGCTTGCTTTTTCACCGATACAAAACTTTTCCCCGTAAAAACTATACGATTGCTTTAAATCAAAACTTGTACTTCATATTTTTTGCACATCCTAATAACAACGTACGCAAAAAAATGATACGTAGTAAAGCAGAATCAAGGGTATTACGAATTTGTCAAGCGGAATATCTTTTATCCCTCAAATCTTATCATTTTATACATAAAATCCTTTTCATCCCAATATAATTTCTCTTTTTTACCGTCGGCGAATCCAGATAATCTAAAGCTACCGTATTTAGTTTTTGTCTCATTAATTACGAGGACTATTGACCTCACTGTTGACGAGATAAAGTAGAAACTTCGGAAGAAACAGAATATATGAGTGTTATTACTACAATAGCTAGCTGTAATTGTGTGTAACTGTAAATAATAACTACAAGTTGTTGTTAACATATTACGAATATATTGAACACTATAATACAGATGTAAAAGTATTTCAAAAAATCTAGAGGACATATACTATCCTAAACAATAGTGGTTTATGTTTACACTACAGCTGGAAGACTTAATATTACGTAATTTACGTTATATGTAGAAAAATACTTAAAAAATTAAGAATAACTTGGAAACACTTTCACGGAAACGTTACAAGTTTTAAAGGAAGCTTTTAAGGATGACGCTTTGTGTCGCTCGCAATGTTGTGAATGGTTTATACGATTTAAAAGTGGTTGTCAATCAATTGAAGATGATCCTCGATCAGGAAGGTACTCGACTTTCCTCACAGAAGATTAACGATTTGGTTAAACCGTTGTTTGACAAAGGATCTGTACGCAAGAAAACACGTTAGATCATATGTCAAAGTCATGATTACTATTTCTTACGATTTTAATGGAGTTCTGCATCTCAAATTCTGTGTAAGGGCCTAACAGTCAACCGTGGGTACTATAAAGGTATTTTGCAACGATTACATGAAAAAAATTGCAATAAAAGACCCAAAGTGGTGGCACGATTTCTTTCTTTCTGTTCGTCCTGCCATTTTCCATTCGTTGATGACACTAAAACAAAATGGTCGCAGACATCTCTCACAAGGAGCTTTCCGGGACTGCTTTGCGCAGTGGAAACACTACGGCGAAAAGTATGTGAATAGGTGAGGGGAATACTTTGAAGGAAACAAGAATCAATAATTTTGTGAATAAATCTCATTTTAAATACAAGCCATATCAGTAAACAAATATATAGTCAAAGAGGAATTTGGATTTATTTATGTAAACACATGTGCGATTGTATGTATCAAGCGAATGCATTGTAGCAGTTAACCAGTAATTCATCTCATTGTAACCTCCAAGAGAAAGGGATGCGAAAATTCCATACCATTTGCTGTTAATACTATACATTTTTTTTTTGTATTTCAGAGACAGAAAAGAATGTAAAAATTGTTGCCTGTAATGATATAGTATAAGTCTTCCTTTTTCTTCAAAATTCTAATAACGCAAGAATTTTCTCCTCTAGTCCAAGGCCCATGATTTTTACGCCTCCATCAAATGAAGAAGTTTTTATTAATAATTATTGAAATTTATGTGTTTTTATTTTACTTCAGTACACCCTAGACTTGTTTCCAATAATTTGTGTGACACCATCTGGAAGATAGTAAGAAATTTTCAAGCATTCGGAGTTCTGCAAACTACTGAAATTTATACAATAATTGTTGGAAGTAAACAATAATATTTTATAGAACATATCCTTCATCTCTCTGGTTATAAAACAACTAACAACTCTTAACAAAAAAGCTACAGAAATAGTAAATTACCAACTCCATTCTATTAATAATATATTAATTGATTGACGATGTAACGCTCCTAAGTTTGAAATTGGAATATAATCGCAAATTTATTAACGATACAATAAACAGCTTTCGCTGAAGATTTGCCATTTTACTCCAATAACAAAATTAACAGCATTTAAAGAGAATTAAATAGTTAATTAGTTTTCCCAAAACGATATCAATTACTGAAACTATGTGGCAGTGCATTGTTGTGATAATATTACTGTATATATACATATGTATATACAGTCACTCACGTGAAAATGATGCAGTGGTACATAATTTGGTAAGACGTTGAAAATGTTTGCGTTTGCTTATTCAATATCACAGTGAAAGTGATACAATAATAATGAATTAATTATTTTTTAAAGTTAAAAAAGAAACGATTAATATTTAGTAGGGTTCCCTTTAGGTTTTGTAATTAATTGTAATCTATTGAGAACAAATTCTACTAACTTACGCGTGTAATCTGGCGAAATACTGTTTCATTCTTGTAACAAAGCATTTTTTAGGTTATTCCTATTGCGTATTCGATGACTGCGCACTTTTGTTTCAAGAATATGCCACAAATTTTCGATAATGTTTATGTCAAGTGACTCCGTTGGTATTTCCACCGTACTGCGGCAGTTATATAAAAACCATTCTTGGACAACATGCGAAGAATGTTTCGGATCGTTGTGCTGGTAAAATCGAATATCATTTTCTATGTCAAGTTTCCTGGCACTAGACACTAAATTACGTTTAAGGATGTTTAAATGCATAAACCGATCCATAGTACCTTTAATATAATGAAAGATACCAACACCAACAGCAGAAATACAGCCCCAAATCATTCTACTGTGGCTTTAATTCTTCATTCATTTTCCTCCACACATTACCCTTTCAATCTGAGCCGAAAAGATTAAATTTACTCTCATCGAAGAATAAAACAGCTTTCCAGAAGTCGAAATCTTTATTTTGGTTCTTTAATGCGAACTCTGATAATCTATTTTATTCTTCCATAAAAGGTTTTTCCTGGTTATTAGTCCGTGTAAATTGGCACGTCTTAGAGTTCTTCGGATAGTGTCTGCATTTACGGTTTTTTCCAGAACAGTGTTCACTTCCGGCGTTAACTTAATAGTGAATTACTTCTAGATTACCTTCCACAGGTATAGCAGTAAACTCCACTCACACAAATTAATTAATTATGAGGAACGCAGCGTTTCGACCCAGTCGGTAACACGGTTGACAATGGGAGCCCACGTGCTTTCGAAACGCTGCGTTCCGTCGGTAACACGGTTGACAATGGGAGCCCACGTGCTTTCGAAACGCTGCGTTCCGTCGGTAACACGGTTGACAATGGGAGCCCACGTGCTCTCGAAACGCTGCGTTCCGCATAATTAATTAATTTGTGTGAGTGGAGTTTACTGCTATACCTGTGAATTGTACATCCACACAGTCCTTGCAATCGTCTAGATTACCTAATGATCCACTGCTCGTCATGTTCGTTAAATATCTTTTTTGGATTTATTTTACATTTGTTCTTCACTTTGTTTTTATCATTTTATGGTTCAACAATATGCTGTACCGTCCACGCACTTCTATTTAATATTTTTGCAATTCACCGTTGACTTTTAGTTTTCTTATGGTAAAAAATCATTAATTCTTACTCTACCAACGCTGTCTGTCGAGCCATGTTGAACTACTCTAAATTATAAGCTGCTTGTGATAAAATCGCATTCATAGTTATAATAGATAGAAGGATAAAGTATACGTGCATCTGCGGACTTTCCCTATTCGTATAAAAATCGTGTACTGGGTTGCACCATGTTCACTACGATGTTGAATATGTAACCGCTGTAATGTTATCTGGTTAGATTTCCTAATACCTCTTCGAACTAGTTTTGTTATTTTTCATAATATATTTCAATATGTAAATATAAATATAAAATAATTAATTTACTTTTCCAAGATAATTGCTTTTCCTAACATTTTCAGCTTCTTACGAAATTACATACCGTTACATCATTTTTTCTGTGAGTCACTGTATATTGAACCAACGAATCCAATGTTCTGTGTGGTAGATATTTATTTGCTGAAATGACTTGTATTTATATCGCTCTATCACATCACATGTGTTGTATAAACAGCCGTTATCAAATACTAATATTCATATTGTCTTAGGCCAACAGATAGAATTTTTACGTTTACATAGTTTCCATAGATATGACTGACAACTTGTTTATTTTCTATTACTTTTAATATTTCTTCTACATATAATGTAAATTACGTATATAAAGTGTTTCAGCTATAATGTAAAAACTGTTGTTTATAAGAGCATAAATATAAATATTCTAAATATCTAATAATACATTTTCACTTGCATTAGCGTGTTAGATATATTCGTTGTGTTTACAACTTCTAGTTATTATTTGTAACACATGGGCTGAAAAGTCCCGGGCCTAACACATAGATGACGCTAGTTTTATTGCAGTCACCTTTCTCTCAGTTAGTACTAACCTTCAAAAGACAGCTGTTAAAATTTCATGATATTTTCATTAGTTTGTGAGTTATTGTGCTAAGAGTCACGCTACTTTTGTTATTTTCAAAACAATGGATCAAAAACAATTTCGTGTTTTAATTTTACACTGCTTCTTGATGGGAAAAAATACCGTTCAAGCGAAGCAATAGCTTGAAAAGTGTTATGGGGACTCCGCTCCATCAGAAGCAACAATAAAACGTTGGTTTGCTGACTTCAAACGTGGTCGTAGAGACACCGATGATGCAGAACGCAGTGGACGTCCAAATGAGGCGGTAACACCAGAAAACATCAAAAAAATCCACAAAATCGTTTTGAATGATCGAAAAGTGAAGTTGCGTGAGTTAGTTGACATCGTAAAGATATCAAAAGAACGTATTGGCTTTATATTGCATGAACATCTGACTATGAGAAAGCTCTGTTCAAAGTGGGTGCCGCGTTTGCTCACTGTTGACCAAAAACAAGAACGTGTTGATGATTCTGAGCAGTGCTTGGCCATGTTTAAACGTAACAAATCGGAATTTTTGCATCGATGTGTGACAATGGATGATCCATGGATCCATCACTTCACTCCGGAATCAAAACGATCGTCATCTGAGTGGACAGCAACTGGTGAACCTCGTCCAAAGCGCCCAAAAGCACAACAATCGGCTGGAAAGGTTATGGCCTCGGTATTTTGGGATGCGCGTGGTGCAATATTCATCGACTATCTTGAGAAAGGAAATACCATCAACAGTAAAGATTATATAGCGTTATTGGAGCGTTTGAAGGCCGAAATTGCAAAGAAACGACCGCGTATGGCAAAGAAAAAAAAATTGTTTCATCAGGACAACGCTCCGTGTCACAAGTCAATCAAAACAGTGGTAAAACTTCATGAATTGAACTTCGAATTGCTCCCATATCCACCGTATTCGCCAGATTTGGCTCCCAGCGACTACTGGCTGTTCATAGACCTCAAAAAATGCTCGCCGGTAAGAAATTTCGCACGAATGAAGAGGTTATCGCTGAAACTGGAGCCTATTTTGAGGCAAAAGATAAATCGTTCTACAAAAGTGGTATTGAAATGTTAGAGGGGTGCTGGAATGATTGCGTTGCTCTTGATGAATAAAGCTAATTTTGAACCAAAAAAAAACGTGTTTTCTTTATTAGGCCCGGGACTTTTCAGCCCATGTGTTAGATACATACACAATTACAACCATTTGTTATAATAATGACACTCGTATATACCATTTCTTCTTCTAAGATTCTACTCTGTGCTGTAGAAAAGTAAGTATTGTTCGTAAATTAATGAGACAAAAATAAAGAACGTACTCGAAATAATATTAAAGTAAAAAACACAAAGTAATAAGCTTTGAGGCGGTAAAAGATACAACGCCTGGCAACTTCATAATGCCTTTGATTCTGCCTTAACATGTGTCACATTCTATTTCACACAATTAGGTGTTATTAGGATGTTCAAAAAAAGTCAAATTAAAAGCTTTGAAGTGAAGCAATCGTATTTTTTATTATTGGAAAGACAATTGTGGTTTTGTTAAACGAAAATCCTTTTACCAATGGCAAAACTAGTTGGGATTTAACGTATCAAAGAAAAATGCAATCCCGTTAAATATAATTTATAAAAAATATGGAAAGCAAATGACCTATCGGTTAATAAAATTAAAATAAGCGTTGGTAAAATATATAATACATCATAAAGTATTGCTTATTATAGCATGGGTATCTAATGGACGTTTTAAAGCTACAATGCAACTCTCAGCGCAGGTGATTACTATCACTTTATATTTTACTCATGGATACACAAACTCCGCAACAATAAATCTCACAATTAGTTGCTTGTAAAGCATGTTCAAAGCAGCTATCTTTTGATATTAGACAAACAAGTAGTGTACATCCGACTAATGATTCCTGTATCTATAACATGTAATTTGCAAAATTTTGTATTTGCTTTGTTTTTCGTGATCTCGGCTATATAATTGTATAGATAGCTGTGCAAACTGAATAGAACTTGATTAGCATAATATTTTTTAAAGCAAGTAACAGATGTAACAATATTTATATCAAATCCTATCTACTTATCCAAACACAGCAAGCCACTGCTACTGAGATTTTAAAGATAAACATAAGAATTACGCTATTTTAAATAAAATCAAAATTCAATTCAAGTATCTGGAAAAGAACCCATAATAAGCAGCAGTGAATGACCTTGGTAATACCATTTTCGAATCTGCACCTTTCCGCCAGCAGTGTACTATACGGTTCTACCATTTTGGACAACGACCAAAACGTAGTAAACAAACGAATGTGCTCGTAGTACGTAATATGTATTCGTTTGTTTACCGTTCCATTCTGACACATCGGGCTTTTAAAACAATTTCATCCTTATTTATTTATGTAAGCGATTTTTAGTAGTAGCTAGTAAAGAGTGTTTTTATCAAAAATACCCCATTTAAAGATCGAGCCTTCGTACTCATTTCGTTCTTTCGCATATTGCATTAAAATTAAATTATGTCTTAAACACCATGTAATTTAAAAACCTATGAAGACTAGTTAAACTAACATCCATATTAATACTAATATTAATATGAATATCAATACTAAACCACCGTTGGCATTAGTAATAATAAAATTACAATTTTCTTGCCGTTTAATAATATAGTGCCCGTGAGATATTACAATATATCTACTGGCATCGTGACATCTAGCGGGATTTAAGGCGACTTGGATTCAATGGCCTCATGGTGGAATTGGTTTAGCACGCTACACCGGAAATGTAGAAATGTTGGGTTCAAGTCCCCTACGAGACCGATATTTTTTCGGACATTTAATTATGTTGGAAATTGCAAGAAAATTGTGATTTTATCATCCTATGAAGACTTATTAACAAACTGTTGGAACTTCATTTTTGACATGAACTACGAAACATGTTCTTCGCTTTCGGGCATATAAAATGTAATGATTCCTTCACCAAACATCTCACACAGAAATGCGGATGATTATCAAATTTATAGCTGCGCATCCATAGCACACGTTGGGATCGCTATTATTTTTAAGAATACTGTTAAGTGACTGTTACTTCACACGCTCGAAACTACTGGTCCGACCTCTGGCGCGGCAGCAACGTCCCTGTTTGTTAATTCCTTTGATCACTATTTCATTATGTGTGATGACTTGTTGTAACAACATAATGTTAATATCCAGTTTTGTTACCGAGTGCAGAACTAAATCATAATTTGAAGTTGAGGTGCAGTGTAAGTGCCATATGTTCTTAGCCTGTTAAAAAAAGTTTTGAAAGTTTTTATTTTTCAATATAATTTCCACACATTTCAATGCATTTATTTTAGTAATAACAATAACGGAAATATTGATGTTGTTTAAGTAATCTTTGGCCTTGACAAATAATCACTTATCACGTAAAAAATCTAAAATACAAACGTCGAAAATTCAACCGACCTACATTAACCACAAAATAGGAAACAGAAGAATCGAGAAAAAAACGAACGAAGGTACAGCAAAATATTGACATCAATTGGCTACCTAGATCTTGCGACTTGACAATAATTTTCCGTAATGAAAGTCAGTTTCTGGTTTCTTCGAAGAACAATAGAATGCGTATTATTTCCTATAAAATTGATTTGACAGATTACACTTCCCAGCAGTACTGAGTTCTATATGAGACTTATTTTTTTCACTGATCAATTTGGGTGTGCTGAATCCGAAAATCGTATTAGCTTTTGTATGAAATTTTAATAACCCATTTATTTATTTAAATAGAATATTAGTCATGAATATAGTATTTATTTTAATAATCATAAAAAAATTACATGAGTACTTATAAAAAGACAAACGACATTCAGGGAATAAATTTTCGTTTGCTGCACTTTTCGCTGTGTGTTTTGGTTTGGCAGTCCCTTTGAACACACCAACAGTAGTGGGCCATCATACGAGGATCCCATCTTTGTAGACACCGAGTTTTCATGTTTTTTTTTTTTATATCTTGACTAACTCGCTCACCTTGTTAGTCGATTACAAGCACCTAAACTTTCAGCAAACCTATCAACGTGACTATGAAAGGAAGGAACTTCATGCTCTTGTTACAACCTAGGCGGTGAAATTTTTGAAGCATTCATTTCACTAGATCTTTGTAATTGGACGCTTTTTTGTTTCTTGTTCGCGACCATAGTGAATAAACTTCAGGCTTCTTTCTCAGTTTCGTTCATAGAGTTAAGGTGAGTTGAATCTGTCCTTGAAGTTCTAATTTGCGCTCCACCAGCCTTATTAACTTAATCGTGGAAACTTTTGACATACGTACTTGAAACAGTCCTCTTGCAAATTTAGAGGTTTGCCATATTGCTTCATAAGACCAATTTTCGACAAGCAAGAAATGCCGTAGAAAAAGAAAACGTGATGTGATAGGAAAAAATTGGTTTCATATCAGCATTAGCATACCTTTTGTAGTTAAAAGTAAGTGTCAGATCTTAGCCAATAGAAAAAAATAATTTGTTGGTCAATATTTTAATCTTCACTTTCTTGCTACCTAGAGAGCAAACCGATATCATATAATGAAGACAAATGACAAATATCATATAAAGATATTTGTTCCTTTGATATTGCAATAATAGTATTTCATTTGTCAAAAAGTTATACCATCAACTTTTTGCGCAATAATCATCGTTTGCTTACAGATATTGAAGGGAAAATATTGCACAACAATCATGAAAATGTAAGACCCGTTTACGTTATAGATTGTAATATAGTCAAAGTTTTACATTCTTAGTTTACATTCCATCATGTATTAAAAATATAAAAGTTACGGTTTGATACTTCCAATTCCTACAATCTTTACACAGTTAGTAGTTATGATCTCTACCTTACCTTTGATCTATTATTATTATATCGATTCTTAAACTCATTATTTTCTTTTTCCAAATTGCAAGACGATTTAATTACAAACTTTGAGGTAATCTAATTTAGATAAAAGTAGAGCAATTAATAGCAATTATATTAACAGCTTTTACCGCACTTCCCTTGGTTCTTCTTTTGAAATCTATTTTTACCTTCTTTGTAACACCATCCCTCAATATACGCGAAACATCTTCAAGCGACTATTTGTCCTTTACTACGACACGGGCCAAGTAATTTCACAGAATGATATTACTTTGTTGTACTTTCCTTGTTATTTGTAGAACCAGTTGCTTAGTTTGCTTTTATATAAGTTTAGAACGACTGCTAACTATCATAATTAAAAACCTGAATGCTACGTTATTAAAGTTGTTGGAACTGTGTTTCTGCTGAATAGATTAAATATTCTGCTGAAATAAACGTAAACTAGAAATAAACAAACAGACCATACGTTTCAGTTTTATTGAGAAAACACGTTGATGTTATTATGGTTTCAAAAAGCGCGTATAGTGAGCAAATGTAAACGGTTAAATAGCGTATTATAAAATGGCCTATTTAAATCAGAAAATAAAAACGGATGTTGCGATTGATTCCTCAAAATATCCCATTTAAACACAATTAAAGTATTCTTTTGCGTTGTATTACAAGAGAAAGAGGGTATCGTTAGGAAATGTTGGTGCGTGTATTAATATGGTCACTGCAGTATAAATTTAAAATATTGTTATCGGCTTATCCGGCCGCCAGTTGTAATCTGCTGCGTCAAGATGCATATTTTTCTTTCTAAACATACATATATTGAAACTTCAAATACTAAGTCTCGTGTTTCAAGAATTGGTAATTGTAGTAAGGACAATTTCGTTACACAACAAGAAACGAGACAAATTTGTTGTATATCTACCGTCCTAGTTGGTTTTAAAATTATGTGTTATGTGGCAAAAATACTTTTTTATACAGTTGAATTAGAACATACATCATAAAATATGAAAAAAAAAAAACAAAAACCAAGTTTTATTTCCAAAATATCCAAAAGCCACATGAATTAATTATCTATTCAGGACACAGTGTTTCAAGAGCGCAGAACTCCCATCGTCAAACCAAATGAATTTTAAAAATTACAATGGCACGCAATATTACCTGTTTTTTCAACCTATTATATAGTCCCAATTATATCCCTATTTCTTTCTTTTTCATTCAATGTGATGTCGGGATTTCACCATACACTACAATGGATAACCTTGGTTTATCAAGACAGTAGTCCCTTAATGTTTTTGAGCCTCGTTTCAATACTCGTCTTTGTTTATCAAATATAAACTTTATCGCAATTAGTACATGCAGTTTGGTAAATTTGACTACTCATACTGCTTCATACCCGGTTGATCTACTATCTAGGAGACTGTTGGTCTTATATGACATGAAAGACACGTTCATATTTTGTCGATAACAAATTTTATTTAATTCTTTTACTTCTGAGTGATTTTATAAATTTGTTATTATCTATATCTCTTAGAGTGAAGGTTGTGGAGCTTTTGGTATATTGTTTACATTGAATTAGTTTGAAAATACGATTGGAAATAGTGAAAGAAAAAAAGATTATACACTCTACATCACTGATGTACATATTTCACCTTTTCTTCGCACATACTTTTCCTTAAAAATCAAAAATCTAAAGCTTCATTAACTAGAAAATTGGTAACGGCATTTTTTGTTGTTCGCAGTGGTATGAATCATCCGTAATGGGTTTAATGTCTGATGTATCTAGAAAAAGAAACCGGTTGTTTACTTCCTCTATTGTAAACTGGATAGTAATAAATTTTTAGTTGGGTGCCAGTAAGAAATCGTGAATGTTTTCTTGATTCGTACCAAACACAGCAAAAACGTTGTCCACGTACCTCAGCCAGATTCTCTGGTAATATTCGGCTTCTTGTTTCATGTA